>CM061532.1:174552587-174910684 GCA_030545055.2 Neoaliturus tenellus
TGAAAATATCTATTTTTTTTATTATTTGCAAATCTACAGGGAGAAAAAATTTCCAATGACCCGTTAATTATGAATTTTGCCTAGTAAAAATAACTCTACATTTAGTTGTACAAAGTTGAAAAATCTCTTGCCTCATTATTTCCTCTCAGTTATTAAGTTGGAAGTTGCTTACCTTTTATGCAAATAACTTTTAGACGGTGAGAAAATCCACTAAAGTAGAAGATGATATTCTGAAGGAGAATAAAATTTCCTACAATAGTAAAAATTACTATTATGCATTTATATAAATTACTGATAATGGGCAGCCAAAACTTGCCCACAATTACTTTGAAGAGATTCTGTTAATAATTTAAAAAAATAAAGTGCCAATTATATTGAACCTTGTTGGTGTTTCAAAAATCAATCTTCATCACTAATCCTCCAAATTTCCAATGTGATAACGATGAAATTTGGTGGTTTGTTATTTTAGGCCCAAATTAGCTAGGATTACATGATGGTTCTTAGGGGTCAGTCTATAAATTACGTCATCCGAAAATAGGGGGGGAGGGTCCAGATTGAAAATTACGGTAAGGTGATGTGCAAGGGGGGGGAGGGGTCAGCTTTGATATGACGTGTCATTTTAAATATGATGTTTTATATCAAACTTTAACATTAAAACAATGATAAATTCTAACACAACTCAACTATTATAAAGTAATTATCTATAAAATACATTAGACTATATTAAAGCGTTGTTTGTGGTAGTGTATTTTTTCCATTTTGGCTTTATTTCTAAAGGTAAGTTCAGATTTGATTGGTGAATTTTTTAGTTTATCATGAAGCGTTTAAAAATAATTATTTTTATACTCAAAAGGGAGGTTTGTTAAAAATGACGTCATTTTTCTGAGATGGGGGGGGGGGGTCAGACAAATTATGATGGTAGGATGATTTTAGGGAGGGGGGGGGTCCAAAAAAGGGCCAAAAAGCGATGATGTAATTTATGGACGGCCCCTTTATGGTGATTTGTCTTAGGGCTTTGTCTAAAGGGGCCGTCCATAAATTACATCATCGCTTTTTGGCCATTTTTGGGACCCCCCCCCCCCCCCCCCCCCTCCCCCGCTCCCTGAAATCATCCTACCATTATAATTTGTCTGACCCCCCCCCTCTCTCGGAAAAAATGACTCCATTTTTAACAAACCTCCGTTATAATGTTTTTTAAACGCTACATGATAAACTAAAAAAATTGTCCAATCAAATATGAATTTACCTTCAGAATAAAGCCAAAATGACTCTCTCAATGGAAAAATAAACTATAAAACAACGCCTTAAAATAGTCTAATGTATTTTATAGATGATTATTTTATAAATAGTTGAGTTATGTTGGAATTTATCATTGTTTTACTATTAAAATTTGATATAAAACATCATATTTAAAATGACGTCATATCAAAGCCGACCCCCCCCCCCCCCCCACTTCCATATCACCTTACCATCATTTTCAATCTAGACCCTCTTCCCCCTATTTTTAGATGACGTAATTTATGGACGACCCCAAAAACTCCCATAATATTTAGAATAAATTCACAGATTTTGGATCTAGACAGTATAAGTAGACCCATAAAACATTAATAACAGTAGAAGAATCAATATTTCTCTAGACTCCCCAGTCCTGTATAACGTTATCGTTATGCAGCACTCATTGCGGGCTGTTTTTTAGCGAATTTCCACTACATCTTAACCGAGCGTAAGTTGACAGGTGTAAAACATGATCGATTTACTGTCAAGATTTAACAGGGGTGTTAAAAGTCCATTTTGAATGATTTAAAAACCGTCTAACTGTAATGCATCATGCAACTGTTAAACTTGAACATTTTAAAAATTGCCTCAGATTTAGAAAAGACACCTAACTCACCCACCAAAACTCTGCTATTTAGTTTTTCATTTCACCTCACCTCACATTTAAGTCCATGACTGTACCGAATACCTTGTCTCAAATGAAATCTACCATATATTTTCTTTTCTGGCGTTTTGAGCAACAAATATAAAATAATTTGTTATTGATTAGTAAATTATTTTTTGCATACATTTTCTATCACTGATTGGTAAAACAACTCACGACATTTTGGGATCTGAAATCTGTTCCTGTCTTCAGCTGGAAGAAATTCCTAGAACATAACACTAACATACTAGAACATAACATACTAACATAACAAAGTTAGTAAAACACGTCAGGTGATCCTGGAGAAGTCCATAGTCAAACCTGGAAACAGAAAAAGCAGTCAGAAAAACTAAATAAAACACTAATAAATGCACAAAGCATGAACAGAAAACTGTGAAAGCAGTAAAAAACTAAGCACACAAATTTTCTCACCATCATAAACAATGAACTTTAAACATTAAATAAATTATTTTTTCGGCTTATTATAAATTATAGTTTTCGCATGTTAAATAACATTTTAAAGTCCTTTGAATGTACTGTACAGCAAAATACCACTAACCCGATCTCAAAAGATGGAATATGTCATGAGTTATTGCATTTTAAAATTTTGTAACATATAGTCGACTCCCTACGATTCCTGGCAGACATCCATTTGAGGTCGGTATTGCAAAATTTTACTCTTTTTTCATATTGTACTTTTTTTTAACTAAACGAGACCTTAAAAATTAATTCAAAAGTTTTCTTGGACCTCTTTTTTCCTGTACCCTATTTTGTTCTCTCAAAAGATGCAATACGTTCACTTTCACTGGGACAGCCCATGAAATTGTACAAAAAAAAATTTTAATTTGAGCTTTAAGGTATTTTTAATGGAAAACATCCTGCATACCTGACCTCAAAAACAACGTTCGAGCGCGAAATGGCAGTCAGTCAAATTTTGCGAAATTTCAAAATGCAGTTACTCTTATCTATGTCACCTTTTGCGATCAGGTTTGTGACATTTTCTACATAGAAATAACCTAACACGACATTAGCCAAAGTCTCCATTATTTGCTCAGTTTGTGTGCATATTGTCCTCCATGTTGTCCCCCCCCCCCTCCTGCAAAGGTAGCTAGATGGGCAAAAACAGTAATTAAAAGTCCCAATTTGTTAGACTCAGTGCATGCTCAACCCATTTAGCGCCCTGGCCTATATATACAGGATGTCCCGGAACTCTCTGGAACCCTTTTGTACAAGTGTACTTGTTCCTTCCATCGAGACAAGAAAAAAACATCATAAAAATAGGGGTAAAAAATCACCATCCGTTAAGCCGCTAGCCACCATTTTGTTTTTTTTTTCACATAATAATTTTTATTTTCATAACGGATGGTTTTATTCAGTTCATATTTGCTATGAATCTTTATCATAAGAATGTACATTTTCAGGAAAAATGGATTTTTTCTACTGTATATTTTCAAAATGGCGGCCATTTCAAATTTTCAACCCTAAATATCTAAAAATCATTAAATTTTACAACAAACAAAAAGATGACAAATTAAATTATCCAATCAATAATACCATGATAGATCACTAATCTATCAACAAATAACGGAGTTATTACAATTTTTCTCCATAAAAAACCATTGATTTTGAATTAAAATAAATGCAAACAGAAAACTCGCAATAACTCCGATATTTGTTGTCGGAAAAACTTGGTACCATTGGTTAGACAATTTAATTTGTCAACTTTTTGTTCCTTGTAAAATTTTCATAAAACTCACCGATTTTCAGATATTTAAGTTCGAAAAATTTTAATGGCCGCCATTCTAAAAATATACAGTGGAAAAAGTTCTTTTTTCCTGAAAATGTAAATTGTTGTGATAAAAATTCACACCAAATATTAACTGAATACAACCATTAGTTACGGAAATAAAAATTATTATTGGACAAAAAACAAAATGGCGGCTAGCGGCTTAACGATGGGACCCCATTTGTATAATTTTTTGTCTCGATGCAAGGAACAAATATACAAAAGGGTTCCAAAGAGTTCCGGGACACCCTGAATATATTGTTATGAATCAATTTTGTGCAGTGTCGCATTCAATTGTGGATACCGACTGTTGTCAGCATCACTGCATCACCAAGCGAGAAGCGACAAGTCCGCGCCGCATCAGATCGCCGCTAGACGGCAGCAGCAGCGCGGCGGCGGCGGCGGCGGGCCGTACGATAGGCAGAAACCGGTCCACAGCGCTCGTCTCCCACGCATGCTCTCTGTCTCGGCTCGCCAGCCTTTTTGTTTTGTTGTTCATTCATTCTCCTTTGGACAGCTGATCTTTCCACTACATAATTTCGTCAATGCCCCTTTCATTACTGAGCTTCCAGTCTTGTTGCGCCGATTCCTCGATCGGACAGGTTGGGAACGAGTTGCTCGTTTTGTTCAGGAAGTGTGTGGGTCGGGGGTCGGGGTCGATAGAGGTTGACCACTCATTGCGATATGAAACTGGAAAGGCTTTGGTTATGTTTTATACATCACCCTAAATTTTAATTTATAAATTCCTGTAGACCTGTAGTAAGATACCTTGACTTCCTGACTCAGTCTTTATAAACTAAAATATACATTTTTGGTCTTCTATTACAGTAAAAGTCTACATTTTTTACATTAAAGTCTACATTCAAACATTATATTTTAATTACCAGTTTCGTATACGCTTCGAAACATTAAAATTTACCTTAAAGTTAGAAAATTTTATTCCCAGTGACATTAAAAAGCAGTTCAGCTTGTCCTAATTCCAAAAAAATTTAACTAATACATTTAATTTTTTCACTTGTATAAGAAGGGTGTCAATCCAACTTTGAACTGTTGTTAAGCAACAATTATTAACAACAAAACAATATTCAAATATAATGTCCGAAACAGAGGAATACTGAGAAATGTTTTAGTGTTTAAAACGTGAATGAGACCCTTAATATTATGAAATTCATTTAATTAAAAAACCTCAAATACATCCTTTTAAGCATATAAAAAAAAGTTTAATCAGAAAAACTGGCTTACAGTGAAAACGTTTGAAATCAAATAGTTTATGTTTGGGGTTATTTATTAAAAAAGCCCCATTCATGACTTACAATACTGTACAACTTTAATCTGTTTTATTCTCTTCGATGATATCATTAATGTAAATTGTACTTTCTTTTAAACTACTGTAACGTTGATTAAATTGTTTAGCCTATTGCAAAAAAATCCCTCATAGTTAATAAATACGCTGTGTTTTAATCAGCTCAGAGCAATTAATTAGCTTATTTTACACTAACGAATAAATACTAGCATTTTTTAGGTAACGGATGCACAAGACTCCTAAAACTGGTACTGTACTGTAAATCAGATCTATAGTTGGAAGATGACTTGTTGGCCAGGTAGGAAAAAAGGGATTGAGGGGAGGTTACCCCCACCTTAGTGATTTCTAGCTATCCTATTGGTTAATTCTTAATGTTTTTTAATATTTCAATGCTATTTAACAGCTGATAGTGGTGGAGGGATCTTCCCCTTCACTAGCCAACAAGTCATCTCCCGACTATACAATGCCAACGTTCCTTCACAACTTAAAATTTCTCCATCGGTGTCGTATCATTACAATGTATACAAGTAGGGACATCCTTATGGGGATGAGGTGAGAACACCGCAACCGACCCCCTTAGCACAACTAAGGTGGTAAGGATTATTCCGATTGGTTGAATGGAAACAAATGACTAGAATAATTTTACAGAAGCTAGATATTGTTTTGTTTTTTTGTAAACAAATATGCTCATTTTGACATTTAAGTGCTATAACGAGCGCTTCCCGTGACAGTAAGGAGAAGTAATACTAGCATCTGCGCTTTATTTTCCTCTGGAATTCGAGGGCAAAACTAAAAAAAAATTAACATAAGATGTCCCTCCATGCGGTTCTGTATACATTGCACCATTATATGGATCAATTTCTTTCACTTGAACAGTTCACCAGCATCGCCCAAGTCCACGGGACGTCAGCGGTCGCTGGACGGGGCGGTGTAATGGGCTCTTTGTTTTTGAGGCGACCTCCGATAAGGAGCCGAGAAGCTGCCGGCGGCGGCGCAGCGGCGTCTTGGACTTTTTGGAGATCGGCGCGCCGCGACCGGCCAGCCTTGGCGGAACAGGTTCCGGGCATTCATCAATTAAATGTTTTACACCGGCGACCCACGTTATGCTATTGGTGTCTAGAGGGCAGCCTAGAGGACATAGAGGGCAGCCTAGAGGACATAGAGGGCAGCCTAGAGGACATAAAGGGCAGCACTGCTGCGTCGTGTGCATCGCACGTTATTGTAGAGGACATAGAGGGCAGCACTGCTGCGTCGTGTGCATCGCACGTTATTGTAGAGGACATAGAGGGCAGCACTGCTGCGTCGTGTGCATCGCACGTTATTGTAGAGGACATAGAGGGCAGCCCTGCTGCGTCGTGTGCATTGCACGTTATTGTAGAGGACATATAGGGCAGCACTGCTGCGTCGTGTGCATTGAACGTTATTGTAGAGGACATATAGGGCAGCACTGCTGCGTCGTGTGCATTGAACGTTATTGTAGAGGACATAGAAAACAGCACAGTTGCGTCGTGTGCATTGAACGTTATTGTAGAGGACATAGAAAACAGCACTGTTGCGTTGTGTGCAATGCACCTTAGGGCAGCACTGCTGCGTCGTGTGCATTGAACGTTATTGTAGAGGACATAGAAAACAGCACTGTTGCGTTGTGTGCAATGCACCTTAGGGCAGCACTGCTGCGTCGTGTGCATTGAACGTTATTGTAGAGGACATAGAAAACAGCACTGTTGCGTTGTGTGCAATGCACCTTGGGGCAGCACTGCTGCGTCGTGTGCATTGAACGATATTGTAGAGGGCATAGAAAACAGCACTGTTGCGTCGTGTGCATTGAACGTTATTGTAGAGGACATAGAAAACAGCACTGTTGCGTTGTGTGCAATGCACCTTAGGGCAGCACTGCTGCGTCGTGTGCATTGAACGTTATTGTAGAGGACATAGAAAACAGCACTGTTGCGTTGTGTGCAATGCACCTTAGGGCAGCACTGCTGCGTCGTGTGCATTGAACGTTATTGTAGAGGGCATAGAAAACAGCACTGTTGCGTCGTGTGCATTGAACGTTATTGTAGAGGACATAGAAAACAGCACTGTTGCGTTGTGTGCAATGCACCTTAGGGCAGCACTGCTGCGTCGTGTGCATTGAACGTTATTGTAGAGGACATAGAGGGCAGCACTGCTGCGTCGTGTGCATCGCACGTTATTGTAGAGGACATAGAGGGCAGCCCTGCTGCGTCGTGTGCATCGCACGTTATTGTAGAGGACATAGAGGGCAGCACTGCTGCGTCGTGTGCATCGCACGTTATTGTAGAGGACATAGAAAACAGCACTGTTGCGTTGTGTGCAATGCACCTTAGGGCAGCACTGCTGCGTCGTGTGCATTGAACGTTATTGTAGAGGACATAGAAAACAGCACTGTTGCGTTGTGTGCAATGCACCTTAGGGCAGCACTGCTGCGTCGTGTGCATTGAACGTTATTGTAGAGGACATAGAAAACAGCACTGTTGCGTTGTGTGCAATGCACCTTGGGGCAGCACTGCTGCGTCGTGTGCATTGAACGTTATTGTAGAGGGCATAGAAAACAGCACTGTTGCGTCGTGTGCATTGAACGTTATTGTAGAGGACATAGAAAACAGCACTGTTGCGTTGTGTGCAATGCACCTTAGGGCAGCACTGCTGCGTCGTGTGCATTGAACGTTATTGTAGAGGACATAGAAAACAGCACTGTTGCGTTGTGTGCAATGCACCTTAGGGCAGCACTGCTGCGTCGTGTGCATTGAACGTTATTGTAGAGGGCATAGAAAACAGCACTGTTGCGTCGTGTGCATTGAACGTTATTGTAGAGGACATAGAAAACAGCACTGTTGCGTTGTGTGCAATGCACCTTAGGGCAGCACTGCTGCGTCGTGTGCATTGAACGTTATTGTAGAGGACATAGAGGGCAGCACTGCTGCGTCGTGTGCATTGCACGTTATTGTAGAGGACATAGAGGGCAGCCCTGCTGCGTCGTGTGCATCGCACGTTATTGTAGAGGACATAGAGGGCAGCACTGCTGCGTCGTGTGCATCGCACGTTATTGTAGAGGACATAGAGGGCAGCACTGTTGCGTCGTGTGCATCGCATGTTATTGTAGAGGACATAGAGGGCAGCACTGCTGCGTCGTGTGCATCGCACGTTATTGTAGAGGACATAGAGGGCAGCCCTGCTGCGTCGTGTGCATCGCACGTTATTGTAGAGGACATAGAGGGCAGCACTGCTGCGTCGTGTGCATCGCACGTTATTGTAAAGGACATAGAGGGCAGCACTGTTGCGTCGTGTGCATCGCACGTTATTGTAGATGACATAGAGGGCAGCTCTACTGCGTCGTGTGCATCGCACGTTATTGTAGAGGACATAGAAAACAGCACTGTTGCGTTGTGTGCAATGCACCTTAGGGCAGCACTGCTGCGTCGTGTGCATTGAACGTTATTGTAGATGACATAGAGGGCAGCCCTGCTGCGTCGTGTGCATCGCACGTTATTGTAGATGACATAGAGGGCAGCTCTACTGCGTCGTGTGCATCGCACGTTATTGTAGAGGACATAGAAAACAGCACTGTTGCGTTGTGTGCAATGCACCTTAGGGCAGCACTGCTGCGTCGTGTGCATCGCACGTTATTGTAGATGACATAGAGGGCAGCACTGTTGCGTCGTGTGCATCGCACGTTATTGTAGATGACATAGAGGGCAGCTCTACTGCGTCGTGTGCATCGCACGTTATTGTAGAGGACATAGAAAACAGCACTGTTGCGTTGTGTGCAATGTACCTTAGGGCAGCACTGCTGCGTCGTGTGCATCGCACGTTATTGTAGATGACATAGAGGGCAGCTCTACTGCGTCGTGTGCATCGCACGTTATTGTAGAGGACATAGAGGGCAGCACTGCTGCGTCGTGTGCATCGCACGTTATTGTAGATGACATAGAGGGCAGCACTGCTGCGTCGTGTGCATCGCACGTTATTGTAGATGACATAGAGGGCAGCCCTGCTGCGTCGTGTGCATCGCACGTTATTGTAGATGACATAGACGGCAGCCCTACTGCGTCGTGTGCATCGCACGTTATTGTAGAGGACATAGAAAACAGCACTGTTGCGTTGTGTGCAATGCACCTTAGGGCAGCACTGCTGCGTCGTGTGCATCGCACGTTATTGTAGAGGACATAGAGGGCAGCCCTGCTGCGTCGTGTGCATCGCACGTTATTGTAGATGACATAGAGGGCAGCTCTACTGCGTCGTGTGCATCGCACGTTATTGTAGAGGACATAGAAAACAGCACTGTTGCGTTGTGTGCAATGCACCTTAGGGCAGCACTGCTGCGTCGTGTGCATTGAACGTTATTGTAGAGGGCATAGAAAATAGCACTGTTGCGTTGTGTGCAATGCACCTTAGGGCGGCACTGTTGCGTCGTGTGCATTGCTCGTTATTGTAGAGGACATAGAGAGCAGCACTGTTGACTGTTACTGTTGCAACATGTGCAATGCACCTTAGGGCGGCACTGTTGTGTCGTGTGCATTGTACGTTGTTGAGGACATAGAGGGCAGTACTATTTTGTCGTGTGCATTGCGCGTTGTTGTAGAGGGCATTTCTGTGATAGAGGTCAGCTCTGTTGTGTGGAGTGCTTTGCCTAATGTTCCAGAGGATGAATGTATGGAGGGTGATGTCGGGCATGTCGGCGGTTTTTTTGGCAACTTTGTACCTTATAGTTTTGGTACATGTCGTTCTACTGATGATTCTACCTTGTACGCTTTTACTATACCGCCAATACAATATGATAAAACTTGTTAGCTAAATTAACAGCACGCTGAGTGATTTTCTGACGAAGTAACTGCTGAAAAATGAAACATTTGATGAATAGTAAATAAAGAAAGTTTCGAATATGGTTCTCATTTTAACTTACACTCTCACAGTTGTGCTCTATTTTTAATTTATCAGTATAAGTTGTTTGTAGTATCTATTTCAGCCTTATGTAACCACCGAAAATCCTCCGTGTAGTTATTTCATCTTGAAACTCCTCGTTGAACAGATCAAGAAATTTTACATTACTTCCTCTGGTTAGTCTGGATTCAAATCAAGTAATCTACTAATCTTGTGGGGTCCAATTCTAAAAGTGTTAAAGAAAAATATTTAATTCGCGACAAAACGAACTAATGTGAGCAAAGATAGCAACACGAAAACACACTTACAAAATAAGTAATGATATCATGTTTTATCCCAACGGAGGTACGTGCGCGACCGGTGCAGCTGTGGAGGCGTGCAGACGTGCAGACGTGCAGCCTTGACTCAGCCGTAACGGCACGGACCACCGAGTGAGGGCGGTGTTTTGGCAACACTGTTATGGCACGTATCGTGCGTAACGCAAACTCAAACAATATTGCCAACCATCACCAACTAGAGAAGGAGAAAACGTTATTTTAAAATTTATTTAAGTACAATCTACTCTCGCTAATGTTTACGTTTGATAACTCGAAATATTTTAATTAGTTATCCCAGGTCAATTAGGTCTACCCAAACTAATTTCAAGTTATAAAAAAAAATACTTCTACAAGTAAAAATTCAGTAGTTAATTGAATTCAATTTGGATGAGTAGAAGTTTGCCTCTTTATTTCGAAGTTTTCTCCACGTAGATCTGTAGATCGTAATCCCAGCGCACAGTTCTCTACAAGACGGAGAAAATGTTATGCTGTATGTTACTCCGTTTGCCGAATCTATCTGAAAATTACCTTCGTAGCTCGAACTATTCATTAGTCGAACTGCAAGTTACTCGAATGAAAATTTAATGAATTCTTTGAATTTCTAGTTTACCATTATAAAACGGACTCATTGTAACTGGTTACTCTTAAAGGTAATTGTGGTAAAATGAAGGGAAGTTATCTGCAGCGAATTAACTAAATTAAAGCATGGTCATATCTAGCTGCTGCAATTTTATTATGGAATTGCTCGAATACCAACAGTAAAATATATTATAACCGTCAACAAACCAAAACCAGCACTGATAAGATAGTATCTTTTTATCATTTGCCGCTGGTTTCTTTTCCCAGTTCCAACCATATGGTATACCTGGGTTATTCATCTGGATATTTGTTTCTAAAACTATTTTCGTATGTGATTTTCTCTCCATTAATTTTCTACCCTAATCTAATTTTACTATCTCTTGTATCTAACCCTACTTAGTGCCAAAGGGCCTAGATATAGACAGCGGTCTATAAAGAAAGACCACTGTGAAGAATTGTGTTGTTGTAGTGTTGAGTTGTTCCCTGTCGGTGCTTGTGTTAGGATTTATTCATACATTTATTATGTCATCCTGTACACGAGGGGGGAAACAAAAAGCAATTTACGCGCCGCTAGAATGAACACAAGCTCCCCGGGGTGTGGGACTCCTCATGCACTGACCTAGAGTGTCATTTCGATACTATGAGTATAACAGGGGATAGAAAACTAACGTTTCCATAAAGTACAACCAGTATTCATGTGTGCATTGAGCAGCGAATACTATGTGATTAAATCTGTATACTAAACACTTTTTTGTATTAAAATGTTTAGTTCACTATATTAATCTATCTTCTTATTTATATAAGGGTTTCGTCTGTTACGTCCCTCTTTCTCTCGACCTACAGAACCAATTTTTAAGATTGAGGTGTCATTTTAAAGCTTAGGATATACCGCAGTGACGAATCGTAATTAAAAAGGTCATATTGTTTCGGGCTTTGCCCCCCTCGCCTTTGATTTATTTCTAGAGGGCGCTTTAAAATGTTGACCGACTTTTATTGCAATTTCTTTAATGTGAATTCGACAGCTGATCGTAACTGTTCTTTACAGTTAAGTTTTTCTGTGTGCGCGTTTTATTTGTTTAAAAGTGAGTTAAAATTTATATATCTACACGTTTCTTAGAAGCGATTAATCACAAAATTAAAAAATCTGTGTTCAAACATAAACTTAAACTCAAAACTTCAATTAAACCAAACAACACGTGTTCCACCAATGTTTTTCGCTTTCAATGGTCTGACTCGACAAATATAAATAAGACAAATAAATACTGATTTCTTCAATGAATCCCATAACGAAATGGAACAAGAAAAATCGTCTCTCCTCGGAAAATAGCGAAAACTAATTCCATGTCCGAAACTCATTAAAGAAATTATTAAAGATATAAAGATTAATGTGACCAATGAATTTACTAGGTAGCAGTTAAAGGCAAATCTCTTAAAATCAACTTTACAGACATATCCGATTTTAGAAAGCTAACATCTTTTTATGAACAATCCGGTGTTAAATTTCACACTTTTCAAACCACTTTGGACAAGAAACTGGATGTTGTTATCAGAAACGTACCGTGTTCTTTGACTGAAGATGAAATCAACAGTGAACTTTTAAGCTTCGACCTACCAGTTTGTAGAGTAACCAGGTTACTTAAAAAACAAAAACTTGTCATTCCATTGTGTGTTGTTGAGCTCGAGAACAATGATGCCGGTCATGAAATTTTCAAAATCACTAAATTATGTCACTCCATTGTATCTGGTGAACCTATACGGAAAAATAAGGACATTCCCCAATGAACACGTTGCCAACGGTATGGCCACACCAAAAACTTTTGTCGCCTCGACCCCAGGAGATGTGTTCGCTGCACAGGTAACCACCATTTTTCTGCGTGTCCTTTGCCTACAGATGTTACACCTACTTGTGTTAACTGTGAAGAAAACCACACTGCCAATTTCAGGGAATGTTCACATTACCAGGGACTTTTGTCTAAAACTAAAAACCTAAAACAATCTAAGTCTAGGCAGGTCGATTCTGAGCCGTTTTTACCCCCAACAGGAGATATCTCTCCAACTGATGCTCAAACAAGACTGCCTGAAGCTACCCAACCGAGGTTTCCTACGCTGCTGTTGTCAACGGGAAACATTCACCTCACAAAACTTCCCCCAAGAAACCGAACTGTTTCCTCAACACATGTAGCACGAGAAAACGGATCAGACCAACCCGTCGCTGTTGAATAGCCCAGCTCATCCTCTTTTGAAACTATAATAATGGACTTAGTTAAATCAATAAATTCCAATGATTAAAACATTTTTTACTAATGTTTTAAGTTCCTGCTTAAAAAATGACACTGCCTAATGTGGTTGAATTTCAAAGCTTAAAAATCCTGAATTGGAATGCAAATGGGTTATATAAACAAAAATCTATATTTTCTGCATTTTTAGTTCGTCATAATATTGACATTGCTTGTGTAACGGAAACCCACTTTGTAAATAATCAACCATTTAAAGTAAGTGGATATGATATTTATAGAGAGGACCGGGCCGCTCCTTTTGCATCTGGAGGCGTTGCTATTTTTATTAAACGATCAATAAAACACAATAGTCTATACTTACCTCGATTAGAGTCAATTGAAGCTACTGCTGTTAAAGTATCTTTGAATGACGGGAGTTTTGTAAATATTGTTTCTGCTTATAAATCACCTAACCGGAGACTTCACTTGCATGACTTAACGAACCTACTTACAGCTCAGACTCCCACATTGATCATCGGCGATATCAACTGCAAACACCAAAACTGGGGTTGTAGAGTTAATAATCCTAATGGTACGCGCCTACTAAACTTTATTACAGACGTTGGTGTAAATGTGTCGGCTCCGGAGGAACCCACATTTTACCCGTTCCAATTCAACTGTGAACCAGACATCTTAGATATTATCCTCTATCAAAACTTTGCAGCTCCAATCCAACACAACATTGTACCTGAACTGGACTCTGACCATCTGCCTGTTATAATCAGTTTCATGTTGCAACCTGACTTCAACCCACCATCCCCAAGATTGATAACGGGAAAGGTTGACTGGGAAACTTTTGGCATCAAACTGGATTAATTAATTCAGCTGCCCAAAAACTTGGATTCAGTTATTGGCATTGATACTGCTATTCAAAATTTAACTACCAGTATTCATAGAGCTACTAAACTTGCAACATTTAAACAATTCACTCAAAAAACAAACAATTTCCTCACTCCACCTGTTCGGATTGTAAACCTAATCAAAGCTAAACATTAAGCTCGACGCCAGTGGATCAGATATAGGGAACCCCAAATGCGTAGGAGGCTTAACCAGCTAATACGCCAAGTAAAATTCGAAATCGACAAATTCAAAATAATGTCTTACAAAACTTATGTGAGTGACCTACGCCCGAATGACTCGAGTCTATGGCAAGCAACTAAACGCATTTTGCGCACCCCTACGGTAATTCCTCCCCTGAGACACAACAACATTACCTACGAAAGTGACCTCGAGAAGTGTAACGCTCTTGCTGACTTCTTCCAAGAAGCATTCTCTCCAAACAATGTTACCGATGACGACACCACTGCTCTTGTAAGTGAAGCTATGAAAACCACAACATTGACTGCTGAACTTCCGATACATTATGTTTCCCCAGCTGAAATCAAGGACATAATCAAGAGGCTTCCTTTGCGAAAATCCCCTGGACCTGACCTAATCCCAAATGTTGCTCTAAAAAATCTAACCAAGAAAGCAATATCAGTTTTAACTTCTATTTTTAATTCCTACATTCATCAAGGCTATTTTCCTGATTCTTGGAAAAAAGGCAGAAATTATAGTATTTCACAAACCCAACAAACCAAAATTTTCCGTCTCCAGCTATCGACCAATAAGTCTGTTGTCCTGCCTATCAAAATTATTAGAAAAAGTTATCCAGAGAAGACTAAATACATTTCTAGAAGACTCAAACTCAATTCCTCCCCATCAGTTTGGATTTCGGCCTAAACATTCAACTACTCATCAAATTCAACGCATTGTCGAAACAATTGTAAAAGGTTTTGAAAGAAAGGAACACTCAACTGCTATATTCCTTGACGTTTCCCAGGCATTCGAAAAGGTATGGCATGAAGGCCTTCCTTATAAAATTGATTGTCTGGGATTTCCACTTTATTTAAAACGAATAATTAAATCATTTTTACTTAACCGTCAGTTCTGTGTCAAAATTAATTTGACCGTCATCTTCATATCGCCCAATTTCAGCAGGAGTGCCCCAAGGCTCAATATTGGGCCCTTTATTATTCAACATATTTATGAATGACATCCCAATTCCACAAAATGCTACCTTGGCCCTTTACGCTGATGATACAACCATCATCACTCAAAACAGTGACATTCTCCAAGCATACCACCAGCTTCAAAATTCTGTCGATGACGTGACACAATGGTTCAATAAACGGAACTTTTGTTTGAATCCTACAAAGTCAGAGGCCAAGATCTTCACCCTAAGACGACCATTGCTGCCACCTGAAATCATCATAAATAATTCTCCCATACACTGGAATCCACCTGACCAAGCAGTAAAATATTTAGGAGTGTTATTGGACAAAAAAAATTAAACTTCAACCTTCATGTAAACTCTAAACTTAATCAAGCGTATTCTCGGCTCTCTATCCTTTTTCCACTCATCAACAGAAGATCTACAATTCAGACACAATGTGCAATATTAATTTATAAAACTATTCTCCGGCCACTAGTTTTGTATGCCTGTCAAGTATGGGGCCTTTCAATTTCATCTACAAAACTTGCTAAAATACACATATTTCAAAACAAAGTTCTGCGAATTGCAGTTAATTCACCATGGTTTGTTCGAAATTCACAAATTCATCGAGAACTTGGAATAGAACCAATAGCTAATTTCATCAGTAAGTCTACATTAAAATTCTCGCATCGCCTAAATGACGTCCCAGGTGCACAACATTTTGAAATTGGATTACCCCTCCCAAATAGAAGGCTACGCCCAAGACTTTTTCAAGATTTTTTATAGTTTTCTTACCTTCCATATTATTTATATTTTAATAGTCTATTACTAATTTTCTATTATCAATTTTATAACTTTGAAAGAAGTGTTTCCCCCCCTCTATGAACTTATTTTAGTTACAGGGTGTCTCTAATTCAGAGCGAACCCATAATGTTAATTTACCGTTAAAATTATGTTTTAGATGTTCTGTGTATAACACTCTGTGTGTTGAAACAGAAATAAATGTTGTTAAAAAAATTAATGTGAATTGTAATTTAACAGCTGATTACCTTCAGATAAATTTTAAAAGCCAGATAGTAAACAAAGTCACTTCATAATCAACATTCACATATTGTAGGTGAGTTTCACTCACAAAAAGATAAAATACGCAATTTGCGCACGGGCCACCTCGTACTATATTAACTAGTAAACGTGTTGCTCGAAATCGAGCAATTTATTTTAATACAATACAAATGTTACTTTTATCTCTAAATCATTTACGTCCGACCATTCCAATATTGTGAATATCAGCAATCACCAAAAAACTACACGTATTTAAAGCTGATTATTAACAGATGTTTAAAATGCTTTATTCAATCCCTAGGTTATTTAAATGGGAAATTTTGAGATTTCAATGGTGGATAACGCCTTTATTTTCCGTCAGATTCCCATCAGTTTTTGGCGGAAACAACTACAAACCAAACCCTATCCAACGACACCAAAAACTTGAAAATCGGTTGAAAATTGTAGGAGGAGTTTTCAAGACAAAAAACCCCTTGGCGTATTAAATAAGTATAGATACCTCGACGAACAATTTCTACGAAATAACATTCGATCTTTTTCAAGTTTAAAGTAGCCTATTTGCGTTTTCAAGTATTTAAAAAAAAAATTCACTGTTATTTTACTGCTTAAATTAAGCCCTTCATTTGATTTGGAAACCGTTTTATAATTGTAAAAGAAAATTGTACAGTATAACTTATACAGTATAAAATTGTACAGTATAAGAACTAACTTACAAAATTATGAAATTTGGAACACAATAAATAAAAGAACAGCTGTTGTAATAATGTGTATAGCACTATCACATTTTTACATATAGGTTAATAATTCAGTGTTGGTTAAAACATTATTATTTTCGTATTGGCGATTGACTACTAGTGGAATCATTTTAGTGTTGAACCCCAAAAAAATTGCAACACGAGCGATTTTTTTTTAAAGGATAGCTAAGAGTGCCCTTATTAACCCCTCAAAAATCGCCATTAACCGCACCTTGGAAACATGCCCAAAAATTCAAAATGGCCGCCAAGATTGCTGCCAAAATATATATTTTAGCTTATATCTCAAAAACGGTCAGTTTTATCAAAAGTCTTTATTTTAGCAAAAATGTAGCTCTTTTAATGCCGATCAGTTTTCATATTTACATTTTGTATGTCAGACGTACGGTATGGCCGCAATTTGCCGAGCCGTAATTCATTAAAATCTGCCTTTTTAGCGAATTTCCCTTTAGTGAAATTAAGCTATTACCGTAGTAATACTCAAGACCGGGACCATCATAACTTTTCATTTTGGGGCCCCCAGAAGCCAAAAACAACATTCTTTTGAAGTTTTAGATACACACACACACACACACACACACACACACACACACACATATATATATATATATCCATATATATATATATATATATATATATATATATATATATATATATATATTTATCTATATATCTATGTATCTGTAAGCACGATAGCAGTCACAAAAATGGTCCGATCATAATGAAATTTGATATGGAGGTGTAAAGTGGTAATTATTCGGAGTATTTCGAAAATCAGCCCGATCGGATTATTTTAAGGGGGGTAAGGGGGATTTTACCCCTCAAAAATTGATTTTTAGCGAATTTCCCATAGGGAATAAGCTATTACCGTAGGTCTCATGGTAAGACCTAAGCCCGGGACCATGTTACTTTTTCGTTTTAAGGTGCCCAGAGACCAAAAATAATAGTCATTAAAATTTTTATATTTATATATGTATATTTATATGTATATATTTATATATACATATATGTATGTGTCCCTAGGCACGATAACTCTCGTAAAAACGGTCCGATCGACACCAAATTTGGTAGAGATGTGTAATCCTACGTTTATTCGGATGAGTTCGTAAACCAGACATATTGACCTACCGGAAGGGGTAATTTTGGGGGGTTTTGTACCCCAAAAATGGTTTTTTTTTGCATTTTTCATATGTAAATTTTAAAAATTTTTAATTTTTATTTTGACCATTGGATTTAGCTAAAAAAACGGGGGGTGATGTTGTTCGCGTCCGCAGCATTCCATTAAAGTTGCACGTACTCCCCGGGTGGTGCTAAACGAACAACAACTTTGGCAGCTGAACTGTCACACACAGTGATCTCTCAGCTATGCCAGCTGCCAGACAAAATCCAAACGGCCCTTTCCAGGGCCAATTTAGAAATTTAGGCTGTGTTTTAAATGTTTGTCATTTTAACGTAGAGGGTCTGAGCAAATCTAAAAGTGACTGCCTCAGCAAGGTGCTGCTGGAAAATGAGGTCGATGTCCTCGCACTGCAAGAAACACATGCAGAAGACTTAGAAAACAGTGCGAGGGGCAACATCCCAGGATATAAGCTTGTGGAAGAAATAGGTCACAGGGTCTACGGAGTGGCGACGTACGTTAGACAGGACATAGACGACGTATCAGTCTCCCACAAAAGTTGTGATAACAACACATTTGTTGTTGCTGTTAAGGTGTCTGCGACTACTATTGTAAATGTATACAAACCACCAAACACCCAGTGGTCAGACACAGTTCTCCCAACTTTTGAACATCCTGTGGTATATGTAGGTGACTTCAACAGTCATCATACCCAGTGGGGATACTCGTCTGATGATGACAACGGCACTCGTCTTTCAAGCTGGGCTGAAAATAACAACCTTTTCCTGGTATATAATGCCAAGGACCCACACACCTTCCATTCAGCCCGATGGCGTCGTGGGTACTCTCCAGACTTGTGCTTTTGCTCCCGTGAACCATCAGCAACACCCGTGCCTACTTCCAGGATGGTCCTTGGTGCATTCCCCCACTCTCAGCACAGGCCTGTAATAATATCAGTAGGAATGCAAATTCCTCTCGTAAGATCTTTTCCTCGGCCTAGGTGGAACTTTAATAAAGCTGAGTGGGAGGCCTTCTCATCAAGGCTTGATAGCGGCATCAGGTTCATCCCCTCTAAAATAAAAAACTATGATCGGTTCACTCGCCTTGTCCTGTCTTCCGCTAAGGCGACAATCCCAAGAGGTTTTAGAAAAGAATACATACCAGGATGGAGCAGAGAGTGCGAAGATCTTTACAGACACTGCTGACAGAGATGTAGCTGACCAACTCCTTAACTCTCTCGACAACTCCAGGAGAGAGAAGTGGGTGAAAACTGTCGAAAACCTGAACTTCACCAAAAGTAGTCGGAAAGCTTGGTCTCTGCTCAGGAAACTCTCCACTGGTAAATCAAGTGAAAAACACGATGCCTCACAGCCTAGCCCTCGTGAAATTGCAAAACGCCTCTCCGTACTTTCAAAACCTGTGCGTACGTCTGCAGACAGAAAAATTAATTTCAAGCTTAATGAGATAAAGGAGAGTCGGCAAGCACCCTTGGAAGTCTCTAGACCCTTCACTTACGACGAGCTGGAAGTGGCGATTGATGCGATGCCAATTGGCAAAGCAGCAGGTTTGGATGACATTTTCCCGGAGTTTATAAAACACTCGGGTAACAAGGCTAGACAGTGGCTTCTGGAAGTTTTTAACACCACTCTGAAAACCGGCGACATGCCTGGGATATTTAGAAAATCCAAGATCATAGCTATCCTGAAGCCCGGAAAGGATCCAAAACTGCCTGAAAGTTATCGGCCTATAGCTCTTTGAAGTGTTTGTTATAAGCTGCTAGAGAGGTTGATTTATAACAGAATCCTCCCTATTCTCAATGCCAGCATTCCTGTCGAACAAGCTGGATTTAGGCCTGGTCGCAACTGTTGTGACCAGGTTTTAGCTCTGACTTCTTTCATTGAGGATGGGTTTGAGCGAAGACTGAAAACCTCTGTGGCTTTTTTAGATCTGACTGCAGCATATGACACTGTCTGGAGAAAAGGCCTCCTAGTTAAATTTTACGACCTTATTCCTTGCCCTTTCTTGTTGCGTCTCCTCAACTCAATGCTCTCCAATAGGATGATAAAAGTATATCTGGGACGCAGAGAAAGTACGTTTAGGCAACTAAAGGATGGCCTGCCACAAGGGTCAGTGCTCGCCCCACTGCTCTTTAATGTGTATACTGCCGACATTCCTGTAACTCGGTCCTTAAAGTTTATATATGCAGATGATATTGCATTGGCATATCAACACCAGCATTTTCGACAAGCTGAGGAAACACTAACAAATGACCTCACGACCCTCGGTGAATATTTTGAAGCCTGGAAGCTAAATCCAAACCCAACAAAAACTGAGGTTGCTTGCTTCCACTTGAATAATAGACTGGCCAACCAAAAGCTTAAAATCGTATTCAACGGAGTTGAGTTGAAACATAATGACCACCCACAGTATCTGGGAGTCACTTTAGATCGGTCTCTCACGTTTAAAAGCCACTTACAAAAAACGGCAGCTAAGGTGAGAACCAGGACTAACATTGTCCATCACCTTGCTGGCTCCACATGGGGAGCTAACGCACAAGTTCTGCGAACAACTGCTCTATCATTGGTATATTCAACTGCTGAGTACTGTGCTCCCGTGTGGTTAAATAGTGTGCACGTTAGAGAGATCGACGTCCAGCTAAACAGGACCATGAGAGCCATTAGTGGTACACTCATGGCAACTCCTGTACCCTGGCTCCCAGTGCTGTGTAATATCGCTCCTCCTGAAATAAGACGAAGGGATGCACTCATTAGGGAATACACAAAGATCTTATCTGCTCCACAGCTGCCCATCCATGATTACCTACCCCAGAATGCGGGCCGATTGAGGTCCCGAAAACCACCTCTACGAACAGCCTCCCAGTTGATGGACTCGAACTTCACCATCCATACAAACTGGACTTCCTCCTGGGATGCTTTTCAAGGTCGGAACCATTTCTTGATAGATGACCCGACCGTAGCGGTAGGTGGTATGAATCTTCCTCGGAAGCAGTGGACTATACTCAATCGTTTCCGCACTGGAGTGGGAAGATGTAATTATTGGAAGCACAAATGGGGAATGACACAAGACCAGTCATGCGACTGCGGAGCAGAGTATCAAACTATGGAACACATAGTCGAAGAGTGCCCACTGAGTGCCTTCCCCGAAGGATTGGCCGGTCTGCATAGCTCAAGTGAAGCTGGGCTGCAATGGCTTAGCGCCCTGGATTTAGCTCTATAAAGAGAGATCTAATTTTTATTTTTTATTTTATTTTAGTGTTTAGATTTTTACTTATACTGACTCAGGTGCTCTGCACCGCAGAATTTATTTAATTATTCTCAAACCATGGTGGCTGGCTGAATGAGCCATACGATAAAAAAAAAAGCTAAAAAAACACACAATTTAGTACTTTGAAGCTTTGCTCTATCTCCATTGGTTACCGAGATATTAAAAAGTCTAAAGACAGTACATTGTATTTTGAGGCTCCAATGTTAATCTTATGGAGGATTGGGATGTGTTAATATTTCACTTATTTAGCAATATTTTTGGACGAAACTTGGTATTCATCTTCATTTGGTTAAGATTCATCCATTTAAGGTAAAAATTCTCGGTTTTTGTACTTATCATGGCAGCAAACCTGCATACTCTTTTCCCATGTTAATCATAAGGAGAATAGGCAAACTCTTTTATTTATGGACAGATATTGATGAAACTTACTATATACTTAGTATAGATAAATATATATATGGATATACAGGGTGTTTCAGAACTCCCTACCAATATTTTAGGGTATTGTTCCTGGGTTAAAAACATATCTAAATATCATATTTAAATTGTCCGGAAGTCTTAAGTTACTCACACAGCCGCCATTTTGTTTTTTACACTTAATAATTTTTATTTCCGTAACGGATGGTTGTATTCAGATCATATTTGGTATAAATCTTTATCATACCAATGTACATTCCCAAGAAAAAAATTAATTTTTTCCATTGTATATTTTCAAAATGGCGGCCATTTTAAATTTTCGAACTCAAATATTTTAAAAATCGGTAAATTTTATAAAAATTTTACAAGACACAAAAAAGTTGCCAAATTAAATTATCTAACCAATGGTGCCAAGTTTGTAAGGATCGGACAACAAATAATGAAGTTATTGCGATTTTTCTTCATAAAAACATTGATTTTGCTGTTAAAATGGCCTTATTTGCATTAAATTCAAAGCAAAATCCACGTTTTTATGAAGAAAAATCGCAATAACTTCATTATTTGTTGTCCGATCCTTACAAACTTGGCACCATTGGTTAGATAATTTAATTTGGCAACTTTTTTGTGTCTTGTAAAATTTTTATAAAATTTACCGATTTTGAGATATTTCAGTTTGAAAATTTAAAATGGCCGCCATTTTGAAAATATACAATGGAAAAAATTAATTTTTTTCTTGGGAATGTACATTGGTATGATAAAGATTTATACCAGTATGATCTGAATACAACCATCCGTTAAGGAAAAAAAATTATTAAGTGTAAAAAACAAAATGGCGGCTGTGTGAGTAACTTAAGACTTCCGGACAATTTAAATATGATATTTAGATATGTTTTTAACCCAGGAACAATACCCTAAAATATTGGTAGGGAGTTCTGAAACACCCTGTATATATATATATGTGTATATCTAAAACTTCAAAAGGATGTTGTTTTTGGCTTCTGGGGGCCCCAAAATGAAAAGTTATGATGGTCCTGGTCTTGAGTCTTACCATGAGACCTACGGTAATAGCTTAATTTCACTAAAGGGAAATTCGCTAAAAAGGCAGATTTTAATGAATTACGGCTCGGCAAATTGCGGCCATACCGTACGTCTGACATACAAAATGTAAATATAAAAACTGATCGGCATTAAAAGAGCTACATTTTTGCTAAAATAAAGACTTTTGATAAAACTAACCGTTTTCGAGATATAAGCTAAAATATATATTTTGGCAGCAATCTTGGCGGCCATTTTGAATTTTTGGGCATGTTCCCAAGGTGCGATTAATGGCGATTTTTGAGGGGTTAATAAGGGCACTCTTAGCTATCATTTAAAAAAAAATCGCTCGTGTTGCAATTTTTTTGGGGTTAGGCCATATTTTCTCATAAAATGATTCCACTATACCCTCATATCCCGACAGAGAGAATATTGTAAATAGAATAGGTATAATAAATCGATTAGAGTATGAAGCAAATATTTTTTTTTACATTTTTGTAAAATAAATTTTACGTTATTGCATTTTCTGTGTCATCTCTAGTTTCTTGACAGAGTAAGGGTCTATAGAAATAAGAGAAACGAGTAGAAAATCAGATTTCACTGCTGGCTGCCAAGTTGCGATGACAGAAATATCGTCCATTGTTGGCGGATGATCATATGAAATACACGGCATGATCATTCCCATTGAGTTTTCCCCATAAAGTACACTTGATCAACTTAGAATAATGTGTTCGGTAGAACAAAGAGAACCTTAGTATTCTATGGTTAGTTGCGCATAACAAGAACTTATTAGTTAACAAGAACTTATTACATTTTTATGGTCATGTTATGATTTAAATATGATTTCAAAAGTAAGTATACACTTCATCTTACGCTTTCACTACTTATATGCCAATTGCTGATATTTTGAAACCTTATTAACGTTGGATTCTCTCAACCATAGATGATTTTACATTCTTTAAATATTTAATATCAGCAAAATCTAAATTAAAGATTTTCTACGGTTACGTAAAAATGACACATACAATCACGAAATTAACTCTCATATACAAAACGTATATTAAATTTTTGCAATTTGAATATGAAGTAGAAATTTGAATCAAGTAAGAGCTTCTGCAATATAACATTAAAAACAGTTTTGAATGGGAATTCTGATGGAAACGTGAATTGAAAAAAAAAATGTGCTGGACAATTACTGAAACAGCTCAGCACATACAAGATTTCTTCCCGTAGAAATTAACTACACTTTTGTTTGATCTCTCTTATAAATTGAACTATTTAAATATAGTAGTGGGGTTTGGTTACTTTCAAAACGGAAGTGGTGCCAATTGCCAGCCGCTGCCGGCCAGCTGCCATCGGCCAGCTGCCAAATCAGTCGCTGCCGCCATATGCCATGCCATATAGCTTCAGGTGGGGAGAGGCTAAATGAAATAAAGGGGTGGAGAAGGGGTGAGGAGATGGTGTTAATTTTTGAAGTAGGAGTTAGTGTATAAAGGAGAGGGGATAATTGCTTCAAGGTCATATGGAGGGGGTTTTAAAAAAGACTGAACTCTAAGAGTTCAGTTTATCGGTGATCATCATACAGGTCAGTCGAAACCGACAAGGGATTGAAGAATAGCTTCTACATCATTTATTGTTGTAGAAGATACATCTGGAACTTGTACAGGGTTCTGAGGAGTTGTTGAAGTTGAATTTCTAGAAGGATTTTCCCTTGGATGAGTTGTTGATGATACTTCATGAACTTGAACATTTTCTTGGTTGGTTTCCATTATTATTGTAGTGTGAATTAGAGTGGAGATGTTGTTAGCTGAAGAGCATAGAAGATAATGAAGTAGGAATTATTGTCGGGGCCCTTATATAGGGAATGGTGGGGGTAAAATAAAAAAACTTGTTGAACACAGTCGATAGGTGTAACAAGTTCTAAGTTATTTAAGTGTAACATAGAACGTAAAATGTCGTAAATAACACTATCATCAACATTAACCTGAGAAGTTGTTGAACAGTATAATGGGTTAAAACTGTACTTCTTCCTAACTCTATTTAAATTAGTTTTACACTTTGAAATTGAAGGTTTAGAAGTACTTCGTAATATGTGTTGTGTTCGCAAAAGCTTTAATTTTAAACATTGTGCAGTCATTATAATCGATGTGTTAAGTTCAGAAGTTAAAAGAAGACTGAGATATAAAATGAAGTGTAAAAGAAATTGAAACAGAAAGCCAGAGTAGTAATTTTATAGGTTAGAATTTACAAAGGCTATTTCATGGATAATTCTAACCTCAAATCTAGTAAGTGAAGTAGTCATAACATAAAACTAACGAGAGATGATGACCGAGCGGATGCGAGGCAATGAATGTTTGTAGCGAGATAAACTACCCACCTTTATAGAGGCAATAACTCCAGCCAGATGGCGGCAGATGGCAAGCAAATGACTGGTTGACCGACTTTCACTTGAGTAGTAAGAGAAGTAGGGTTCTGTGTCTATCCCTACTCCTTGGGGTCAATGACCGACCGGAAAGGTCAATGACCTCCCCCCCCCCGAAAAAATGGAGCCCCCCCCCCCCCCCGAAAAAATGGAGCCCCCCCCCCTTCCCCTACTCTTTCCCCCACTCCTTCCCCCACTCTTCCAGGTCAATGGCCGGTCACCACCGGTTGTTGACTTTATGTGGTGAAACCAGACTAAATATGGCAGCTGCCATGGATAATTCTAACCTCAAACCTGCTGCGCATGCAACAATTTCTCTGGATCGGAATGAGTCTATGCTATGCGCATGCGCCTAGTCTTGTATTACTCACTTTAGCGCTACTGCACATGGATAATTCTAACCTCAAACCTTGGTTTTGTGTTGTTGCGCATGCGCCGCTCCCCACTTCTTTACCTTTCTTTTATACTGCTGTGAACTGGACTGGATTGAACATTGTACTGGAGTGAAACAACTTCCCCCACTCCTTGAAAACCCGAGGAGCGATAGGAGCTATACCTTTGCTTCAGTTGCCAACAAACTTTCATAGCGAAAGGTTGTTGGCGACTCAGCAAGAAGTTTCAAATATATAGTAGGCCTATATATATTTGAACTTCTTCTACTATGTTGCGTTTTTTAATGCAATATGGTATGTGTGTGTGTGTGTGTGTTTAGTTGTAAGGTGTATTTAATTTAAGAAAGAATTTGCGCATTGCGATGTTAGTTATAAGTTGGGTTTAGCATTAAGGTGTATTAATTTTTAAGAATAATGATGGTATTTAGCATTAAGGTGTATTAATTTTAAGAATAATGATGGTATTTGGTTGTGTTGAATTATTTGGTTTTTAATAATGATGTGTTGGTACTAATAATTTATGTTTGTTTTGTGCATTTGTTTTGCCTTACAGCTAGATGTTAGGGGGTAGATTAACTGTAAATTCAGAAGTTCAGTTGAACTTCATTTAAAATGGGTGGGACATCCGCAAGTCGGACTTTTTTTTTGCATTTTGTTTAGGAATATGATGGGTGGGATTAGTTTGGGTGGGGTTAGAGTTGCGTTTCTGCATTAACTGTTCCAGTTTCCCTGAAATTAATGGTTACGCTTTGATGCGGACGGGAAGTTACGCTTTGATGCGGACGGCCCAGGGACCTCCCTTGCAGAACGTAACTAGTGGGTTGGGAGTGGGAACCGCTAGGCAAACAGGGTGGTGGGAACAGTATTACTGTTTCCATCACCTTGGATCATTATAAATCTTGAATGACCTTGACCCACTTTCGGAAAGGTCAATGACCCCCCCCCCCGAAAAATGGAGCCCCCCCCCCCCGAAAAATGGAGCCCCCCCCCCTTCCCCCACTCCTTCCCCCACCTCTTTCCCCCACCTCCCGGGCCAATGACCGGTCATGACCGGCTGCTAACCCCTCTCATTTGCATACCGTTATAAAAGCCGAGCCAGCCGCGGCCAGTGTTTCATTCTGATTCCAGACGTTACGCTGCGAACTTGGAGTTATAACCATGTCTTCTGTACCGACTACTACTTCTACTTCGACTTCTATTTCTACTACAGCTGTTCCTGCACCTAAGAAAACTCTTCGCCTCAAAAACCTTCCTGATTGCTACAAGAACCGACTTGCATCTGAACCTTCAACTTCTAGAGCTATTCTTCCGCCAACTAACACTTCTAGACTTCGTAGTATTTTTCACCGCCTTCGCCTTCGCCTTCAAAGGACTCTGCACCACCATCAACTACTATGCCGCCACCGCAGAAGCCAGTTCATCACTATCCTAATACCCCTTCCGTTGAAACCATTGTTCATCGTCTTAGCACACCTATTATCCCACTATCACCATTGCCTCCTACCCCACCACTTAGTACACCTAAAGATCATACCTATCATAAAACTGATTCCTCTCAATCTGCTACTAAACCATCTCCTAAATCAGCTCCTAAACCAGCTCCTAAACCTACTCCTAAACTACTCCTAAACCCGCTCCTTCAGAGCAATTTCAATTATTACAAGAAGAGCGTCGTAGGGCATTTAGCCGTCCCACTACTTGCCCTGAAATGCTTACTAGGGGAATTAAGAAAGGATCACCTTGTGGGAGGAAATGTGTAAAAAACGAAAGTTTTTGCCGTGTACATGTCGTAAAACACATTTCTGAACCACAAGTGACAGAAACCCCCACTGTTGAATACCAATCAAAAATTATTGGTGTGAAAGGAAATAGGCTTAAGAGAGGTTGTGTCTATTTTTTTGAACGTGTTATTGACAACGAACACATTTTGGCAACTTGTAACGGCTTAAGATATAATATTAAAGTGATTGAATCCTTGCGCAAAGAGAAATCAGTTTATGAGTTAGACTCTAAAGACTATCTCCTCAGACACAAACTGGATGGTATTACAAGGTGGGGGCGTAGCAAGTAAATTCACATAGCTTTTTCCAATTATTGCTTAAAAAATACTGGGGGAGAAACACAACGCGTTATAGCGTTGTGTTTCTCCCCATTATTTTTTAACACTCTAAGTCTCGTGACCTACTTTCATGTGAGTAGTGAGTAAAGGATGGTTCTGTGTTTGTCTGCATTCCTTCGGGTCAATGACCGGACCTGAAAGGTCAATGACCCCCCCCCCCCCGAAAAAATGGAGCCCCCCCCCCCCTTTCCCCCACTACTCCTTCCCCCACTACTCCTTCCCCTACCACTCCTCTGGGTGAATGGCCGGTCATGACCGGTTGTCTACTTTCATTTAACCGTTATACTAGCTACTCCAGAGTCTTCATTCTAATCCGTGAGGCCACTGCCGCAACATGCCTACTCTATTAGAATTATGTTTGCGACAGATAGTTTCAAATATAGTGTTGGTGGAACTTGCATTTCAAGATGCAAACCTTCCACTAACACTACGTCAAGAAGTGTATTCTTTTTATAGGGAAAATTTTGGAGTTTTTCATTACCTTAAGTATAAATTTATGGATGGAACAAATATGTGTCCAGAATGCGGTTCGGCTGCAATAGGAAATGGAAGATTGGATTTTATAATAGATGGTGGAGTTTATGAATACAAATCTTACTTGTCATACAAGTTTATCATCCCAGAAGAAGAAAAATGCGATATTTGTGCACTTAATTTGTACAAGTTTATACAAGCCGATCCTGCTGAAATCCATTTGGAAAACAACATTGAAGTCCCTTATTTTTTTATGCCTTAAGCTCCATAGCAGTCCACCAAACCCAGCCAAACGGCCCTTTTCAGGGCCACCTAAGACTTAAATTTAGGGATGTAAGCTATTTAGCTTACATGCGACTTAGCAGAAATAATTTCTGGTACATGGCTAGTTTGATCCGTGTAGTAGTAAGCAAAGGAGGGTTCTGTGTCCATCCCCACTCCTTAGGGTCAATGACCGGACCTGAAAGGTCAATGACCCCCCCCCCCGAAAAAATGGAGCCCCCCCCCCGAAAAAATGGAGCCCCCCCTCTCCCCCACTCCTTCCCCCACTCCTTCCCCCACCTCCCGGGCCAATGACCGGTCATGGCCGGCTGCTAACCCCTCTCATTTGCATACCGTTATAAAAGACGCGCGGCTATGGCTAGTGTTTCATTCTGGTTTCTTCCACCACTCTTGTTGCTTCGCCGCTCTTGTTGCTTTGTTCCTGCCAGTTTTAATATCTTTATTTTTAAAATGCTTCCTTACTTTAATGAAAATTTTAATCCTTCAGAAAATGCAGATGTTTTTCAACCACCTGAAGATGGTTTCCAACATCATGAAGAAGATGCTTTCCAAGAACATGAAGAAGATGTGATAGAAGACATGGATAATAGCAGTGAAGATGAAAGTGAAGATGACAGTGAAGATGAAATTGAAATTAATGAACAATTCAAAGTATATTTTATAGAAACACAATTTCCTTTTGATGTAGTTGAAAGATTTATTTTTGAAGCACATAGATGGCTAAATTTAGGATTCAACATTATAATTGGTTCACCTATTGTCTACAATAACAGTAACTTCTTCCTTGTAACTCCAAATGATCGAGAACAAATTCTTACTTGGCAGGACGATGTGATGAGATCATACGAACTGAACATTGGAGTTGGGTACTTTGTTGCAAGAGTGGCTTAATAACCACATTACCCTTCCCCCACCTCCACCCTATCCCTTCCCAATCCTTATTCCTTCCCCCTCCCCATATTTAAAATTTATAAAAGTGGGGCTATGAACCTTCAGGTTTCTAGTCTGTACTCGCACTTTGTGCCGTGAAGTACATCTCTTGTATTTTTTTCTCCACCTTTTAAAATATTATTTGTTTGAAAAAATGCCTCCTAATGTGAATTACCATTTTAATTCTTCCGAAATTTCCGATATTTTTGTACAACCTGAAGACATTTTAATAATGGTAGTGAGAGTGAGAGTGAAGACGATGATGATTATAGTGTTGAACTTAGTGAAGAACGTAAAGTCATAGCAATTGATCCACAATTTCCATTTGATACAATAGAAAAGTTTATGGTTGAAGCTAATAAATGGTTAAATTTAGGATGTTATATACGAATTGACTCTTTTATATTGTATGGTGATAGTCATTCTTTACTTGTCACACCAAATGACAGAGACCGCATGTTGCAGTGGGCACAATCTATGATGGAGTGCTATGAACAAGGTGTAGACACTGGTGGCTATTTTCTTGCACAAGTAGTGTAATAACAAAAATTACCTTTCCCCCACCATACACCCTATCCCTTCCCAATCCTTATTCCTTCCCCTCCCCATTTTTAAAATTAATAAAAAGGCGGGCTATGAACCTCCAAGTTTCTAGTCTGTACCTACACCTTGCGGCATGAAGATGCTTACCAGAATTGATGGTTTTATAGCCAATGATATTAATATATGGAGTTTGATAACAAACTTACGGATGAAAATTGAAGAAAAAATTATGGCAAACAATGAGCTAGGAGTTATAGTTTTTGTTTCATTAGTAGAACATTTTGAAATTTTGTATAGTATAAAAGTAACAATTAACAATATTAATGAACTATTTCCTTGGACAATTTTTATTCGCAATAAAGTTGAAGAGCAGAAAATTATAGTAGATGTGACAGCAATGAAATATAACCTAGATAGAGAAGAATAGATATAAACCCCCTCCTATTACTTGGTTTTGCAAAAATAGTGGGGGTAGGAGTATATATAAGACTAAGTAAGCAATGCATAGTTTCTTATTTGAAGTAAAAGAAGTAGTAAGGAAACATGTTGTCTAGAGATACTCCATTTATTAATTATTCTCAAGTTAAAGATGTTTTTGAAAGCACAAATGAAATACAGAAAGAAAACATAGAGGAAACTTATGACGAAACTGATAATGATTCTATGATGGAAGAGGAAGAAATGGTACAGATTGAACAAGAACTATTTGAAGAAATGATAAATGATAGTGATGAAGATATAATTAAGGAAGCTATTGAAATATTTATATTGGATTCATCATTGGAATCACCCATATCACCTTTACTGTCTTCTGAATCTGAATCTGAATTGGACTAAGGTACCCCCACTATTTTGAAGAAGTAGTGGAGGGAAAATATCCCCACCACAAGTTAAAAGTTGGTGGGGGAATGTTTATAAATGTGTTAAATATTTGTGCAGGAGATCAGTCTTAAAGAGACTAGTGACCGAAGATGTTTCGTAAAATACCTTTTGATCCTTCATACTACAATCTGTTTGATATACATCGTTTTCCAGACATTGAGGAGAAATTGTACAAGAAATTTTGTTCTCTACTGGATAAACCACAAAAACTACCACCTAATACTTTTACCTACAAGCTACCTATCATGGACAAGGACGATGTAAGCAAAATACCATTGGTTCAAGTCAAATTTTTGGAAGAAAAAATTCTTGTTTGTGTCAGGGAAGTATTTCACAATGATTATTCAAAAAAATTGGCTTTCAACTTTATTCAAGAACATGCGGGATCTGAAAGAGAACAGTATCCCGAACCATATTACAAATATCTTTTCGAGAATGGAGCGAGTGTAACTGTAGAAATAACCATTACATTAGTATAACTCTCCCTACCATTGACGTCTCCCCACCATTGGCATCTCCCCACTACTGACTTAAATTTGATGGATAAATGTGTTGACTATCTGTGTAGAAGCTCACTCTTCAAGAAATTGTTGATCAAAATGTTTCATCATGTACCGACTTCTTCCTTCAGGGAAAAACAAAGATTAAAACGACTAGAAAAAGAAAGACAAGACCGAGAAGATATGAAGATGGAATTCAATAGACTACAATTTCAAATACCAGGAATTGAACTTGGAGCACCAAGATTGAAAACTCTCCACTGGGCTGGAAGTTATATCAAATTTTTGAAAGTACAAGTTGAAGCAAGAGATCTAAAATTGAAAAGATTAGAAATGGAAAATCGAGAATTGAAGAAATTAATATCACACATGTCTGGTAATACAACTGTTCAAGAAGGTGAAGAAGAAGGAAAAGAAATTTTAGGAATCTAAATTATCAGCACCCCTTTTAGAGAATAGGGAATAGATCACTTTGTGGTAATGTAATAACATGCCGCTTAGTGATCTATTCCCAGTTCTCGCTTAATATCCGATGACCTTGACCTACATAAAAGTGGTGGGGGTAAGAGCATATAAAGAGATAGTTATGGATATAACTTTCAGTACAAGTCTAACACTATGGACAGCTTGTTAGTTTTGTGTTTACAACAAATAATCAATAATGGGTTTCTTTACCGTTATATAATAACATCAAATAAATGTGAAATACCTCAACCAATTCGTGAAATGGTCATGAAATTTAAGAAGGACAATAGTGGATTTGGTATTTATCTTGCTTTTATTTTTGAAGATGGAACAAAAATGTGTCATGATTGTGGAAAAGCATCTGTTTTAGACTTTGAACAATTTGAAGATGATGGAGGTAAATTAGTTCACCTTGTAAAAGGCCAAGTGATGAAATTTGAAACAGTCAAGAAAAAATGTAACATTTGTGCACAAAACTTGTTTGAATTTATTAAGTATAGTGCATTAAAATCATGATATCCCTTCTACATATGAAGAAGGTGGGGAAGAAAAAGAGTGGGGATTATAAAGTGGTGGGAGAACTTGTATAAATGTAGGCTGTTTGAAGAGACTTTTAATATTGTTGCAGCATTTGTTGAAACAACATGCAGTTCGAAGTTTGCCATTTTAAAATTAAATATGAAGATTGGAGCTCTGTTGCAGGATTTGTGAAGTCTAAAGAAGAAAATCAAAAGTTGCTAAATGTACATTGCTATATTCACAATGAAGAAAGTCATGACAAAATAATGGCATATTTAAACACACCTAATGTAACATCAGAAAGCTCTGCATTTATAAAATATTTAAAAGAAGAAGATTTGGATGTGACCCTAGAAGTTTGGTATCTAATTTAAATTATTGTGGTGGGGGAAATGTAGAAGTTATTGGTGGGGGAAATGAGATAAAACCAGCAAAATTGTAGAACAGAATTCACTCTATACAACGATGGAGCATCCTTCCACAACACCTGTATTGGCATCTGTGGATTGGCATCAAAATTATCAACCAAATACTTCAAGTTCAAATTGTTATGAAAATCATCAGCCTAGCACTTCAAATTCAAATTGGTATGAAAATCAGCTGCCTAGTACTTCAAGTTCAATTTGGTATGAAAATCAGCAACCGGCCACTTCAAGTATAAATTGTTATGGAAATCAGCAAACTATTACTTCAACACAAAATTTCTATGAAAATCAACAGCCGACAACATCAACTAATTTTTGTACATCAGTATTTAAAGTATCAAAACCCCATTTGGATTGTAATAAGTTAATATCAGCTCAATCAGGAAGAATCAGGAAAAACACATACATGAGAGAAAGGTGCAAGAAAGAAAGGATAGAATTTACAAAATTACAGTTAACAGTTCCCTCTATTAAAGTGGGATGTACTAGAATACAAACTTTGCAAGCAACCAATGCATATTTGTTGGAATTGTTAGAAAAAATTGAAAAGTTGGAGAAGAAGAATGAACATTGTAAGAAGTAAACACTCATTCCCCCCAAGAAAAACAAAAAAAAATAATAAAATAGTAAAATGAAAAAAAAAGTAGATGTAGAATAGAGAGCGAGGAATAGATCACTTTGTGGTAATGGACTAACATGCCACTTAGTGCTCTATTCCTCGTTCTCGCGTTATATTGGATGACCTTGACCTACATTAGTAGGGTGGGGGAAATTGAAAATGGTGGGGGAAAGTGTATAAAGGAGAAGCCTACTGTAGAGGAATCACTCTGAAAGTAAACTTGTCAGAAGTATGGACTTGACCACAAGCAAAGGAGAAGATAGAAAACAAAGATTTCGAGAAATGGCTAAAGTAAGAGAGTCAAGAATAAGGTTGAGATTTTACAAACTACAGAGATTGATTCCTGGTGTTAAGTTAGGAGAAATAAGATCAAGAACGGTAGACATGGCGGCTGATTACATCAGTTACTTACAATCGGAATTAATGATAAAGGAAGCAAGAATAGAAGAGCTGGAGCACAAGATAAAACAACATATTGAAACATCGAACAATGAACCTATAAATTGTGTAATAAAAGAAGAAGATGTAAAAGACTTAAATTAAACAAAAAAAAATGAACTTGGACTTTGGTTATTGATTGGACACTTCTTAGAGAATGGGGAATAGATCACTTTGTAGTAATGAATCATCATGCTGCTTAGTGATCTATTCCCAGTTCTCGCTTAATCAAAAATGACCTTGACATACTTAGCAAAATATCATATAAGCCGGATCAAAAAACAGTTATTTCTCATTTACTGGAAATGGCTCCTGTAGACAACACCGATTATCCAAGGAAATCTATGATTGAAATATTGTATAAAATTCAATTAGAGGATTTAAATATGGAAGAAGATGAAAATAATAGCGAAACTTCAGAAGTAGAAACTATAAATGATATGGATGTGGATGTAACAACATCAGAAGAAGAAAATGCCAATGATGTGGAGAATGAAAATTTGGATATGGATGTAGTAATATCAGAGTCTTCGTCATCATTTGAATATGAAGAAATACATATTGAAACTCCAATTCATATAGAGAATATTAATGAAGAATCTGTTAGTAGAAGATTAATATTTTGTCCAAGACGTTTGTTTTCTTCTGAAAGTGAAGAAGAAGAAGATGAAATAGTAGTGGGGGAACTATTATAAAAGAAGGAAAGGGAGAGCTCATTTCATTTATTGGCGAAATTTTGAAGAGTGAACACCACCAAACATGTATCATTGCGATAAATGTTTGGAATCGTTTAATGATGATATTCTGTTAGAAATACATAAGGAACTAATTCACAACAACATAGAAGAACAAGAAGAACAAGAAGAACAAAATGAAATAACAGCAAGACCTACAACAACTTTACCAAATTTACAAGTATCAGCTTTACCCGGAAAGGTAGTAATGCATCATAAGATTCAAAATGAAGATTTAAACTTAGAAGAATTTATTAGAGAAGCAAAACCAATCATCAGTAGAACTTTAAAAGAAGAATTAAAAAGATTGAATTTTCTCAAATTTGGATTACTACTAGAAGCTATGTTTATAAATGTACAAGAAGAATTATCACCAAGAGGATTTATAACTAAAAATCAAACTATCATAGGAAGTTCAGACATTGATTCAATAGTTGAAAAATGTATAGAAGAAATATTAACTAAAATTCAGGAACATGAAGGACGAGGATCAGGGTGGAGTCTTATAAGTATTGAAGGATTAAATATAAGAGTTCATAAACATGGATATGGACTAATGGGATCTAGTTATATTCGTTTACCAAAAATAATTGAGGATACAAGATCATGTGTTAATGTGAAAAATCAAGATAACGAATGTTTTAGATATGCGATGACATGTAAATTTGTACCAAATCATTGTAATGAACCAAACCAGCACTATGAAAATCAAAGATATAGATATAACTTTCAAGGAATTAGTTATCCTGTATCACTAAAAGATATATCAAAATTTGAGAAGAAAAATCCCGGCACATCTATTAATGTTTTTGGATTAGATAGTTCAAATAAAGTTTATCCTTTACGTATTGCTAAAGAAGAACTAGCAGATCATACAGATTTACTACTACTAACACAAGGAGATGTATCTCATTATGTGTATATAAAGAAATTTGACTCTCTTGTTAATAAACAACTTTCAAAAAATCGAAACAAAAAGCTGATCTGCAAAAGATGTTTTAATTTCCAACGAGAAGGAAGACAAGGAATGGAATGGTTACAAGAGCACAAAAGATTATGTAACAATAATTATGAAGCAAAAATTATTTTACCTTCAGAAAGCAGAGCATTTATTACATTTCAAAAAGTTCATCATCAATATCGTATCCCTATAGTTGTATATGCTGATTTTGAATCAACACTAATTCCTATAGAAGATGAAAATTGTGAAGCTAGAAAAAGTGTCAAATATCAAATGCATAAACCAAATAGTTTTTGTTTAATGGTTAAATCAACATTATCAGAAGAACATTTAAACCAATATGGATTAACTTCAGAACCTCTAGTATATCGTGGTGAAAATGTGGAAACAATATTTCTTGACCATTTATATTTAATAGCTGAAAATGTACAAAGATTATATACAAATATCATACCAATGAAACCGATGGAGGAAGAAGAGGAAATTCAACATGAAAATGCAACTCATTGTTTCTTATGTAAAAATGAATTTACCATTGACAATTATAAAGTTAAAGATCATGACCACCTTACAGGTTATTACAGGGGTGCTGCTTGTAATAAATGTAATTTGAGCTATCGTTTACCACTATTTATTCCTGTGGTTCTCCATAACCTCAGTGGGTATGATGCTCATTTTATAATACCTGAATTAGGAAGAGACGATGGTTCGATAGATGTATTGGCTGAAACTTCAGAAAAATTTATAAGTTTCTCTAAAACAGTTGGAAATGTCAAATTAAGATTCTTAGACTCCTACCGATTTATGCCGTCGAGTTTGTCTAAACTTTCTGAAAATTTAAGGAAACAAGATTTTATTGAAACAAAGAAGATTGTAAGTAACGACAAACTGGATCTCGTACTTCGGAAAGGTGTTTTCCCATATGATTATATAGACAGTTTAGAAAAGTTTAATGAAACATCACTTCCGCCAAAAGAAGAATTTAAAAGTAAACTATACGACATGGACATATCTCAAGAGGATTATCATGCTTGATTGATCATGCTTGTAAAGTATGGAATGAATTAGGATTTACAACATTGGGAGAATATTCAGATTTTTATGTTAAATTAGATGTAACTTTATTATGTGATATAATGGAAGAATTTAGAAATACATGTTTTGCAGCATATGGATTGGACCCTCTTCATTCATACACTTCACCTGGACTAGCATGGCAAGCCATGTTGAAAGAAACAAATTGTAAATTACAACTTCTTACTGATATAGATATGGTTTTAATGTTAGAATCAGGAGTTCGAGGGGGATTGACACAAAGTGTAACCAGACATGTTAAGGCTAATAATAAGTATCTGCCCGATTATGATGCATCAAAACCAACAACATTTCTAGGTTATTTCGATGCAAATAACTTATACGGATGGGCAATGTCAAATCCCCTTCCATATGATAATTTTAAATGGATAGATCCAGAATCAATTGGAAACATAATGGATATACCAAAGCATGGTGAAACTGGTTACATTTTTGACGTCGATTTTGAATATCCTGAACATCTTCATGATCATCATTACGATTTACCACTTCTTCCAAAGACTGAAATTTCCCCTACTGGAAGATGGCCAAAATTATTAATGACTTTAAACAATAAGTCTAGGTATGTTGGACATTATTGGATGATACAACAGGCTTTAGACTTGGGATTAAAAATTACAAAAATTAATCGAATACTACAATTCTCTCAATCTTGTTGGCTGAAACCGTACATCGGCAACAACACAAGAAGAAGAGCTGCTGCTACATCAAGTTTTCAAAAAGATTTCTTCAAACTGATGAACAATGCAATATTTGGCAAGACTTTAGAAAATAAAAGGAAACATAAGAATATCAAATTAGTAACTGATCCAGTAAAATTACAGAAACTAGTGCAACAACCAAACTTTGGTTCATCCGTAATTATAAATGAAAATCTTGTCGTCATTTCTATGAAAAAAAAATCAGTTCTATTGGATCGTCCTTTATATCTTGGAATGTCAATATTGGATATTTCTAAAACACACATGTACGAGTTTCATTATAAGAAGATGGTTAATTATTATGGAAGAGATAACATTGGTATTGCATATATGGATACGGATGCACTTATTTACTGGATTAAAACAAATGACATGTATGAGGATTTACGGACCTTTGTATATAAAGATGATTTTGATTTTTCCGATTATCCTAAGGACCATCCAAATTACGACTATGACAAAAACAAAAAAGTATTGGGAAAATTTAAAGATGAAACAAATGGTGTGCCGATGATGGAAATTGTAGCATTAATGTCTAAACTCTATTCATTTCAACTGTACATAAATGAAAGGAACGAATATCAAGTCACAAAAAAAGCTAAAGGAATAAAGACATCTTTCCTAAAGAAGAACGTACAGTTTCAACATTATAAAAGATGTTTGTTTGAAAATATTGAAACAACTGCAACATTTAACACTATTAGAAGTTATAACCACCAACTTTTTAGTGTCAAACAAACAAAGTGGGCATTAAGCTACAAAGACGACAAGCGACATATTTTAGAAGATAAAATTAATACTCTACCATTTGGCCACTATTCCTTAAACCCTATCGACCAGTAAACCTATTCTTCGTCCTTTACCTTCTTCCTTTTTCCTTTCCGTAAAAAAGAGGGGACATGGCAAGCCCAATGCCATGTTCCCTCTTTTTTACACTAATATTAAATGACCTTGACCTATATTTCAACTATATATAAGAGAATAAACCATTGTATGGATCAGTATTTCTACAAACAGTGTGCAAGCAACACTTTAAGATGGAAAGTGTAAAGGATAAGATTGTAAATGAACTACATAAACCAGCAAGAAGAAGATTTCCAAGAAGAAGTACAATCATTAAAGGAATGAATGATCTTTACCAAGCTGATCTTATTGAAATGATACCACACAGTAAATTAAACAAAGGATTTAAATATATTTTAACAATTATAGACTGTTTTACTAAAATAGCTGATGCTTTACCCTTGAAGGACAAGACTGGTAAAAGTGTTACCAAAGCTATGGAGACAACAATACAAAGAAATAAATTTAAAATTAAACATTTACAAACGGATGATGGAAAAGAATATTTTAATAAAGATTTTGGAGCTTTGATGAAAAAATATAAAATAAATCATTATTCTACAAATTCTGAAGTTAAAGCTTCAATAATTGAAAGATTTAATAGAACATTAAAAGGAGCTATGTATAAACAATTTTCAAAACGAGGATCATATGTGTGGTATGACATATTACCACAACTTATAAAAGAGTATAACAACAAATATCATCGCACCATTGGAATGAAACCTATCCAAGTAAACAGTGCTAATGCTAAAATTGTATTACAACGCATCAAAAATAATACAACACCAAAAATAGAAAAGTTACAACCAAAAAAGTTTAAGGTTAATGATAAAGTTCGTATAAGCAAATACAAAGGTGTATTTAGTAAAAGATATCTGCCAAATTGGACTAATGAAGTATTTACAATTTATAAAGTGCAACCAACTATACCTGAAACTTACATTTTAAAGGATAATAAGGGTGAATTACTTCAAGGTGGATTCTATGGACATGAGTTGTTAAAATCAACAGTTGGTGATGTATATCTTGTTGAAAAGGTTTTACAAAGGAAAAAGGATATGGTTAAAGTTAGGTGGTTAGGATTTGATAAAAGTGAAGACTCTTGGATTCCTTCAAAAGACTTGGTATAGTTATTAAATAGCTCATTATGTGTTTAACCTTTAAACAAGATGGAGATTGTACAACAAAAAGATCGATTTAATATTAATAATATTGATGAATTGACAGTTGACAATAATAAGTTAAATCATGGTAAACATGGTGAATTACTACCAAATACTATAAGATGTTTAATAACTGGTCCTTCAAATTGTGGAAAAACTAATGTTGTCTTTAACCTTATAACTAATCCTAAAGGTTTACGCTTTAACAATATATATATTTTTTCAAAAATCATTGCAACAACCAAAATATCAATTATTAGATAAAATACTTGCAAGTGTACCTGAAGTGAATTTCTACAAGTTTAATGCTAGTGAAACAATAATGCAACCAGGTGAAGCAAAACCATTTTCCATTTTTATATTTGACGATGTTTCTTGTGAAAATCATGATACTATAAGAAATTATTTTGCTATGGGAAGACATAATAATATTGATAGCATTTATATTGGTCAAACATACAGTAAAATTCCAAAACAACTTATAAGAGACAATGCAAATATGTTGATCATCTTTAAGCAAGATGAGACAAATTTAAAGCATATATATAATGATCATGTTAATGCGGATATGCCATTTGATAAATTTAAAGAAATGTGTGGTAAAGCATGGAATGAAAAATATGGATTTCTCGTTATTATGAAAGAAGAAGATATTAAAAATGGTAGATATCGTATAGGATTGGATAAATTTGTATTAATACGTTGAACTACCTATGCTACATCTAGTAACACTTTGAACTTCACAGTGTAAACATGGTGAATCAAGAAAAACTATTAAAAGAAATAAAATCACTCAGTGATTCTATTAGGATAAAGAATCGTGCATTAAGGATGGGTTTAAGTGAAAGAGAAGAATTTTTAGAGAATACATTTAAACCTATCACGGAACCTTTAAAACAGATATCAGAAACTATTGGTAAACCTCGTTATGAAGGAGATGTTTTACTACCAGTTTCTAAACAAGAAGTACAAGCTTTAAAAAAAGAAGATGATGATGATGATTCATATACAAGTGCTAGTGAACAAGAAGAAACAAAAAATGAAGAAGAATCAATTGTTGAAAAGGAAGAACAGCCAATACCTGAAGCAGAACAATCTATTCCAAATTTAACTCAATTGAGTAGTGATATATTACAACATGGACCTCTTGGACGAAAATATATAATGAAAATGCTACATGACATGAAATCAAATCCAAATTTAAGTAAATCACATGTATATGGAGCAAGAATTGATGGAAATGAATTGAAAATTGGTAACTCTAAGCTTGAAGTAACTCAAGACGATTATATCATTATTGGTGACCATAGATATAAAGGAACAAAAGGATTATATGAATTAATTTTTAAAAATATACCAATAAAATATTCAGCAAAAGATTTAAATACTTTTAAAGAAATTTTACAAAATACTAACGCTCATAAAAGAAACTACTCAAAGGATGGAATGATTAATCGTTCACGTGCAACAAAATATAGTATTGTTATAAAAAAATTGTTTCCTCCACGAAAATTACCAACATTACGTACCACACCGGCTGTGAGACAACCTTTAAAAAGAAAATCTTTATCACTTATGGATTTATCACTTCTTGAACAACATGGTAAAAAGAGTAAAGGAGATACTTCAACATCTGGTAAAGGATTAATGAAAAATCTATACAATACAAATGTTATCTATTACAACGACATCAATAAATTAGTTGACAGAATGAGACTATTGCATGAAGCTATGGAAGCCGGTCATACTGGTTTAAATAATGAATGGGTGGCTCTAGTTGATGAACTTAAAAATCGTGGTATAATTGTATAATTGTCCGCAAATATAAAGAAGTTACAAGTATAAGATGTATCAGTTCTAACATGAGCGTCGACAAGTTCGGACGCTACTCCGCATTAGGAGTGCAAGTTGGAGAAGACAGAAAAAGAAGCGGATTACCGCAAACACCTGAAGGTGACTATAACATAAGTAATAAACGTTTAAAATTAGTTAAAGATCCAGAAGAAGATACTGATGGAGCAAATTTAAAGACAGTAAAAGAAGCTACTTCAACATCATTGAAATTACATAAGAATACTTATGATGTTGAATCACATAGATTAATTAATGTTGGTAAACCAACTGAAGGTTCTGATGCAATTACTAAAGAGTACTTATCATCTGAACTTTCAAATACTTTAAAATTGCAATGGGGTAACAACTTAAAAGATGGACAAACATATGATGCTGGAAATTATAGAATAACCAACGTGGGAAATCCCAAAAATGATAAAGATTCAGTTAATAAAGAATATTTACATTCTATAATACCGGAAAAAACTGAACATGGATATTCTTTTTATAAATTTATTATAAATGACATTGGATACCCAAAGGAAGACGGTGATGCTGTAAACCTAAAATACATCAAGGACAACTGTATTTTACAAGATGTTAATGAAATCGATTGTCATGGTAAAACATTGACAAATGTAAAGTTTGGTTCTCAACCAAAAGATGCTGTTACTATAGAACAATTATCTAAAGAATTAAAAAAGGAAACATCCAATTTTGTAAAACATGAAGATGCCGTGTTAAAGCGGGGAGATAAATTTATACATGGAAATGAAAAGTTTAATTTAATGCAAGGAAATAATGATGAATGGGATGCAGGACGTAAAACAATAACAAATGGAAGATTTGGTATAAAAGATACAGATGTACCTCTAATGGTGCAAACATTAATTGCTACTGGTGGTACATTAGGTACATACAATGGTCGTAATAGAAGAATAAAAGATATTTATCCTGGTTACGAAGCAAATGATTGTGTTACAATGAAACAAACAATAACTTGGGATAAACACTTTGGGACCAAATATGATGCAAAGATGAAGAAAATAATTAATATTTTACCAGGCGAAGATTCAAATGATGCTGCTACTATTGGACAAGTCATAAAAACATCAAAAAGTGATTCAACAGCTTACACATGTAATGATAAACGTATTATGCAATTACATGATCCTCAACATCCAAAAGATGCTGTAAATTTAGATTGTTTAATAAGAATAGTGGGCAATTTACTTATTGATACCCATAATCATATAGCTAGTACAACGAGTCATGTGATAATTCAACCCGATGAACGGGAAGCTTGGATTAAAAATAGAATTATAAATCAATATATAATTAATTTGAATAACTAAGTGTTTAAATATAAAAAATTATACATAACTTATTCATTTATGTAATGTATCTTGTGGAGTAAACACACCAGTTTATATAAGACTACATAATGAAGGCCGTATCACTCAGTCATCATCAAGACAGCAACAAGAGAGGACGTGGTATAACTTCAACTGCGTTATCCCTGCTTAGACGGATACCTATTGGTGCTGTTGTAAATCGAGCAATAGACGCTTTACCATACGAATTACATATTCCTGGAGGTTATCAATATTGTGGACCTGGAACTAAGTTGGCAAAACGTTTAGCAAGAGGAGATCCTGGAATTAATAAATTAGATCAAGCTTGCAAACAACACGATATAGCATATTCAAAGTTTAAAGATTCAACAAATAGATCAATAGCAGATAAAATTCTAGCAGAAAAAGCTTGGCAAAGAGTAAAATCAAGTGACGCAAGTATTGCAGAAAAAGCAGCGGCTTGGGCAGTAACAACAGCCATGAAGACAAAAGCTAAGTTTGGTGGTGGAAGACGACGTCGCAGAGGAAGACCTGCAAAAAGAAGAGCTCCCAAAAAAGGTGGAAATATTAGAAAGAGACGTCGTAGAACTCGTAAAGCAAAAGTAAAAAAGGCTTCTGTTTGGTCAATGGTAAAAAACGGAGCAGGTTTATACCTAAGACCGTACCGTGTGTACTAAATAAAAAAAATCAATTGATAATTCCAAATAAAGCCTTAACTAATCATCAGTTAAATGATTATGTAAAATGTTTGAAAATACCATTCTTTCGAGGAGTTTTTATGAAAGATGCATTACCAACTAAAATATGGAAAAATGAAACTGGAATAGTAAATTTGGATTCCACCTATGGTCCAGGCACTCATTGGGTATGCTATAAAAAGCTCGGACAAACCGTTTACTACTTTGACAGTTTTGGCAATCTACCACCGCCTAAAGAACTTCAACATTATTTTCAAAACTCCAAAAACATTTTTTACAATTACAAAAGAGAACAACCTAACAATACTGAAATATGTGGACATTTATGTTTGGAGTTTCTAGCGAAAAGTGTCAGTCACCTTTAAGATGTCATCGTATACAGTGTCACTGAGTGGAAATTCATCCACATTAAAAAGTACTCTATTCCCAGCATTGCGTTTATCCAAGGAAAGATTATGGGAAGCAGCATTACTTGATTTGACTACCTACAATTCAATTCCTAATGTTACAGAAGGAAAAAACAATTTACTACATTATTATGAAACTAAGGATGCTGCAGGAAAATACTCAGAATTGAAAATAATTACATTTCCTACTGGAGCTTATGAAATTGATGATATAAACCAATTACTACAGAAAAAACTCGGAGAAGAAAATATCACCGTTAAAGGAAACAATAATACTTTAAAAGCAGAAATAACTTCAAAATATTATATCGATGTCGGAATGAAAAACTCTATTGGCAGTTTACTTGGATTTACAGATACAAAAAAGAAAATCTTAACTCCTGAAACTACTCATTCAGGTAATACAACTGTTACAATATTAAAAGTAAATAGTATTGATGTAACATGTAATATTATACATGGATCATATAGAGAAGGAGTAAATCAGCATATTTTACATACATTTTATCCAACAGTTGCTCCAGGTTTTAAAATTGTTGAGAAGCCACAAAACTTGATATACCTACCGTTAAACACCAGTTTCATTTCAGACATCGTACTGAACATATTGGATCAAGACGGTCATAGTGTTGACTTTAGAGGAGAAACAATTACTATACGAATACACATCAGAGCGGCGACATAAAAATCAACATGGGATTATCATTTAAACCACAACGGAAGAGTCGGGAGCTCAGTAGCTCCTCGACATTGGAAGAGTTAACATCAGACAACATTCGTTTTCTACAAAAGATTGGATTGAAACTTAACAACGATGGATATCCTGGATATATCTCAAGGACCGACATTCGACGAAACACTATGGGAGAAGGAATATCACACACACAACCCTTACACTTCATCAAAATTAAACAATAATGATGAAATAAGAATTCCCATTCAACAACAAGATATTTACACATTACCATGTGAAAGTTATTTGTACATCGAAGGAAGGGTATTAAAATTGGATGGAAAAACTGCTTCAACAGTTCCTTTTATAAATAACCCAATGGCATATCTTTTTGATGAAATAAGATATGAGATATCAGGGGTGACAGTTGATTCAACAAAAAAGGTTGGTATAACAACTACATTAAAAGGATTAACATCATTAACACCACATGAGAAGAATTCAATAGTCACTGCCGGATGGGTTGCTCCTGATAAAGACACTATAACACCTGCTTCCAACGGTCATTTTGATTTTCATGTACCTTTACGATTGCTTTTAGGATTTGCTGAAGATTACAAAAGGGTTATAATAAATGTTAAACAAGAATTAGTATTACTCAGATCTTCAACTAATAAGGACTTAATACTTGCAGACCCTGCAACTACGGAAGATAAACTGGAATGGCAACTACAATTGGATAAAGTTGTTTGGAGAGTACCTCATGTAAGATTGGCTGATGAACATAGAATCGTATTGTTAAGAAAGTTAAAATCTGACCGTGACATTGTAATGCCATTCCGAAGTTGGGAATTTCATGAATACCCTACATTACCTCAAACAGAACGACAAACATGGACCGTCAAAACATCAACTTACTTGGAACGTGCAAGGTACATAATACTCGGTTTTCAAACTAAGCGAAAAGATGTTATTACTGCAAATGCTGGTCAATTTGATCACTGTAAAATAAAGAATTGTAAAGTTTTCTTAAACTCTCAATTCTTTCCATATGACAATTTAAATGTCATGTTTAGCAAAAAACGTTTTTCCATTTTATATGATATGTATGCAAGATTTCAATCATCATATTATGGAAAGACTAATACACCACTATTATCACCTGATCAGTATTATTCCAAAGCTCCAATAATTGTAATCGAGTGTTCAAAACAAAATGAATCAGTAAAATCATCAAGTGTGGATATAAAAATTGAAATGGAATTTGAAGAACCAGTAGCGGATGGAACTTCGGCATACTGTCTAATTCTACATGATAAAATAGTTACTTACACACCACTGACCGGAATAGTGAAGAATGTACTTTAAGAATAATTAGTACAACTACTGCAAAATATTGAGGTTAGAATTATCTTCCTCAATTTTTAAGGTTAGAATTTTGTTTATAAAACACAAGTTGAAAATAAACAATTATGTAATTGTATAAATTTCAAAAATTTTACAAAAAATATAAAAGCAGGAAATTACCTAGTAGAAACTTCATTCTATCTTCAACCGTCGTTTGGGAAACATCGTTCGCAAGATGAATTCTACTAACGGAGAAGAAAATACACCTCTAATGGATGAAAATAGTTCTGATATAGAAAAGCAAGTTGAACAAGAAATGGATGAATTCCTCAAGTTTAACAAACATAAGAAGAAAGAAGAAGAAGGAGAAGATGAAAAAGAAATAAAAAGAAAAAAGGTTGAAGTTAACATTATAACAAATATTTTAACAGAAGTATTTCTTCGAATTTTCTACCCTATTTCTTCATGCATGACAAAAAGTATATCTGTTGGAATTGTAAAATCATTGGATTATTCACCAATTGTTATGTTAAATCAAGGAAGTAAAATGGTTATCTTTACTGAAACTTCTTGGGATTCTCTAATGAAACATTTACATCTTTTGGAATGTTATTTAACTAACAACACATTTGGAAAAAGAACAAGATTAAGTTTATTAGAATCAAATATTGAAGTTGATATAATCAAACATCGTGGGGGACAAGTTGTTCGCTTCAAAGATTTAACTAGACATGATGTAAAATTACATTTCACTAAAGAAGAATTTTACACTTTAAGTTGTACTACCGGTCCTGTCACTAGATACTTAAAACAACTAGTATTTTCAAGTACAATAATTAAAGATTATCTAATCGATACATTGGACAGACAACCATTCATTCCAATTTTATATGGTCCTGTGGATACTTCAATTTTTAATCGAATACCTCAAGAAGTGGATATGTGGAGACAATTAAACAACTATCACACCAATTTTAATATAAACGAAGAAGCGCAAGAAATAAAAGAAGAACAATCATGTTTGTAATAACAGTCAGTTGTGGATGAGACTTCATCATGAACAAACGGGTTTCGTTTTCTACTGCATCACAGTTAATGGAAGTTAAAAGAGGTATAATTGAATTTCAAGCTTTTCGAGGGAATGATGGAAATTTCATTATTAAAGAATTAGTAATTTTGGATATGAACACATCTGTAATTTATCATTACTTGTTCAAACCTCCATTTCCATTCAATAAACTAACAACTAAAGCGAAAGTTACAAACAAATGGTTAAACAAACATTTTCATAACTTAAAATGGGATGAAGGTTTTATTCATTATAACATGATGCCGCATATTATGAATCATTATTGTAAAGAGTTTAAAACTATCTACACAAGAGGATTGGAAAAAGCAAATTGGATACAATCATTTACAAGCAATGAAGTGATAAATGCAATAATAGATAGACATTTCCAATGCTACTTTAATGAACTTTGTATTTCATCAAAAAGTTTTAAACATCGAAGGTCACAGTGTGCTTTGAAGAATGCCTACCGCTTGAATAATTTCCTTCAACAAAGTGGTGGGGGTAGCATCAGTGGTGGGGGTAGTGTCAGTGGTGGGGGTATTCTCGATAATAAAAGTGAGAGCGCTACCATGACACAGCATGAGTATTACTCGAACCTCCGAAGAGACAACATCTCCAACGGATATTCTTATTAACAAGAAGATTAGCATCAGCAAAAACATTAAGATGGCATCAAACAACTTACTTCAAAATTTAGTTGAACAATTCAACGCTCATTCAAAATCAACAATCCTACCTACAAAAAAATGTTCCGAGCTGAAAGAAGAAAAACACTACATCATTCATACAATAAAGAAGATGGAAACTTCAGTAGGTGATGCTATAAATTGCACATTAAGCGAGGCACCTTATACAATTGGTGATGAAGCAAAATTTCAAATCTTCCTACCAAAGCGCTTCGTACAACTACTACAAAATGAAGATCTTCGTATAATTCAACCCGGCGCACTCTATTTGGTATCACATGGACCAAGTGGAAACAATTCTACTGAACTTACAATTCATGTAACACCTACTACTGATTAGTTTGTACATAAGATTGTAAATATTTCTTTGTATTTGTTTCTCAATAAATATGATATAAACCTAAAAAAAAAAAAAATAAAAAAAAGCAACATATTGTAATGTGTTTGTACATTACAATATGTTGCTTTTTTTAAAAATTCCATGGGATGACCTTGACCCAATTTTGTGTGATAATAAAAGTGAAAATCAACTTGTTAAATTCATCAGTCTACGACTACCTTTCGTACCGTACACATCTCACTCTCTATCACTAAATACAAAACTTCAACATGTCCCTAAAGGTTAAGTGTGCATCTTATGATACCAACACCATAACTACTTTTGAACAACTTGAAGATTTAACTAACGAAATGCGAGTTTTACTTACCGGTGGTTATCACTTAACTGTTGATGTTAGTGCTACTAATACAAGGATGTTCACTAAAACAAAATATTGCGATGATGAAATATTTTTTTCTACACAACCTACAACTTCTTCATCGCCAGCTGGTCAACATAACGTCAAGTTCCAGAAGTATTACCAATGTTGAATAACTTTTAATAAATAAAATTACAACTAAGGAATCACGTGATCAATATCAAGTTCATAAAAAGGATGTAACAGTTTGATAAATAATCATTCGCTTCTCAGCTCTCGCCACAACAAGATCTATTCTACAAAATGTTATACAGAATGATGATTGAACTTGATGGGAAAATCTATGGAAAGGATTATAACACTGTTGAACAAATGACTCAAGATTTAGATGTATTAACTAAAGAAGGATATCAAGCTAAATTAATTTTAAAATTTCCTGAAGTACATCCACTATCAACAGAAGAACTTATTGCTATGGCTAAGGCAGAGAGAGAAAAAAAGTCTGAAGAAAACAAACAGAAACAAACTTCCTAAATTTCAATAATCCTTACACTTGTAAGGTATAATTTTTTAAAACTCCATTTGGATGACCTTGAAATTACCCCTACCACTTTTCATAGTACATAAAACTCGCTATTCATCACTATACAATCTTATTCTTTCACTAGACTCCGCAGCGTCAACATGGAAGAGCAAAAATACAAGTACAAACCTCGTTACTGTTGTGAACAACAGTGTACAGATTTAGGACCAATGATGGTGGATGGGTTAGCTTGTACTAAATGTGAATTCTTCGGATCTTGTTATTGCAAATGTAAAACAAAACAACTACCGCCACCGGAATTGCGAACTTTCAAATTTTACAAATCAAGATATTTTCATACATGTTGTCCTCAAAGATGTTTCAAATTTCACCCTCTAGATCTTGCTCATTGTCAACGCACCAAGTCTCATCAAGATGATTTTTGTACACATATGATAAAAAGATGTAAATACAGATCAGATTGGTATTCCGATCCTGTAGAACCATCAAATGTATAATTTCAGTTTTACACTCTTTTTTAAAACTTCAATTGGATGACCTTGAGATTTCCCCCACCATTAGTTCTAATTTTTATATAATATTAAATCATTCCACTTCCAACACTCTAACTAACAACATGGAAGGAAAATTTATCAAGTTTGAACATATAATAACTGACAGGGAGGAGATGGAAGAATTGTTTCAAAACTTACTTTCTGTCATTGACGAATATCCTATAAGATGGTTCAGAATTGTAGTTCAATATTTAAATCCTGGTGAATTGTTTTCTTCATCGAGTGAAGAGGATGAAACAATTACTTCGGTTCAAATAATTGAATTAAAAGACGAAGAAGAAGAAGAACTAAACGTTTTATTCAATCATAAGCTCAAGGTCCCCTATATAGAAGCCCCCTCCCTAGAAAGCCCCCCTCCCTAGACGCCTGCTCAAGGTCACCATTATATAAGCCCCCTTCCCTAGGCGCTAATCCTCATTCCATTGCCAACTCTCTAACGATGAACACTTCTTCATCGGCACGAATGAATGCTAGTTTTGAAATAAACTCAAAAGATGATTTACAAGAAATATTTAATGCTTTAAATGAAATTATAGATAAATTTAACGCTATTACAATGAATTTGGAAATACTTTACGCTTGTCCTATTTGTAATAAGGTTGAAAGTTCTGATGAAGACAGTTTACTAAATACTACTCCTCTTACCCCTCTACAGTCGGACACAACTTCTGAGGCAAATGATGAGCAGCATCTTTCCCCCACCGCTTCTATGTAACAACGCTCTTTCCCCCCACCACTTCTTTATTTAACCGACATTTCCCTCTTTTAACTCTCATTCCATCCTCGCCTCTTCAACTATCAACATCGCTTCTTTCAAAATTTCAAAAAAACACAAACATGATGGATATGATGGATGAAGTTCCATTTGTAACAAGGATGGAAGAGGATAAATTGAAATTGGAAATCAAACGATTGGAAATGGAACGGGAAAACCAACTCGAGATGTTACGTTTGTTCAAACTTTTTAAATACATCATCTGGGGACTCTGCGTTTACCTTCTCATCGTCGTCGGTGTTTGTGTTTACAACTCTGTAGTTCATAACAAAACTTCAACTTGTTTAAACACTGCTGTCACACATTGATTGTATGTTTTTCACAAATAAAATTCACAAACCTAATTCTATACCTATCCCGCTATCACCGGAGTTAGTTCCACTCTCCGAACTATTACTCCGGTGGTAGCGGGATAGGGTTTTTTAAAACTTACTCTGGATGACCTTGACATACTTTCCATAACCCAATTGTCAAGTTGAATTTCAAATTTCAAATAACATCTCCTACCCCACCGGAAGCTATATGGCATGGCATATGGCGGCAGCGACTGATTTGGCAGCTGGCCGATGGCAGCTGGCCGGCAGCGGCTGGCAATTGGCACGACTTCCGTTTTGAAAGTAACCAAACCCCACTACTACTGAGCCCCTCGCGGCTCCGCTTTTTTAAAACTCCCTCCGGATGGCCTTGACCCACTTACAAAACACACCCATCACTGTCAACCACACCTGCCGGTTCGAACCGCTTGGCCTTGAAATGGGCCAGAACCGGCAAAACCCCACTACTTTGACAATTATATCAATTACTTTAATTAACTCAATGTTAAGGTCCATATACAGTACCTTACATATACTATGAAAAAAGCAATGTTTACACGGACTAACATTTTTCGGTCCAAGGTATTTATTTTCAATTTTTCATTGACTGTGAGGGTTTTGGCCATGAGAAGTTGATTGGAGTTGGTTCCATGGCTGGGAAAAATCCGGTTTCGTCTAAGAGAACTTCAAATATCCCATGTTTTCCTTGTTATGTGGAGATTTCCTTTAGCTACTAAATTGACCTAATATTAGCTAATGTAAATATAAACCAAACTGCGACCAGCTGATGTAAATATAAACCAATGTGTTACATCTATAATCTGTGGTTCAAAGTTATACCTAAGTTCAGCTCCCTTCGTTCCTGCAAGTGAGGGAAGCGAACGAGCTCGTCTCAAAAAGGAAGAATGCGAATGAGCTGAGCCTGCTGAGAAAAACGCTAGCTTGGTCTGAAAAAGTAATTATTTTACCAAGCTTAAGATCGGTCCCCTCCCCTTCTTACTATTATTATGGAATGATAAATCAATAAAATGTATACGTTTGTAAAGAATATCCGAGTAGTGAGGCATAGTACCCTACGCAAGAGCCACGGAACCGACTGGTACCGAGCTATCGCACCGCGTCTGTGTCGCCATCCGACTGCTGAGGCCAGCCCTGCAGCTCTGCAGCCCTTCCCTATACATGCAGAGTTATGACACGAGGCGCAATCAAGTTTAACGACCAACACAATCGGATTTAGCAACACGATTATCCCCCTCGGATGGGACCGACGCACGAAACCACAGGGACGTGGAAACGCGACGCGGCACCTTAGAAGGCACTTTATGGCTTTCTTAAATTAAAATTATTATTATGTTGATAAAATATTTTATCTATTTTATTTTTCTTAATATAACGCAAGTGTTTTAGCGAATGGGGAGTGGTTAATCCTTGGTTTTGTTAAACTATCTCTGAGTGACTAAACGTTACCATAGTTGTATTATTTCACAAATAATTAGTAACCTGATATAGTATTTAAGTAGATTGAAGTAGAATTTTTCTCCTAGAAGAGATCAAGACTAATTGGACTATCTTTGACAATGCACGTCTTTTATTTTCAGTATAATCACGTGTGATCTGTCAATCATAATCTGTTTGTTTATCATATAAACAATTGTACATTGGCAGTTTGTTTTGATTGAATCTCATCATTTGACGAGTAGAAACACCGATCAAAAAAGTTCTTTGTTAAAGGTAGTCTACCTAATGCCGTACTGACCACTTAGGTAAAAAATTCAACTGTAAATTTTTTATACAGGTAGTGAAATATGATTAAATAAATTCGTTATCCTTTTGACCCTTTACAGAATGCTACTGAAGTTCATTCTACATATAGGCCTAACAGACCTACTACCATTATATTTATCCTCATATATTTTCCCAACTAAAGTTCAAACATCTTATCAAAGTAAAATATTGGCCCAACTAAAGTTGAACCGAGTCATGCGTGTGGTCAACACCTGGATGTCAGATCACGGTCTCTCGCTTGCTCTCAGTAAGACGAAGATCGTGATTCTCACGAAGAAGAGGATCGACACCGTCGTCCCACTCCGAGTGGGAAGGGAGGTTGTCACATCAACTCGTGCGGCCAAATACCTTGGGGTTATGGTGGACACCAAGTTAAGCTGGAGGGATCAGATCTTCCGTACGGCGGACAAGGCCGCTAAGGTAGTCACTTACCTTAGTAGGCTGATGGCCAATGTCGGGGGTCCCCGATCCAGCAGAAGACGTCTGTTGATGTCCGCGGTCCAGTCCGTGCTTCTTTACGGGGCAAAGGTGTGGGCAGGCGCTCTAGATAAGGAGTGCTACAGGTTGCGACTCGCCCGGGTTCAGCGTCAAGCTGCGCTCCGGGTGTGTTCCGCCTACCGGACAGTGTCCGAGCCTGCCGTCCTGGTGGTCGCCGGAGTCATCCCTGTCAAGCTCTTGGCAGGGGAGAGGAAAGCGATTTATCAGAGACAAGGCGAGATCGGCAAGGACACGGCAAGAACAGAAGAGCGCTCCAGAACCTTCCAGCAGTGGCAACACAGCTGGGAGCACGACACCCGAGGACGATGGACTGCGCGACTTATCAAGCAGGTCCAACCATGGGTAGAAAGGCGGCATGGCGAGGTGGACTACTACCTGACCCAATTTTTGACAGGTCACGGCTATTTTCGGTCGTACCTGAACCGGATGGGAAAGACCGGTTCACCGGACTGCATTTATTGCCCGGGTGTTCCCAACGATGCGGAACACACATTCTTCCGCTGTCCCCGTTGGGAAGGGCCCCGCCTGGAGGCCACACAAATCTTTGGTGCATTTTCGGTGGACTCGGTCTGCCAAAAGATTTTGGAAAATGAGGGCAACTGGGATTGTTTGTCACAGTTCGTCCGGGTCATCCTCCTGGAAAAGAAAACCGATCTGGACCGTGAAGTGGCCCAGATCCCTTGATCGAGCGGCTGGATAAGGAGCGAGCCCCACGGGCGTAAGCCAAATTTAGGCCTAGCCTGACGTAATGTGACAAACAATTCCAGGTTAGATTCCTAAAGAGTAGAGGAGGTTTTTTAGTGGGTAAACCCGTTTTTAGGGGAGCCCCACACTACAGGCTGGCCACCTGTGTGCGTAATGCATTTTTCCGCCTCTCCCTCAAAAAAAAAAAAATCCTCATATATTTTTATACTTACTTGGTTTGTAAAAGAATGTACAACTGAACTGTCCTATTAAAAACAAATGTACCCATCACAGGTATCATTCCCTTTTAAGAGAAGGAATTTCAGTTTGAAATATTGCAAGTATTTTTAGAGAGATTGCATGGTCTGCGGTTGACATCCAGGCCGTTTATCATCTAAGCTGCACATCAACGCAGATGTGCAGATGTGAGGACGGAAGTGTGTGTGGTAGGGCGTGTCCGCCGTTGCCAGGGCGTGTGGTCGTGTAGGGTGCAGCGCGTATATCGCGCTGATCTGCGACCTAAGCTTGTGCGCTTGCACAATTACACCTATTTTAACATTAATTTACACTTCTTGCAGAAGAAAGTACTCTTATCTAGTATTCATCTCGAGGAAATATTCTATGTGCTTAACTATTAAGTATTTTTGTTTTTCCCTATAGTCCCAAGTGGTTTACTTACGGTTTTTTCATTTGCAACCTTAAATTTGATACTCGCTGGTGATTTAAAAAATTTAGTGTCAATGTTCACACTTCAGACGATAACTATTTTCTGAGATTTCAATCAATTGATATAACATTTCTAAGTTGTTAAAAAACAGTAAATATGCACAACTCACCTACCCGATGCGTCGGTGATCAAGTCAACGCCCCTCCTGTCCTGGCGGTATTAAGTGATTTCTTATTCGTTTATATATTTCGATATGTATAATCTTTTTTTGTAATGAAAAAATGTTTCGAAGGCTTAAGGAATGTAGATTAATGAATTCTAGAATGAAAGACAATTACCTCTTTACTGTTCTATGAAGAGAGAGATTCTTCTTTAAACTCCTTGCGATGAGAACTAAACGTTGAATACACAAACCTCTTTTCGAATGTGACCATTCAATATTCTATTGAATCCATGGAAACAGTGCCAATAATAAGTATTAGGAAAGCGTACACAATTAGTTGACAATAATTGGTACATTTGAATACTTCTAGAGTAATACCGTATTGTCAAGAGAATAACAAATCCACCAAGGTAAAAAGCAATTACTTTTTTAAATTTGACGACGTTTACTCGGTATAACCAGTTTTTGGAAGTAAACACATTTGGCTTTGTACAGGACAGTAGAAAAAAGAATGGCATAAACGGATAGGAAAAGGGACAAAAAAGAAATTATGATTCATGACTCAAAATTTTATGTTCCCACTAATTAATTGCTTTCAAGAATTAATTTTATGTTTCATACAATTTCAAACAACAACATGTTATAATCGAATTGGTTTAAGGACAAAGACGAACCGACATAAAACTAATCGTACAAAGGTGTGTATGTGATTTGGTCTGTTTTTACTCTTGTACGTCTTAACTACCCAACTAATCATTGTGAAATCTGTGTATGGACTAACTCCAGAGGATAAGAGACAAAGAAACAAGTGAGTGAAACGAATATGCTAATTATTAATTTAACATATTATATAATTTTTTTAATTGGCAGTAAAATTTTTTACCATTATATTGCTTATATGCATTAAACGCATAAACAATGGCATTCTTGGCAGTAATGGACCAGGAAGTGTTGCTATAGCGCCACGGGGATCCCAGGCGCGCCGTTTGACGCCTCGTGAGACACAATCGCGCAAATGATGGGCACAGTTTAGTCAATTAACCCCCATAATGGAGCATCCAGCGAGGATGTTGAACTCACATAGGAAGTGATACCATTGCAGCCGAGTATTGCTGTTGTTGTTGTTGCTGTGGATAAGAAGACTCTGACCAAACTGGTAAGCATGTCTGTCTCTAACGGGCATTTGCTCAAGCAGCCCTGGGAGGACGGGATACGGAAGGAAGAGAAAAGGCGAGAAATGGTCAGCAGACGGCTGATTGACCACTCAGAGGGCCAACTCGTGCTCCTGCGACAACTGATTGGCAGGCAACTTGAGGTCACTGGGCCCTCTATAGTGAAAAATATTGATTAAACACATTTTAAATTAAACTACAAATTAAAAGTATTTACAAGGAAAAATTAATTTTTCGTATCAGTTGAAGACTCCATAAAATTTTAGTTGTTCAAAGAAGGAAATTACTTCTGTTTAGTCCAGGCTCTGAACAAGTTGAGCATGCACAAAAGTCTAACGAAATTTGACTTTTGATTATTGTTGGGAACATTTAGTAGATGTAAAAAACCGATGTTGCCACATTTCCAGAGTGGGCACAACACGGGGGACGCCCCCTAGAGGAAGTCGTAGAGGGAACTGTGTTGGCCTATGCCATGTTATATATCATTTTAAAGGCCTTTGAATGTAGATTCAAATGCCACAAACCCGATCTCTAAAGGTCGAATATAACGCGAGTTATTGACTTTTGAAATTTCGGCAAAATGCTTTTTATGCCAAGTTTAACTACCTGTCATTTCTGACTCGAGCGTTCATTTAAGGTCGGTTTTGCGGCATTGCTTTCTGTTAAACATGATCCTAAAGCTCACGTTAAATATTTTATAAAAGGTTTCATGGGCTGTCCCAAATCGGAATGAAAATCATAATGTAATCATAATATTTTGGACAGCAATTGAAGACGGCAAATGAGAATTAAAATAAAACATTTAACTTAATTTTCAAGATCTTTGTAAAGAGGAGATAGATAGAATTAAAAAAAATGAAAACAATGTTGCCAACTCGACAGCAAATGAACGTCTGAGCCAGAAATGGCAGGTAGTCAAATTTTGCACGATAGGATTTTATCGAAATTTCAAAACGCAATAACTCGCGTTATATTCGGCCTTTAGAGATCGGGTTTGTGGCATTTGAATCTACATTCAAAGACCTTTAAAATGATACATAACATGACATAGGCTAATACAGTTCCCTTCACGACTTCCTCTAGGGGGCGTCGCCCGTGTTGTGCCCACTCTGGAAATGTGCAACATCGATTTTTTACATCTACTAAATGTTCCCAAAAACAATCAAAAGTCAAATTTTGTTAGACTTTTGTGCATGCTCAACCCGTTCAGAGCCTGGACTATGTTAGTAAACTCAAAACTATTTCAAACGAGAAAGTCTTTGACTAGTGCCAAGTGTCAGTCAACTCAGGTTGCATCAGGTTGCAGGCCTAACTGCTTTTCCAGGAACCGTTCCTGTTGCATCACTGGTTGCCAAAGGCACGCTCCACTGGTCAGCACTTGTTTCTCAATTTGTAACTCATATTTGGAGCTATTTCCAAAGATAATTGCTGTGGTGTGCAAGCTAATACATTTTAGTTTTGAGGAATTCAGTTACGTATACATTGTTTAATCATTGTGCATTCTAGACTTACAAAAAAAGTCCAAATAAGCACAACAGAATTTATTCTTGAAAGACATATTTTTTGGGTGAGGTGATTATTATCTTGTTTGAGAATTTTTGGGCGTCACTCACCTTCATGAATTGTGGAGACGGTAGTCCTTGTCAAAATTTAATACACACATAAACACACGAAAAACACGAAAAAACACACAAAATTTACATAGACTGCCCGTTTCCCGAATCCGACGTTTCGCCGCACCTAGGTGTTAACGTGCAGCGTTATCAAGGTCCCTTAATTGATCGCGATCGCGGATGCGTTGCGACCGTCTAACCACGACTCAGTTGTTCATTTTCATATATATGTATATATATATATATATATATATATATATATATATATATATATATATATATATATATATATATATATATATATATATATATATATATACCATATCTATCTATATATCTATGTGTCCGTGGTACTGATAACTTTTGAAGGGGAACTCCGATTTTGATGAAATTTGGTATGGAGGTGTAAGACAAGGTCTATTTTCATGAGTTCGCGAACCAGCATTGTCGGGTTATGGGAACGGGGTTTTGTGGGGTTTCAAAGGGGTCAAAAATGAGTTTTTGGCATTTTTGGACCTTAATTTTTAAAATTTATCAATTTAAACTGAAACCATTTAAATGGGCTTAAAAACAAACAATTTGGTATTTTGAATTTTTATCATAGCATAACTGGTTACGGGGCAAATCCAAAAATGTGTTTTCCATGTTATTCTTAAGGGACATCAAGAAAACCCTATATCTTGCTTATTTATTGACATAACTTAACCAAATTTGGTATGTACATTATCTATTTAAGGTTTAACTTATACTTGCTTACAAAACCCATATGGCGGCAAACCTACATACTCACCCCCATGGGGTTTATGGGGAAAATAAAAAATTGCCAGAGTTTGATACAATTTTGTGTTTACATTCACCAATTATTGATGAACTTAGATTTTCTAACAACACCCAATGGCAGAAAACCTATATACTCGACCTTATGGTGTTTTTATGGGGAAAGTAAATAATCTGAAATTCCATTGGAAATTCGCTGAGTACACAGGTCTGCTGCGACGGGGGTATTTAAGCAATAAGAAATCTACTCTAGCTAAGCAAATGAACGTGCCTAAGCGCGTTTTGGGCTAGTGACAAAGCAGTAAACGGTTTTATTTATTGAGTAGGACCGGAAACTGAGGAGCTGCAGCGACACTGATATCACGTTATCAAGGCTTCCGGTGAGAATAAACAGCGGGCACTGTGTTAGCCTGCTTTACACCCTCCACCCCACCTGTGGTCCGTTCTTATCACTTAGTTCCATCCTTTTATTTACTTGAAAACACAAAGAGATTTAATTAAAAATTATGTTTATGACTAAAGAATAAGCTATCAAATTTTTGTAAACAAATAAGCAACGGTTAATCCCAGGTATATTAAATGTAACAACACTCTTAACTTATATGCATAGGAATAATTCACTTTTAAAAACTTTTACTGGCCGCTTCTTATTCACTTGATCTTAGTCCTCCATCAGTCCCTTCTCCACCGCCAGTTCTCTCTCCCCCTTTTCGTCATCCTCCTCCAGTAAATCCTTCTTCTCTTAAGCCTAATACTTCTCCATCTCTTCCTTCCCTCTCTTACTCATTCCACATGTACCCTTCTACCTCACCTTCTTCTTCATTCCTATTTATAATTATCGTGATTAAATGGTTATGTAAGACAGAATCATGAGCCCTATGAAACTTCCCCTGGTAAAGTAATTAATGAGTCAAACAAACAAACCAATCATTTTAATTTAGATTTTCCTTGGTAAAAAATGTTGATTTACACAGTCCATAGAAGCTCGTTTATCAACGTTTGAGGATGAGATTGATATACAGCAAATTGAAAAAACTTGTTGAAGCATTTGTTTCAAATTATTGAATAGCTAGTTCTCACAAGATTGATCTATTAAACTTAACTTTATAAAGTGTGCTTGCAGTTTTGTAAATTTGACTGGCCACACACCTCATTATAGGCCTAAACCATTTTTATAAACTCACAAAATCACATAAAATGTCTCGACCAAACATATTCGCTTAGCATCGGCAATATTTTGGCAAAATAAAACAAAAGGCAATAACTTATCCGAAGCACGCCTATCACATGGTCGATCTGATAAATGTGAGAGCGGGGAGTGAGGTTCGTACTGCCGCCGCACCGCGCCGCCACCAGCCAGCGGTATAATTACAGGTGTGTATAGCGTGATGGCCCGCCTACCGGACCGGTCCGCTCTTTGAATTAACAAAATATATGGTTTTATAAGGCATTCTACTAGTCCGCATACTGGCGCTAGGCCAGCGATCAGCCGCGCCTTGTCGATCGCTGCAACTGCTGGGAACGACGGACCGGGAATGGAGGTGAATCAGCCCATAGCCGAGGCCTGGGGAAGGTGTGAGGTGGATGTTAGAATGTAAGAAGACGCAGAGGAGGTATGGAGAAATTTACAAATAACTATGAGAAAAGGCCACAGCGATCTTTTGTTAGATTAAAAAACAGTGTGGTAAAATTTTTGAACCATTTTAGTCAAAGTAATAAAATTTTGCACAAACATAAGTATGTAAAATTACAATCTAAAAATGTTCATATGTGTATATATAATTTTTATTTCAGCAAGGAGAGGCAGAACATATGGAGAAGAAGAACTATTATAGGCGAGGCGATACATACCCTACATAATAAAATGAAAGGTCTTTATTAATTTGTAAAGAAAAATGCTGCTTACATTATTTTATAAAGATGACAGAACCCAAACCGGCAAGAAAAAAAGGCCTCTCGTCGATTTTATAATAGCCTGATGGAATCGACTGAGTGTGCGGTCAGTTGGTATTTTCCACACTATGACATGCTATGACTGTGTTAATAATAGGCTACCGACATCACTATGTTTGTGAATTCCTGGTGCGTTATATATACTTACCTATGACAGATAATACTATCATAGAATGAGAGTGATATAGTGGTATTATTCATGGAAAATCTACTATATATTTGTCAAATACCACTCACTCATGTATCAGAGTATCTCAATGACCATAGGGTATAGAGGGTTGACATTTGGCATGGACATTCCTCTTTGCTAAAAAACGCTCACTAAGAAACGGTTTTGCTAAATTCCTGCAGGTCTCCGCCCCACAGGACATCAAAATTTCTATCTAATGTTAACCTTATGGCCAATTTTTAATACAAACCAAAGCAACAACGAATCTCAAAAACTATGGAACCTACAATGTTGAAATTGGGCATGAGCGATGTTCTTTGCTCATAGATGCTCACTAAGAAACGGGTTTACAAAATTCCATCAGGGCTCCGCCACACAGGACTTCAAAATTTCTATCTAATGTTATTCTTATGGCCAATTTTTTATACAAATCTAGGAAACAACGAATATGGTAAACCATAGGACCTATGATGTTGAAATTAAGCATGGACGTTCTGCTTTGCTCATAGATGCTCACTAAGAAACGGTTTTGCAAAATTCCATCAGGGCTTCGCCACAAAGGACTTCAAAATTTCTATCTAATGTTATTCTTATGGCCAATTTTTTATACAAATCTACGAAACAACGAATATGGTAAACCATAGGACCTATGATGTTGAAATTAAGCATGGACGTTCTGCTTTGCTCATAGATGCTCACTAACAAACGGTTTTGCAAAATTCCATCAGGGCTCCGCCACACAGGACTTCAAAATTTCTATCTAATGTTATTCTTATGGCCAATTTTTCATACGAATCTAGGAAACAACGAATCTGAAAAACTCTAGGACCTTTGCTGTTGAAATTTGGAATGGGCGTTCATTTTTGCTTATGGGTCCTCACTAACAAACGGTTTTTAAAAATTCAAACAGGACACCGCCCCACAGGATTTCATTTCTGACCTAATGCTATTCTTATGGCCAATTTTTAATATGAATTGAAGAAACAACAAATATGAAAAACAAGATGACGTAGGAAGGGAATCATTTGGAACATTTGGAATGGGAGATCCACTTTGCCCATCATCGGTGCTCACTTAAATACGCTCTTGGAAAGCACCTTCAGGGCTCCACCCCACATGACTTCGAAATTACTCTACGGCCAACGTGGTTGAAATTAAGCAGGCACGTACCTCTTTGCTCATAGGTATGCATTAATAAACGGTTTTGTAAATAATGTGTCTAAATAATTTAGGGCTCCGCCCCACTGGACTACAAATTTACTCTAGGGCATACAGGGTTGAAATTTTATGTGGACATTCCTCTTTTCTCTTATGTACTCACTAAGAAACGGTTTTATAAATACTAGAGATCGCCTCCTGATCGAAATTCGACCAAAACTTCAGTTGATCTGGACCCAAGAAACTTAAAAACCTTTTAGAACAAAACAGCTGTTCTTCCTAATTTTCAAGCAGTTGTTTTTACAACAGCTGTCTAATGATTCTTTCAATTCTCCTTTCTCCATAAGATTAACATTGGAACTTTGAAAGCCTGTGGGGCGTAGCCCTGGAGTCCGATGTGAATTAGAATGTGATTCTGCTCTTCTACAGGGCTATACATTTCTAACGGTATGCTCGGATTTCTCGTACGATGTACACGAGCTGAGAAAAAAAGGAGGAAATGAAACATGCTTGCGTATTAATATATAGATAGTTTTTTATGTCCTTTAGGGCTCCGCCCTACTGGACTTCAAAATTCCTCTATTGCATATGTTTTTGAAATTCGGCTTGGACTTTCCTCTTTGCTAATAGGTATTCACTAAAAAACGGTTTTGCAAGTATTGTTTTTTTAAGTTTTTAGGGCTTCGCCACAGTGGACTTCAAAATTCTCTGGGTCTTCGCTGTTCAATTTTAAAGTGGACGTTCCTCTTTACCCATATGTACTCAATAAGAAACAGGTATTCAAAATATACTGTAGGTTTAGAAGTACTTTAGGGCTCTGCCCCACTGGACTTCAAAATTACTATTGAGCCTACGGGGTTCAACTTTGACGTAGATGTTCCTCTTTACTCATATGTACTCACTTAGAAATGGTTTGGAAATATAGATTTTGAAGTTCTTTAGGGCTCTGTCCCACTGGACTTCAAAATTCTCTGGGGCTTGCGGGGTTGAAATTTGTCATAGACGTTCCTATCTACTCATATGTACTCACTAAGAATAGAATGGTTTTACAAATATAGGTTTTTATGTCCTTTAGGGCTCCGCCCACAGGACTTCAAATTTACTATACAGCCTATATACATGGTTGAATTTTGATGTGGATGTTACCCTTTGCTCATACGTACACATTTGGAAATGGTTTTGCAAATATAGGGTTTGAAGTCCTTTGGGGGTCTGCCCCATACTGGACTTCAAAATTACTCGACGGTATACGGTGTTGAAATTTGATGTGAACGTTCCTTTTTTACTCATATGTACTGAATAAGAAACGGTTTCGCAAATATAGATTCCTGTAGAGCTCTGCCCCACCGTACTACAAAATATCTCTGGGGCCTACGAGGTCGAAATTTGACATGTACATATAGGAGCTAACTTAGAAACGGTTTGCAAATATAGTTTTTGAAGTCCTTTAGGCCCCCTACAGGTCTTCAAAATTACTATATGGTAAATGGGGTTGAAATTAGACAAAATATTCGGCAAAATTTAGTGCTCTGCTTACACTTCTTCAATGTTTTAATATAACTCTTAAGGATGGAGATTTCGTTTCTCTTATTTAAAGAGATTTTATCACTTATAAAATAAATTCAATCACGGGCGAAGCCGTGACGGGCAACAGCTAGTACTTAATAAGTTTGATTAGATATGTTGTGCCAACATTAAACGTACCTGAATACAAATTTAATTGTGTAAATCGAAGATAAGTGAGACTTGGAATTTCTTTAAAATACAGAGATCCGAAAGGACTGCTCCAAAAAATCCAAAGGGGAGGAGATCCATTCTGACAAACTATCTTGGGGCGAGAAAGGGCGGACCTTCTAAGCTGTTAAACCAGACTCCGATAGCTATAATTACAACAATTAAATGCTTTAACAATTTAAGGTCCAAATGGTGCAAGAAACCTGCCTATTCATCTAGCGTTTCGGAAGCCTATGCGTTTTGCTCAGTGTGTTTCCTTCGTGTTGGTATATGGTTGCATCGAACAAATAAATAACAGACAAGTTTTTTTTATTGTTTAATTTTGTAGAAGTATAAACATCTAATTCTATAGAACGTTCTGGTGGTGAAGGACACAATGTAGCGCTCTTAAAATATATAATGCTGACTACTGTTTTGTTACAGTGTTTTCTTCTAAGCAGAGTAGAGAAAATCTGTTTTTAAGGGGGTGGAATTTAGATATGGAATAAAAAAGGCAATATTTTGTATCATAAGGTAAGCCATTATACAATTCCAATGATTCATAGGCTATAACCCACAACCAATAATAGTAGATTAGGCATTTCATGTAAACTTTTACTACTGAAACAATGTTTTAGGTCAAGAATTTTTGTAAATTCTTTTTTACAATTGGAAAATAGTGCAAAATGTGTTAAATTTTAATATGGTTCTTATAAGATGTAATTCCCATCAGCTAAAATACCAAAATTGACCCATGATACATTTGTATCAAATGCCATAATGTCATGAAATTGAAATTTTACCGTGCAGCTCTTTTTGATTAGAATAACTCATGTATTTCAAACTAAACAATCCGAGTCTTCACAACAGTCGGACAAACAAGTAAACAGTGAAGACCAGGATGTGTGAACATGTGCTGGCAACAAGTGGTGTGACGTCACTCCCCCCCCCCCCCCCCCACGAGGGCCAACAATGCCCCGGTCTCGGTTATCGCGCGGCGCGCCGTCAGTCGAACGCCGCTGTGCGTCCAGTGTACGTCGTACGTCGCCGCGCGCTCTCGTTCCTCCGGTGTGTGTTGGTGTTGTGTCTGTGCCGTGTTAGTTGTCTGTCGATTTCCTATTGTGATTGCTGGTTGTGGATTACCTATGTCTACCCATCGGCTTTGCTGATATGGTGAGTAATTTTTTTAATTAAGATTATTAGTCAGTTAATTTGTGACAAGCTGTTGAGAAAAGATTGCATTATTGATAGCAACAAAGTAATCTTAGAGCAATATCTTATTTTAAAACATAGGCTAAATAATTAAAATAAATTTACAAAATATCATCACTCATAAGTTAGTTTTGGACAGTGTTGCGTGATTAACTTTATTTGTAAATCAATATAATTTTACCCAAAAAAATTAATTAAATAGGCCTACTGTATTATTTGTTTGGTTCCTAATTTAATACCAATAAAATAATACGTAATTTAATTCAAAATCCATTCTTTTTATTTTTGCTAGTAGGCCTACAATCTACGATATGTTAAAAATTTACCAATATACATACCTTATAATAATATTTAATAATAATAATATTTATTTGCCATATAACAATGTACATTAATTGCATAAATTGTAAAAATGTAATTTAAAATATATTTGCATAGCGCAATTCAATAGATTGTTATTAGATGGTAGCCTATTGCTTAATTTTGGAAAAATACAGTAGGAATAAAATATTGCCAATAAAAATGTCAAAAGCATAGGTCTATATTTACAAGATTTAAAAATAGACCAATGCATTTCAAAATCAAAATGCTTTGTAAACGTACTTAATATGGTCTTGTTACTGTATATTCAAAAGGCACAATAATAAATATTTTGTGATGGAAATGATAAATTATGCAGTTATATTTAGGTCTCATATCATTTTGGTGGCTATAAGATAATAAATTATAGGCCTACCTATATAGAGAAACTATTCAAACAATTTTTAACTGATGGACCTTTACTCTTTACTCGATCATCTAATCAGCGTCTAATAAGTCATATAATAGGCCTACTGTACATTAAATACAAATTTACCCGTTATCAGATTTTAACAGTTTAATTTTATAATATAGGTCTATCAAAGTCAACATGGATTCAGGAAGGGACGAAGTACTGGTACTGCAATCTCGGAACTTTGCCAACACATAATGGACATCTGGGAGGAAAAACAAAATGCCTCTGGTATATTTTTGGACCTGCAAAAGGCATTCGATTCACTGGACTGGGACATACTTAAAGCTAAACTAAAGCAAGTCAAAATCGAAAATAAAGCATCAGGATGGATTGAAGAATACCTAACAAATAGACAACAGTACGTTGAAATACAACACCAAGAAAAAAACATCATAAGAACAACAAAGTCATCACTCAGGACCATAACACAAGGAATCCCCCAGGGCTCGATTATAGGACCGTTGATATTCATTATCTACGTAAACGACCTACCAAATAAACTGGAAACTGGACAAAAATGTGTCCTCTTTGCGGACGACACCACCATCATAGTTCCAACCGAAAGAAAAAATGACAATAGTAACCTCATTAACACCACTATAGAAAATGCCAAAATAACGTGCAATCAACTGAACTTAAAGATAAACAAAGGAAAAACGGTCCATATAAACTTTAAACCATGTCAAAGAACAGACAACGATGAGACCTTTACAAACCTAGACATACCTACCAAAAAAACTACAAAATTTCTCGGAATACATCTGGACCAAAACCTAAATTGGCAGAATCACATAGATTATCTATGCAAAAAACTATCAACTGCACTATTCGTCATACGAAGGATACGAAACATTACAGATATGGACACCGCTCTGGTAGCTTGTATCATTCAATCTTCGCATCCCATCTGCGCTATGGGATCATAGCCTGGGGCTCAACATCAACACAAAACCTGGAAAGAATCATGACCCTACAGAAAAGAACAATCAGGAAAATTTTACGAATGAACCCTATGGAACACTGTAAACCACATTTCCAAAACCTAAAAATCCTCACCACCATATCTCTATATATATCCGAAACTATAATCCACTCTATAAACTCAACACCAGTACTTAGAGAAGAATGCCACTCTTACAATACTCGTCACAAAACTAACATAAACCTTCCACATCATAGACTGACTAAGTATACCAATACACCACTTTATGCTGGATCAAAATTCTTCAACCTCCTACCAAATCACTTAAAAGTACTCAAAGACAGCACTACTTTCGCAAGAAAAATAAAAAACTACTTTATCACTAAGCCATATTACACTGTAAATGAGTACATAGAGGCTCACACGTACATGCACTTAAGAGAGCTCACTTCGTGAACCTCGACAAGGAAGAAATATGACGACTCCCCTTTCCAAGGATTGTGGTGAAGACAACGTAAGGTAAAGGTAAAGGTAAAGGTATCATTTCAAATCAAAATAATTTATACCTTTGTACTGCACCGTATATAATTATTAGGTCTACTTTGTGTAAAATTTAAGAAACGTAGTCTACCTATTGATATAAGGTAAAGATAGGCATACTCCTACTGATTTTAACTTATACTTTTTATCCAAATAAAATTAATTGTTAAAAGACAACATTGAAGATAAACTATGGCATATGCATGACAACACTTCCTTTCTCTAATGAGATCCAGGGGGTGTTGAGTCATCTAATTAACTCTTATAGCACCCAAATAGTGCAATGAGAAGACTCAATAAGACTTTATTTGCCATTAGATACATTTTGTACTATAGGCTCGTCATACAATAATTAGATACTAATACTAAAATAAATACAAACACAAGCCATGCATGTTCAGAATGCAAGTCCATGCAATGAAAAAACAATGAGAAAAAAATTGCACAAGCAAGCATTATTTAACATGTTTTGTACATATGCATTGTTTATAAAACGCCCAAATGTTTATAACATAGGAAGTAAAGAAAAATATGTTTTGAGCGTGATTGGTTTAATCGACCTCGGTTCTTTTAATTTGACTTGGAATAAGTAAGGATAGATGAGACAATAATTCACACTTAATCTCAAAAATCGTGACACCAAGGATATTGATTAAGTAAATTACTAAGTGTAATGCGGGCAAATTTACGAACTTGTAATAGGTTGTTAACGGTGAAGGTCGTCAAGTGAGGAAGGCCGACTGGAAGTGACGATCCTCCCTTGGCCATCGCATCGCATCGCCTCCAGACGTTCATCCACACCAGATGTGGCCGGCGAGGGATGGGGGCGGGAAGCGGAGGTTTTTGCGCCCGGAGGATTGTTTTGGCGGGAGATCGGCCCGGCCGTGACTTTGACGGCTCCGGCTACCGACTACGGCTACTGTTACCGGTGCTGGTAAATGGTCACCTTGGGACAAGGTCGGCGGCGGCGGCGGGGCACGGGAAACCTGAGACGCGGTTATGTATCTGGGTATCGCTAACACCGACACTAATGTGAGAATCAGGCGATTGTAGCCTATCGGAGCAGTCATTGAGTGATGTCGAGCCGGGAGCTTGTCAAGTCTTGCGGTATAGTTTATAATACTAGTACCCTACGGTATAAGTTCGTAAAGTTTGTTAATTATAAGTTCCTGGATTAACCTATCTTCCATGCAAAACGTCTAAACACACCGAGTACACGCACTAATCAAACCACCGAAAATAAAAAATTCGTGAACTTAAGGGCTGAATTTAACTGAATTATTAAAACTGTGAGCTTGTGATCAAGAGACATCACTGATGAATGTTGAATATAATTTAATTTTAAAAGTGACTAAAAAGTGTATTAGAAATTGTTTTTAGTTTATTATATAGAAAAATATTTAGAAATTAACAACAGGGAAGTTATTTTAACATTGAGGTGTCTTTAAAAGCATTTGTAAACCAATGTTTTTCCTTCAATAAAAATTATAGAAAACTATTATCACACAGCTCTTGATCCTACTGAACATTCGCGAGAAAAAGAAGCCAAAAGAATATAAAGTACAGTATTGATTTGGTTTTACTCACTGATAATATGTATGTAATAAGCTATACGTACAGTATAGCCTTCAAAAACTAAAATATAAACTTCAACAACTCACGGAAACTTTTTGAATAACATAAAAATAATTTTTAAGGCACAACACATACTTAGGATTTTTATTGTGAGGTACTTCTCTTGTAAAATAAAAATCCTTGCCATTTATATAAATTGACAATCTTTTCCCGAGTCCGAGTGATCGCGATGTGACGCATGTTTCACCAGGCCTTTTGTTGAATGGAAACATTTTGCTGTCAGATAGACCTATTTAATTGCAGTATACAATTTTTAATTCTTATTTTAGTGAACAGTCTTGATTCCTCTTAAGTTAACCCTTGTTTATTCAATGTTTTAAAAATGTTCTACATTCAATATACAGTAAGAATAAAATATCTTAAGGCTTTTAATTTAGGTGATGGATCAACAATTATCTGACCTCCTCGCCTGAAAAGCCTGCTCTTGTTTTCTAAGCAGACCACCATCTTAACGTGACTTCCGAACCACTGCAATTTACAGTATAGTCTGTGGCTAGTAAAATGTATTCACATAATTTTGATCGCCTACAGTACTTATTACTACAGTAACGAAGGAAGCTAGTTGTAAACCGTTATGGTTATATCATTTAAACGATAGTAACAGGATTTCTATGATAAAGAAATATGAGGGCCCTTAGTGACAGGAATGATCGGGCGTCCACAAATCATGGTTAAGCTTCACTAGACACTGAATCCTTGTTTAATGATTTATAAACAGTTTAATCCTGCGATTGAATAATAATTTAAGCAACGCGGTCCCTTTATTATTTTAGTCTTTATCATTTTAGTGCGGGCTTGAAGTAACCAAAGAAATTGATAACTACTACTGTAGGCTAATTAATTAACGACATAGTATCCCATTTAAAAATTAAAATATTGAATGGCATTTTCACATATTCTAATTTAATGAACTACTCCCAGGAAGTAGGTGCGATTAATGTCGAGAGGTTAAAATGCCTTAAAACCTGAGTACCTAATGTACCTTATGGTTATACTGTGAGCGATTCCAGTACGATAGAGCAGCTAGTAGGTACCAGATAGTTATTAAATAATATATATATATAATGTCACTTTCGCTAATCAAAATTGACAAGTGTTTACATTAAAAATTAAAAAAAATGACCGCATCTCTCGCAGAGCAGGTTTTTTATATTGCTAAAGCCCCTTTTTGAACTTGCGTTCCAAATTGCATTATGGTAAACTGACCCGCCGCAAAGTTGTCCGCAACCGCAGTAGCAGCCTTGCCGCAGTGCGCGAGTTTGCGGACCGCTGGTGTAGGGGACCTCCCACATGGATGACGCGGGTACGGATAACCGCGGGCGGGCACCTTCAAGGGTTAAACGTGCCCCTCGGCGTGTGGCGTGTGTGGTTGTTATGAGTTTTACATAATATTTACTCATTGCTATAAAGAGAGAGAGAAATTAGAAAAGAATTTCATTTGAAAATGTTTAACATTCGAGGTGACCCGCATGTTATCAGAAAAAGAAAATCTGAATGAAAGTAAGCCTACTTAATGCATTTAAAGAAAAAATAATTTTAACAAAAATAGATATTTTTTGTGAGTAGTGTACGAGGGTCGGTAGAGCAGATAAGATGTCTTAAAAGTTTAGAGTAGGCTAATAAGTGACAGCTAGACAAGCTAATTTTTATCGTGAATTTGTCTTTTATTTCACCATTTTCATGTATGCTGCATATCTTCATTGATCGTATTGATGTCTTTTTGGCGCAGTATTTTGAGTAACACACAGAAAAAAACTGTTTTGTTGGCGCAACAAAATTTATTTTGTTGCCGTCGTTTTGTTGAGGGTAACCAAATAAATTGGTCAAACCAACAAAACCAATGGTTTGGATCAACAAAAGGGATTTGGTTATAAAATTTGGTATTCCCAACAAAAAATGTTTTGTTGTGGCAACAAAACTTATTTTGTTGCCCTCGTTTTGTTGAGGGAACCAAATAAATTGGTCAAACCAACAAAACCAATGGTTTGGATCAACAAAATGGGTTTGGTTATAAAATTTGGTATTCCCAACCAAATATTTTGTTTACCCACATTGCACTGAATATTTATTTCACGTCAAATAAACGTTCAACGTGAATCAGTAAGTTATTTCACATTTGGGCTAACTTTTTGAGTTTTAACCAAGCTCTGAACGGAGGCCGAGTAAAAAATGGCTAAGTAGTAAATTAGAACCGCTGTTTTCACAGTTCCCGTGGCTCAGGTGGTTAGAGCATCAGGTCATTGAATACGAGATTGAGGGTTCGAATCCCGTCACAGATGTATACTTTTTGATTTACTTTTTTTATTTATTTACTTTTTTTTAATCTGTTGGTTGGCATAAATACATTAATTCATGAATTTTTATGTAAAAATAATACTTTTCAATAACTCAGGCCAACAAAATGGTTTTGTTAATTCAACAAAATGTATCAGGATTTTGTTGAAATAACAATATAACTTTTTGTTGCAATTACAAAAATTTTTTGTTGCTTTAACCAAAAAAATTTTAACAAAATTATTTTGTTAGTCCAACAAAAATATAGTTGTCCCTATTTCAACCAAATTTTTTTGTTGGGACAACAATTTTTTTGTTACCCCAACAAAACAGTTTTTTTTAGTGCATCTCAAGCAGACTAATGATCTATGGTATAATTACTTCAAAATTGTTATTGATGTTTGATTACTATTTCTATTATAATAATGGAACCTGATACCGTAACTAATGCACAGTATAATAAGTTGACAAAAAAAAAAAATAAATAATAATAATGCGAAAAGAATAATATATTTTAAAATTGGTTGTTTGGATGTAATTATTGTAACATTAATTTAATAAGTTATTGTTTTGACTTCTGCACGTCCATGTTTTAATTAATTTTAATCGGCGTTGAAAAAAAATTGAGCTGTCGCGGGCAAATCTTTACAAATCTTTGTTGCACCCAAACCAAAACCATCATTGTCACTGTTGTCACCAAGTTTAGTGTTCTATCGTTTTCAGTACCGTGAACAGTAGTTTTAACTGGTTCATAGATGTTATGTATCATGTTTTTATCAAGGCTGCTAGGCTGCTAGAACACTTTTATTCAAAACTACTGTACCTTGATGTATCAATTCCACAATTCCTTTCTTGATAGTGGAATTTCGAATTTCCTTATAGTGTTCAGTCCTATACTCACAGAGTATACTTCAAAAGCTCATTACTGTATTAAGTAAGACTTCATATTAACAAGACATTTTTCATCGAACAAAATGCATGATGAACTGGTTTTTTTACGAGCAGATGCGCTTATCAGAGGGCGGTCAGAGTGCAGTTCCTTATCAGCAGTTCCTTATCGCACGCGGTGTCGCCCCAGTGCCGTGGAATGCCGCTGGATCACTGGGGTCTTCTTGTGGCCACAAGTCTCACAGCCGTCAGTCCTCACAGACCGCCATATTTCATACATGCCGCTCTGCACGTAGTCTAGGCCGATTTATGTCAAAAGATAAGACCAACAGTTTTATTTGGTGGGATCATATAGTATAAAGAATACTGTGTTACAATGTATCATGTTATCTATGTCCGACTTATGAGTCACATCCGCAATGCTAAACATGGCAAATATGTCAGACATGGAAATATTTGTTTACATTTGGTTTTAAAGTACAGTAGTGCTTATTTTAATATCTTGATGTCGTGAAAGAAATAAATAAATTATAAATATTTTTAGTTATGATATATCTATGAGTAACGGTTTAGCACACTATATTTATGTGGTAAGTAAAGGGGAATTAATCTTGTAAATGCCTCTACGGAACACCGATGATTATCGCAACCCAATTCGTCCTTGCATATTTTAGAGACCATTATTCGTAAAAAACGATGGGTCTCTGCAGACAAAGATAATCTCAATCTCTTCATTAAATTAAAAATATATTTAATTTAATTTTTTAAAAGCAGATGTTTTGCTGCGAATTTTGTATAATAGCAATAATTATGATAAATAGCAAAACCTCAACGTCTAAAATTCGCAGACTTGGACAACAGATAAATTATTAACCGATCGGCCGACACAGACGCAGAGTCAGATGAAAGAAACCACAGCGATAAGATGAATGGACCGACTACCCAGCTGTCATCCGCGGCATAAAGAGACAGAGGTGACGTCATAGTCAGCTGGACACAGTGGAGATGGACTGTGAGATTCCTGGAAATAGACGGCGCTGATGATTACTGATGATATGCCGGGGGAGCCCAGCGCTGATTGATGCTGGTGGTGACCGATGAACGAACAACAGAACACGGATGGTCATACGTTGATCGATTTCCCGATTCGCGATAAACATCAAAGTCTCATCAAGCGCAAATGTCCAAGAATTTCATTGAAACCAACTAATGGCTAATTAGAAACCTACGTATTTAAATGTCCATTCTAGAAGGACGATAATGCCGCCCCGTTAAGGCGGTATTTAAACGTACAGATCAGCTGATAATTTACCCAACAATATGGATTTTAAATGGGAGCTTCTATACGTGCGCGTTAGAAATATCGCCATATGCGGCAGTACAGTATTATGCATGTAGAGAGTAGGCCGCTATGTAGAGTTTTGTGCTAGGCTAGTAACTCGTACATTATTTTTCAAATTGACAATGATAAACCAACCCCGTCTAAATCGCTTTTTCTCTTTGAATAGCCCATGGTGTTTTGTTTTCCGCTATATGGAGGATAAGTTGGAGTGTTTGAGCTATGAACGAAAACACAGTACAGTATTTTAAACTCATTTCCACGTTTGACAGTAATATTCAATGGCACTATTTGTGCAACACAATAAACTCGAAGGACTGTAGCAGCATGACAGTCTTACTTTACGGAATTTTGTTTCGTTAGATCTTAGCATGGCAGTTAGTACATAAAGTAAGATTTTATGGGTAATAAAAACTTTATTGTCTTTTCACTATGGATTCTATACGGCATCATAAAGGCTTTGTTACTTGAAGGCATACACACGATACCTAACTCAATACGGTACCTACTTATATTCTATTACATTTCTCGCGCATTTCAATACCAAGGAAAACAGACTACGATCTGACGTCACTTTGAGTCATTGTAAATCCGGAAACGGTAATTTCCACGGCGGAAAGCGCACAAAAAGGTTGCAAATTGTGTAGTTTGTTTCACTCATTAAGCATAGCAATATCCCTGACCTCGCGGCGCCGCGCCCGGGACCGAGCCGTGACCAGGGCCTTAACGACCACTCAAGGATTTTCGGAATTCGAAAACAAATTTCTACTGTTTTGGGTGTGCTGCTTAGCGACATTCTCTTTTTAAAAAGAGAGCTGTAGTTCGGAAACTCAACCTGCACTATCGTCTACCAGAGGATGTGACTAATTGTGGAAAAATCTAATTGTATTCCAAGTTAAAATTGTTTGTAGTCACTGAGAGTTGTTAGATTATAAAATACAAAGAGTTATATTATTCTGTTTTCTAAAAAATGAATTGAAAAAATCAAAGAGGAAGGTCATTGTGATTTAAGAAATACTTTTACACTTTCTAGTTTGGCGTATTTTACAATTTCCCTTTTCAGCAATATCGTTTACGAACAGAGTAAAATCATATCTTCTGAGTAATGTGCGATAAGAAGAAAATTGTTTATTTAAAATATAAATGCAACCTATTACAACGTATTGCATAAAACTTCACATTTTAAGCAATATTCGCTTTCACACGCCCTTGTTTCAGAATATCTAAAACAGGATTACATCTAATAAAAATAAACTCCTATTCAGTTGAATTCGACCAATCATGCGGGTACCCCTTATCAACATGACCTCATATTACTCTCACCGTATGGCATCATAAGGATATGTACTTTTGATTGTAGAGACATATACTCGCAATGTTTGTTGAGTTTCCGTAAAGTGATGGTACATGTAACCTCCATAGGGACGATCCTTAGCATTTGACTCTGATTTTGATTTAGGATAAAGGAATTCTTGAATTTTTTGTGCAAGATGTAGGCCTACAAGTGTGCCACGTTGACCACCAGAATGCGATTTTTCTCAAGATAAGCTATCCGAAAGGTGTTAATAAACTGCCTTATTCTTCTCATTGGTGGTTTGAAAAATAATGGTTGAACGATTAAATGCACAAGTGGGTGTGTCGCTAAAAGGCTGTTGTAGGAAGACCAATTGCCCAAATTCTTCTTCCATCAAGTTACTTCACGATATCAACTATTTCCAACAGCATCGCCAGTGCGAGCCGATCACACCTGTGAACGTTGCTCAATGTTGACAGTCCGTCCCCAGCACTGCAGTATCAGCTGGTCGGCTGGTCGGCAACAGCCGGTCTCGCTGGTTGACCTCGCCGCCTACTGCTGCCTCTGCCTCACGTGGGCTCAGCCGCAGACTCAGCCGATTAGCTCGCCATCTCCATACACCGCCTGCCGATCCTGCTTATTATTGCACATTTAGATCTTTTGTTGTCCCAACCTTGCAGCGGTGATTCACTTCTACTTGAGACATACCACACTTGGCTTTGGAGAAAATGCGAAACATAGGTGGTTAAGAAGTGACTTGGGTGAGTTTCAAGATTGGACCAAAGGTTTAGCTACCTCCTCAATTGGTAGATCGTTGACATATTTTAATTATTGTAATACCTTTTGGTCCACTGACTTGTTTTTGGTGCTGTTTTTATCTCTGGACGTCTATGTCGGATTGATATTGGCAAGTGTTTGCTGCGGTGAAGATATGTGAATGCCAGACGTCTAAAATTATAAAATGCAATAACTTCCCAATCATATCTGATATCCTAGCTAAATTTTATTAGATTTGATACTGTAAATTCACTTATTTGTGGACGACAACAACATAAAATAAAAAGCTGGTTTCCAAAATATATAGAATCGCAGTTTTAAAAGACTTCCTAGCTTTATAGGATTATACAGTCCATTTAAACCATACGTACCTGAACATTTGATCTAGAAAGAAATTTGATAACCTTATTTAACTACCATAACCTATAATGGATTGTTCATAGATACCTATGAATTTGAAAGATCAAAAATTCCCCGAAAACATCAAATCCCAGCGGTTGGTCTAGCGGTTACCACGTGGTACATGCAGCACTGTACTGATGTGGTGCACTGGAGCACTAGCAGAACACCCTGGAACTCGCCAATCGAACGCTGAATAGTTAGCGGAAAGTCATTGTTGTTTAAATAATCGAATTGCTCACAACAGTTGGCTTGCACAAACCTATTAGCGGGAAACTCAACACGCTTTCGAGTTTGGGCGGATCAGTTCATATATATAGGGTGACCAAATAATTCACTCAGGGAAACCGGGACAGCTCCGAATATGTAACCTTCCCTCCAACACGCCCCCCCCCCACCACCCTCGCACCCCGTACACATACCAACTGGTCCATTGTTTCCTGGATAAGAATTAGGCTAAATAATAACTGATTGATTCATAGTATATGGTTTTAATTACAGTTAATCAATAAGATTCACTCAAAAGCAAAGTTTCATGAATTTCCTAAACCTAAATTCTTGGTATTCTATGTTAATGTAGCATTGTTAAAAAAGCCTATAAAATTCAAAATCTGTTAAAAATTTAACTTGTCATCGAAAAATAGTAATAAATTACGATAACTTTATTGATAACATAATGCCTACATTAATTTTGACTATTATAATGTACGTATCTACGTTAAAAAATAAATAAATAATAATGGAGTTCAAATGATTAAATATCACATTTTATATTACTCGGCACTTGTGGTGGATGGTAATGATCGGCCTTGCAGAAGAATATTTGTCCCTGCTTAAGATTAGCACACGGTCACATTTTTTTTAATTATAAAGAATCTTGAAGATGGCGCCCAGCGAGTTCAGTTCTTGGACTGAGTATAGCTTATTATACTTAGTCCGAGGTTCACTTCCGTTATCCGTCAAAATTTCAATTGGCCTATATTTATTTAGGCCTATAAATATTTTTTAAATCCCTTAAACAGAATTCCGGGACTTTTGTGCGTCCCGATACAATTTTTCGAGGACATCGCATGACATTACCAAAAACCGGGACAATCCCGGTTTTTCCGGGACGTTTGGTCACCCTAATATATATCATGTTAGAGTATGTAGTAGCTGCAGTTTTAAACATTTGTTTGAAACCTCTGGCCTGTAGTAGAAAGATAATATATCTTCAACGCGTCTCTATTTGTTTAAAATAATGGGGATGATGTGATTCAGATATTAGGTTCTGTTTATAAGATAAGGCAATCAACTCCACAGGAACTTATGTTAGCCTCAGTTTGTTTAATGTAATATCAGAGAAGTAAATTGTAGACTAATATTGATGATTTATAAGTATTTACCAATAAACATAAAACACTGCATCATGGTATTTGTTTTGGTTAGGGCCTCATTCAGAAAGTTTGCTTCATTTATAAAAAAAAAAAATCTTTTAAAAACGTGCGACCGTGAAAGTATTTTAGACAAGAACATAAAATAGGTGTTAATTCCTATCATTTATTTTATTCGCGTACAATACGATACTCCACCTATAATGGAAGAAAATTAACTTCCTCCAAATATTAAATCACGTGCCAACAAATTCCAGTCCCTGATGTCAAGTTTTTATGCAAAAAAAAATTATCTTTCACATAAAGTGGGCTTATTAAGAAAATACAAAAATACAGTGGATATACGAACTGTAAAAAAGACATGCATGTTGTATTCGTAAGAATGATGAGTGAAGCACAGACTAACTGTGAGTACACACAGACACCGCGGCGCGGGCGGCGGCTCCAGCCACTAGGAGTCTCGTTTAGCCAATTAGCTACGTTGTTTTGATAATTGGTTTAATTGAGAAGAGCCATATGTTGACTGCTTTTATCAATTTGAGCTCATGAGCTTACTGGCAGGCTTGGCACCTTAGTAATGGACCGTAAGTGATTTCTGTACCGTACCATTGAAAAACTGTTTATAGCCTATACTGTAGTTTGACATCTACTATACTGTAGTTTGTTACAAGCGTGCGAGATATATTTGTGTTGTTTTTGTGTATCTTTTTCGATTGGACACATTTTCAAACAAATTGAGAAATCTTTTTGAATATTTTATTTTAAGTGTATTAGGAATATACAATGTACATAAGAAAGTTACCGCAGTTAAAATAATCCTGAATTCAAAACATTATGCTGTAGGACCGTTTTCACGATGAATCTTGCTTTTTCAAAACAGATCATTTGTATCATTGAAATGTATTTGTTGTTCGTTATAGTAGAGAACAGAAGCACAATCATTTGGTTACTTAAAAATACTGAACGGATTTAATTTTGGAATAGGTGACCTATTTTAAACTCTCATTTATAAAGTTAAAAGACATGAGTTTATTTATTTAAACATTTTAATTGTTTTAATGTAACAATCTTGAGTCATTTATCATTTATCAGTAGTTTTTGCTTTTAGTTACACTCTCACAAACATAAGCCGGTTTTAACAAGGTGACAACCATAAACGATCTAGTCAAGTAAAAAACCTGACCTGACAACCGTCAAAGTGTGAATCACCCAGAAGTTGACATGTAGTTAATTTTACATCTGAATTTTTCTGTGCGCAATGTAGGCTATGACCTGTTATGGTGATTGCAACTACTTTTCTAAAATGACTGTGAAAATTAGAAGAAAAATTATGCTGGTCTGCTATTGATACCATGATAATATGTATAAATTGCTGGAACTCGGGTAAAACTAGATTCAGACCCTAATCACCAATCGTAGCTGCGATATACGATCACCTTGAACAAGAGTGCGGGTTACTCAGCGGAGTAGCCGGGCAACCTTCTGGCATGTTGGGTGAGGTTTTTGACGCCAACGAGGTAATTGCACTTGCGCCTCATTAGGGCAAATTAGCGAGTGTCCCTGTTGCATATAAATTGACCCAGGACAGTTTACACAACTCAGCTCCGAGGAAGAGAGAGGGAGATAGTTACAAGTCGGTAATTCACGTACACCCTTCGCTCTCTCTCTCTCGCACGACAGTACACCGTGTAAGGCCGTGCGCGGCTCATATTGTATGCCGCTATTTGAATATAAATCGCGGTCGCAATTAAGCCGATATGTTGGTATTTTAACACCTCGCCGTTTATTAGAGTCCCGTTGATTGAAAACCGCGTAGTTACGGCTGGAAGGTCTTTCATTAGTTAATTGTAGCGCGCTGATTGGTCGGGTGATTTGCGGCTGTTCATTACAGCCTGATAAGGATTTATGAATCTTTAGTTCGAAGCCTAGGTGGGCGTTTTTTAGCATGAAAAGTGACTTATCCATGATAGCGATGATTCTGTTACTGCCGCACCCCAACGAGACGAACGCATACTCATGCAGGTTGAAAACTTATGATCGCGACGGGTTTTATGTAGGAAATTACATTACTCCATTATAAATAACATAACATAAAATTATTTTGTCCTGAAAATTTTATCTTATTATCTGATGGTATCCGCCAATGAACGGGACTAAAAGAAACGATGTTCTAAAATAAGAGTTTTAATGAAATTGACTCACCTATGTTAAATTTTCGCGAGATTGAATAAATATCACCTCATACATACATAGTCATAAAAATTTCATCATACATATAGTCATACATAAAATATATAATTTCACTTTTTGAAACATGAAGAACATATAGCACTTTTTTCGCATAAATTAGGATTAATAATTTTCAACGTAAACCGAGTACATATAGCCTAGTGCCTTTTATTCTTGATTAGGCCTACATCTCAAGCAGAAAATAAATTTATTGGTAGTTTATTTATTCATTCCTTTTTATTTTACTTATAACTACATTATAGCAAGAAATGATGTATACAAATGTATAATACAGAGTCGCAAAAAGCTTCACAAGAGCGCCTGTCCCGTGCTTTTATAGGGCCGCCGCGAGTCGCTCCATTGCTTCATCGCCGCTGTCGTGTGTGGCTTGTAGGGTAGGTTGGCCATGGGTTGGCCGACGTGGGTCGGTTAATGGCTCATTTTTCACAGGCTTAGTGTTTCGCCATTTATTTTATTATGCTTCAGTTTGTCCGTGTAACAGAACTGTGGGTTGTTTGCACGGATGGAAATATAATGCACTTGCATATTCTGTTCATTAGTTTGATACTGTATATACCATAAGATCAAAAATTGTTTATTAAATTTGAGGGTAAAAGTTTCGCCTGACAACATTATGAAATGGCTTAGAAGAATTATATTGGACGTATATAAACTATTGCATAATTGGGAACGAAAATCAAAGGTTAATATCTATAAACAATGTAAGTGAAGTAACATTTTATAAAACCGATAGGAAGATTAATGATTTATACATGTTATTTTTGAAGACCTTTATCTCTATACCGGTACGGTACCTAAGTTAACAAATCAGTTTTATGGCCCCAACCTCTTTCACGTGTTTGCAGGGTGGAAATTATGAAATAGGCATAGGTGAACAAAATATTCAATTAATGAAAACAGTAGTAAAAATGTATTTAATCGTCAAAGACAGGTCTTGTAATGACAAATGATCGATGTAAGAAAAAACACATACTTGTAGAATAACTTTTATACTTTAACCAGCACAACAGACCGTGGGAGAAAGTTTATTCCTGCGTGTGATGCAACTTGAGTGCAGGGAAACAATGGATGACGTCATGGACAGGACTATCAGTCAGCGATGCATCGAGCCAATCAGCTGCGTGAGTAAACAGCTGGCCGACCATTGTTGATCATACGAGTATCAAAAACATATCGTTAAACACTTGAGTTGTATGTTGAAAACCAGTTAATTAATGGGGTTTGACACCTTGTTGTCACTTAATTTAGTCGACATTTTGTTGGACGTTTTACGTAATAACCCAATGACAAATTAATGACAATTGAATTGATTCTTACGGGGATAGAACTGGTGACCTCAGGATTATCGAGTGAGCACGGTAACAATTCGGCTGCCAAGCAAAAAGTTAGTGGGCCTACAAGAACTACGATTTTGGTTTGGAAATAGTAGCTAGGTAGTGTTGTAGTGCATAACATTATGTTGGTATCTGTCGCGAGCCTGAATGCCTGAGCCTTGTTCTACCCAGTCACAAGTGAACAACCAGAACGGACTTACTGCCGTGATAAGAGCTGAACTGGAATGCCGCATTCCTTGATAACAGGAGCGCCTGTGCGGTTGATACAGCCCCACCTGCTATCAGACGCAAAACGCTAATGAGCTTCTACAAGATAGGAGGAAAAACTGCTTTGTCTACGATTTCTTAGAAATGCTTAATAATTATTAGTGTATATTTAACTTTACTGTGGTTGTCTATTGACCATTAATGTCCGAAATGTAAAATAAAAGGGACCTACATTGGTTTGAGACATATGATAAAGGTGAGTATTTTTACAAATACATTTAAACTTAGCCTATTTTATAAGCTTCCCTGAAGATTTTTTGTGATTGAAACTCATACAATTTTCAATCGATTTCAATCTTTTATGTCGTTGGATAGGGCTTGGTCTGAAGCTGTTTCCGCGAAAAAATTATGATTATCGGACATACAGTAAAGTACCAGGTTAACCGAGCCTTGCTCGTTGGTTTTAATTCACTTTTGTTATAGTGTCATGGTAATCAAGCTATTAAATCTACACCAGACTCTTCACAGATAACAGCTGTTAAAAATAACTGCTTAAAATTAATGTCCCTTTATTTTTGTTTACTTTTAGTTGTTATTTCGTTACCAAAATAGCAACCAATTAGAAAAATGTTAAAAACTACAATTTTAAAACTTAAATTTAGACCAAATTCGATTTTTTCTGGGATTGAGGCAGTTTCTGAACTTATTTTTGGGCGAAAACACTCTTAAAGTTTGAGCAACATCTACCCGCTAGATTTCGAGATCGTGGAACACACATCAATTCAGACATTGCTCGTATTATAGTATAGGATTCGCTTATCCATCATGAAATTTGAAGTTTTCGCATTAGAATAACATTGGGATTGGGCTGACGATAACAACCATATGTTTTTTTTTCTATATATGTGAATGTAGTTTTGAGAGATTACTGATAATCACATTATTATACTGGTTAGGTGTTATTGATTTAAATTAAACAAACAAACATTTTTTGCATCGACATGTGATAGTTTAATTGCTTGATTTCGAGCAATGAGTACACCAGTAGAATATGAAACCGCCGGTACGCGGAGGTGGGCACGTTCCGGCCGGTAGACATAGCGGTCGCAGAAGCTGCTGACTGGAGATGTGCTCGATGCCCAAGGTCGATGACGTCACGTCACACGTCGCGGAGGTGGACGGACAGACAGACAGACGGACGGAGGATGTGGTGATATAACACCAACACCCGAGGCTCACGGCCAGTCACCTTCAATTATATGCAAATGCGATCCGCAACGCAATGCGATGTTCGGCAGGGGCATTTGATGCAATGCAAGAGACGTCTATAATATTTAACTTCTTAATTTTAAAAGTTTTTATTGTAAAAGCATATAACTTTTTGGTTCGCCATTTAAACACATTTATTTAGGGAAAGTTAATCTCTAAAATTCATCACGAAGGCAAATGAAGGAATATTGTGTAGGGACAATGAACAACCAGGATTGTATTCACAATTCACTGGTTATTTATTGTTATTCTGAATTATTGTTTGACACTATTCAGTTGATCTTGAGCTTATTACTGTACCTGGCATTTTTTCTTCGTCTATTTTCCAAACAAGGACTTATTTAAGACATAGTTTAGCTTCAGAGTTGGTTGTAACAAATCACATCATCAGGCCTACCCTACACTCATCTATACATAATTATTTATGTGTTCTCCTTCAATAAGGCTTTGTAAGTTTCGTCGATGTTTCAAACTGACCAAGTCAAGCGATCCATTGTACTTCCCAGCGATGATTATTCCTTAAGACGGCAATTTTTCACGACTACATTTAATTTCATATTTAACTTTACAAGTTTTAGTTTAGATACTTAAAACAGAGTTACTTTTACGATTTAAAGGCTATAAATAGCCCCCATAACTTATATTACGTACCTTTTGTTGTAGGTACTGTAATTATACAATATGTTTTCGTTATGCGGTTATATTGTGTTTTTGGAAATGATATTGATGCCACACTTTTGTCGTTGATTAAAAGGCGAGTTTTCACAACAAAAAATTCACGTTGTAAAATATGAGCCCAATTAAAAGACAAATTTATTTTTTCGAGGTAATTTACTTTTATTTATGTTAACATGAAGTGTTTAAATAATTGTAACTTGAAGTGTTGGAAAAAGTAGGCCTATTTTATATTTGTATTATAATTGACTATGTACACTATCGTGAATAGACCTCTCGCCCAATGCATTTGGTTTGAGGCAAAAATTGAGAAGTTCGGTGTACGCGGCACCAAAGTCGCTGCCATCGATGTTGTTATTATTCATCTGATTACAGTGCTGTAAAAACACTTTACCAAAACATAAACATAACTTTCAGTTATAAAAAGTTTCATCATTGGTAGAGAAGAAAGGTAATACTGATTTATCTATCATATGTTACCTGTACTTCCGTGTACGCCGCTCGAGATCGCACCACCATCAATAGGTCTCACACACGCATATGCTATGAGAAGTCTACTCACGATAGTGTACATAGTCAAGGGTATTATACCGATAAATGTATAGAAGTTTGAGGTACAGACTCAACACAAACGCATTCTGTCAGAGTCCTAGCAATGGGAATTTTTGAAACAGCGGTTTCTCAATTCCTTAGTTTATGTTTCGAGTTGTTTACTGTTGTAAAAAGGCGTCCGAGATCAGGCGGGAACAAGACGGTCTGTTTATTTATACTTCCCTTTTTAAACAACTGACTGAAACTTGTTTAATTTACAGAATTCATTCCCTTACAAAACTAAGACAATATGACTACAGTTTTTTTTAATAAGTAATTTTCCAACTATTTATCTAAAGCAAGAGTTAACTATAGGTTATCTAAAGCCAATATTTTATGGTCATTATATTTTATAGACATATCCATAATTGCAAAAAATTATTTTGAAATCTCCGACTTTAAAAGCCACCCATACAATACCAGATATAAAAATTCATCTCTTCAACGCAACATAAATCAACATTTATAAAAAAACCGACTTACTTAGGACTAAAATTTTTTAAATATTTACCTAATGATATTAAAAATGAAGAAAAATACCTAAATTTAAAAGTAAACTAAAAAATTATCTTGTAGAAAAAGCTCTCTATTCCCTGGAGGAATTCTTTTCCGCCCCCAATAAAAACTAGACTATAAAATTATATTTTTTATTTGTGATTTGTTTACTTTGTGTTCCAAATGTAGATAAATATATGTAAAATCTAAGGCTTTCTTTCGTAGATTTAAATTAAAGTTTAGTTGTACTTTAGACCCCTGTACAGTAATATGTACTTCATAAATAAAGATATTTTGACTTTGACTTTGAAGGCATGTTGCAACTTGTGCCTTCAAAAGCTTCAGTCAATGGTGATATATGGCCAAACAATTTACATACAGTATCTGTAGTTTTTTTGCAGTATTTTGCCCGATAGACAAATATACCTAACCAATAAAATTTCAAGAAACCTCTAAGCAGTTTCTGTTGGTGTTGATAAACTACACAGTAAATAAATTATCCATGGCAGCTATCTGTAGTGTAATGCTTACAAATCAATTTTAAAGAAAAATATAAAAAGTCTGTCTATGTTGGCACAAAAAAAAAAAAAATGAAATGCAGCTCTGTTATATTGACTTTGATACCTATTATGTTACACCTAAACACATCAGGACGAATTCGTGACTTTTTAACATATTACATTAAAGTATAGTTTACATGATTATATACTAAAGGATGCATTTAGCGAGATTAAGTATACAGCAAAGCCAATTAATATTTCGTTTACATATTGCGGATTTATGATTGAGACGGTATTGTGACGGTATTGATGTCTGAAAATGTTATGTCTAATTTTACCCACTTTCAAGAATCTGTAAAATGAGCCTCTAAATGGTATTGAAGACACCGGATATTGATGTAATAATATTCCTTTGAGACTTTGCTGTTTTACCTCTTTCTATGTTTAGCATTGTAGATTTTATAAATTAAAATTTATTCGCACTTTCATTTAAGACAGAACATTGGAAGTAACAATACATCATGTGGTGAAAAATAGGCTGCAATTGCGTTTACCGTTATCATAGCTAAAGACCATCTACGGGCCGGCCTTCATAAGGCTGGACGCAGACAACTCATCTTGCCCAGTGCTCGTGATTAGCGTAATGGCCTGACGGACGGCGCATGCGCACAATTACCATGAAAAACCGACACACAAACCGATTGCTTCGTCTACAACTATAATACTTTGGATATTAATGCTTAATGGAAAACTAAATTTACAACATTTTCTGTTTCCTAAAATAATAATGACCCAATAGAATTTCTCATTCGTCACAGATGAGAGATCGGCGAAAACGAATTCCTACTTAAATTTAAACCAAGGCCGTCAAGGTTAAGAGTCTTCATCACCCCTGCAAAAAGCGTCGAAAACATGCGTTCGTAGTCCCCTGTTTCGGACGACATTTTTTAACCGATTTGATTGAAAGTGGTCTTAAACTGTTCAGAAAGAGTGCCTGCGTGTCTCTTGTACCTCGTTATTTCGATATGGTTTCTTAAAACTATTTTAAAAAATTGTTGAATATCAAGTAATTTCTTCCTTTTTTAACTGTATTTTTAGGTACTTCAATGTACGTTTTTCATTATTATGAGGTAATAGAAACACGCAGGCACTCTTCCTGAACAGTTTAAGACCACTTTCAATCAAATCGGTTAAAAAATGTCGTCCGAAACAGGGGACTACGAACGCATGTTTTGAGCAAAAACGGGGTCTGCGAAATTGCCTGTTCGAGGCGCTACTAGCCTTTTCGCAAACGTCGTCGTTCTCACTAACACAAGCACACACACACACAATGCTTATCGCATTAAAAATCACTCAGTGATGTTGGAGGACACATTCCTCGTATTTATTTGAATACTTCTTTATTATCCATCTAAATGACAATTCAACTTTAGAACACCTGTGACCATACAGTACTTTGGTTCACTGACGATAGTTTTTTATGTAGTGAAAGACGATCAGAACATTGCGCAATACTGGTTTTAAAGTACATAATACCGAAAACTAGTAATGTTTAAGTGTATTTTGAACCCCGCACAGATGAGATTCAAATTTTAATCTTACAAACAAATAGCGTACACCATTATTCAATTTTTCTAATAGCAGTGGTTACAAATAGACTTATTACCTATTTTTTTAGACACCGGAAGTGCGTGAAATACGGTTCCGCTTGATACCACCTCACTGAAGTGAAGGAAATGCCTTTTATAACACACACTACACGACTTTCTACCGGACCGAGCATCGCACCGAGCATTACCGTTACCGTGCAGGGACGTAAACTTAATCCGAACATTTCGCCGAGCAAGACTGTGGACCGAGCATCGTACCGGACAAATCCACCGAGCGAGGTGAAGGAAATATAAGAGAGGGATAGCGAGTGAGGGTGCCAGATGATAAGGCGGAGAGGGGGGGGCTTTCCATACCGAGCGTTCGGGGCGACGCTCGGTACTGCGTTTGGAGCAAAATTGGCCCTATATATATACCCTGACACACTTCCATACATCGGACCGTACACCGGAACAATCTTTTCTTTAATGTTTCGCCAGAAAACCGCCTCTAAAACGCTCATTACGATGCTCGGTCCGGTGCTCGGTCCGATGTACGGACCCCTGACACATTACCGGACTTGCTGCTTTTTGACGGTACGATGCTCGGTCCGGTGAAAAGTCAGGTAGTGTGACGTCACCTTAAAAGGCAAATCCCTCACTCGTCCATCACTAATCCTCCAATTTTCCGTTACACAAGAGAGTTCAAATTTGGTACACTGATTTGTTCAGTCCCATGTAGGATAAAATTGCTGAGAATGAAGCAATTAAAACGCAAATAAATCTTTAGTGCTGTTGATAATTTTAGGAGGTAAAACATATCTCATCTGAGCTGATTTCATCATCAACCGAAATATTTTGTTATAGTTGTTCTAATCAAAATACCGACTTTTGCGTTTGAATTTTCAAAATTATTATGATCAACTGATTATATTTAATTACATTAATTATGTATTTTATTCTTAGACTCTGGGCCACTAAATCACTATTTTGAGACAGAGTCTCATTGACCATTAATTGATTAGAGCCTTCCATGGTCTGAGAGAAAAGCGGTAAGGTCGCACATGTCATTCAAATTACAATTATTTTACACTGCTTTAGTCTATGACATAAAAAAAAAACTTAAAAAATAAAAGTGAAGCTTTTAAGCTGTATAAATTTAACGAACTGTTGTAAAAGAGCGGCACCGAAAAACACGCTGATGTTTCGAATTTCAAACACTGAGGCTAGAAACGTAAATTAAAACAACTTGGTTCTAATTAATTAGTAAACAGAATTGTAATTTTAATTAGGCTATTTAATTTAATATATTACAAGTTATAAGTATAGGCCTATAAGTATAACTCTTTCATAATTCGGTTAATTCGATTAAAATCATCAACATAGGCCCTACATGCATTTTAGCAAACATTATAACATGAGGGTTATTAGCCTATATGTCCTTTGTTAGTGGGTGTCAACGAATTGTTTCTGGTGTGCGGGGGTTGCCTCCATATGTTGCGCCCGATTGTTCTAAAGAAAATAATTACTTTAGTCCTATCATTTCAAAATTACTTATTTTGTTTCTGTATCATTCTGGTTCACGAATTCATTTAAGGAGATGCTGCCTTACACACCTAAACAAAATTTAATCAAAATCGGAGGTTCCGTTAAAGCGCTATCTTGTTCACAGACACATGATACAGGGTGTTCATTAAAATGTCACAATTTCGGAGGCTAAATAAAGTATTCGTCATTCGTCAATTTGAACAAAAAATGTCCTCTTGACAGATGTCGAAAAATCAATCGTTTAGCCATTAGCCGCCATTTTGCTTTGTACACTAAATCTATATGTGTGTATCTTAAAAATGGCGGCCATTTAAAATTTTTAAACTCATATATCTCAAAAATATAAGTAATATTTTTTATTATTCTTATTTCACATCAGCTTAATTATTCAAATCCTAATTGCTTATCAATTTTGTATCAAATTATTACCTAGATAAAATGTTACATCAACGCGTATTTTTATATACGTAAATACTATAAAATCAATCCTATTTTAAAATGTGTTTATGTAGGCCTATATGACATTTTTCAAAAGAATGATTGTTTTTTTTTTCGATTGCAAAGGCAATTTCCGCTTGCATCTGATATATCGCCCGATGGAGAGTTTATTTAATTAACAACTCTAAACAAATAAATACTTTATTGCTGTAGGACAATATACATGCACTGTATTGCGTAGCATACGTCAGAATAGTGTGATTTGCACAGGATGTTAAGCTTTAAACAAAAAATCATATTGCATATTAGTACCAGCCAGGGTTAAAATTTACTAGATTCACTCAGAGAGGACTCAAGAGTACGTCTCCCCTGAGTTGTGATTCTTGCACACGTCCACCGAGTAAAACACGCTTGACACTAAAAAGCGTCGATTAACCAATGTAATACAATAATTGAAGACCATTAATTAATTTTAATCGCTGATAAATTTTAATCGGCTGTAATGAATAGGAAGAGTTCGAGCCTAATAATTTAAAATACTCTTCAAATGTAGACAGGACAACGCTGCAACCGTACCGGACAGGCCAAACTCTCATTGTAGCGAGTCTGCGCGTGCGTGTGTTGGACGTCGCAGTCCGATGTTTTTAGAAATGTAACCCCGCCTCACCCCTCGCCCTAGTTGGGCGCACCTGACTGTACTAGGACAGTTGTAATGGAAATCAGAGTGTACGATGGATGTTTTGCCAAAGGTGATGAAGACTCTTAAGAAATATTCCTGGTTTGAAAGGTTGTTGTGTTTTTAAAATTTACCAAACGCCAATGGTTAAACCAACACAAATCTGCAAAGAAATTTCTGAAATAAAACTGACTGAGAGGTATTATGCGAGTGAAAAATTCTAAACGTACGGTATATTATAAAACCTGATACGGGAAAAACATACAAAAGAAATTGACCACCAAACGAAGAAGTAATCTTCAGTCAGTCGTGCAGTTTTTGGGGTTTAGACAATGAGAGAATTCTCAGCCATGCGTACAAAAGTGTTCAGTAGATGCTATAGGTTTCTTTGCGGAGATTTGCATCATAATTGTTACACTTACCATTGAATTCTCTACCCCATTACGCGAATGTCTCATCACACCTATATCGGTTTTGAACTGCCGCGTAGCGTATCGATTACCTACCAATTATCGTTCGCCGATCCGCATAGTCACACCCTGCGCGAGTTACAAGTCACCGCTTCCCAATTAGACGTCGTATCACCCCCCGCATCTTCATTGGACGATCGGTGTCTGATGTCTGATGTCTGAGGGTGTGAGCCGGCACAATAGCGGAGGATACGGCGTGTCATCGCGCCACAGTCGGCATCGGCACCCACTGCGGCGACCGTCATGCGATACGGACCACCTGGTCCGCCCGCGATTGATATCACTCAGATCGTCGTCGGCGAAGACAATATGAATGCGAAACGCACAGTCATTGGCCTTGAATCTTCATTAGTTATTGCTTCTTTTGCTCTAGAATTGCCATCGGAATTGCATTCAATAATTCCAATAAAACTACTTATCTATTTAGTTTTATTCGAGTAGTCTCTGCAGTACCAAATACTGTACAGGCTACAGGCGCCGCCGTATGCTAATTACACAATTCGCCATGTTGTTTTGGTAATTGGTTTAATTAGACGCGTCCGTAACGCTCTAGTTAATTCGGCCAAGCTTTTAAGTGATAACTCTCTCGGTATCTAATGTACAAGTGACTTTGTTCAGTATTCGAATATTTTTACTAGCGTAAAGTTAAAATATTATAGTTTATATAGTTGATTTATATTAGTTATTTATATTGTTATAAATTGTTCACTCCTGGACCACTTAAGTGAATGTAAAGAGTGGTGTAAATTAATACGTATAATACATTTCTTTTACAACAACACACTCTATGGTGTTTATTATAAGGCGAATAATAAGATTGAATGGTGATGATCATAAGAGGCGTAGCTTTGTTATTGATATAGACCAGCTGATTATTATTCACGCTCATTACAGCCCAATCAGGACCGAGGAGTTGCTGAGAAGCACATTATACTGTTGTAGACCTGCTGTAGGGTGCTGGGTCCAACCTTCGAATCTTCAAAAAGGTACTAACTTTTTTTCAGAATGTTACAGCAACCCTTCGATTGAATTACATTGATTGCATTTGTAAATATTTTAAAAATTTAGGCTCTTATGTTCAGAATATCACATTAGATTCCCAATATTATAAACTTATTTATTTAAATAAACTAGTATGAAACAAAGTTAGTTCTTCTTGAATCTACATATGTAAATGAAAATTGGTTTTGAATGTAGGATGTAACACAAGTCGTTTATACAACCATATACTTGATTGAAAGCTCTTGACGTGAAAACTCCAGTAACATTTGCGATAGAGTACCCTCCATCCTCCAACCTCTGTAAGGCTCAACCCCATTCAACTTTAAATAATTTACCATGGTATTCTTATGAAGGCAACTTTTAAACAGCTGTTCTCATTTAAAGAATTGAAGGGAGATTGGTACCTAATAAAAATAAAACTAAAGAATATTACAGAATTGAGGCGAGTGAGTGTAGTGAACGAGCTCACCCGAAGGGGAAAATTCGCAATTTGCGTAAAATTGCGAAGCAAAAGTCCGCTAGTGTCTACTATAAATTAAATGATATTAACCATGTTTGGGGACACTATCTCCAAAAAATCATTGCCTATATTTTCTATGATATTATGCATGACCACCAATTTTCAATAAAAATACATAATTTGACGCCTTAACTAGCACATATACCATTGCACCCTCAAGGCAGTTATGTTTTGGTTCGTTTTCCTTCGATAGGCACACTCATTCACCAGCGGTTAAATAGGCAAATTTCTAGTCCTCAGTGGTAATATTTGCCCATAACATTTTCAGCCGTTTTTGGAATTAAGTCATTTCCGAAATTGATTTCGCCACGCCGCGCGGTGGCGGCGGCGGGGAACGGTCCAAACCGGCTCCTCGATCCCTCCCGACCTCGCTGTAATTATTCAGCACATGTTAATTGGCCATTTATGATTCCAAAGAAGCAAAGTGTCGTCATCCCTTATTAAAATTCATCGGAGAACCTCGCCAGAGAAAAACAATCGCCGATGAACATCGGGAAAACACGGTGCTTCCCATGGTAATGGCGGATTGTTGAAAAATATCGTGGGAGTCGAGTTCTGCTGAACAGAGTTTTTGAATATTTAAAGAGTGTAGGCCGGTACACTTTGTGTAAGTTTGATCGGATTCTTAGATTACAAGTGCTTACAGTGTATATCGCGCTCTTTCATCTGTTTTCAAAAACCTTTTTTTAGGCCAGTCGCTAAATAGGTTATACACAGAAAATCTATAAGGAATCTTGAATTTTGATTAATTTTTGGGACATTTAAAATGACATATAACATGACGAAAGTCCAATATAGTTTCTTTTTGGACTTCCTCTGGGGGAGTCCTCTATGTTGTTTCCACGCTAAAAAGGTGGCGGATTAGATTTTTTCCATCTACTAGACTCTCAACTCATGCTCAACCTCTTCAGCGCTTGGACGGTACTATTATTAAAATAATATTTTCTGGAAATACAAAAATGTACAAAACAGGTACGGTATAGCTTGTATAGCTTGTTTTCTTCAGTATAGTCAATTGCATGTTTTGAAACAACCAATTTAACATTAGTGATGACAGAAGTATTTCGAAAGTCATGAGATAATTCACAAGGTTAGTTTCGTTATCCATAGGTAGTACTACAGTGTAAGATAAGATACAAAGCAATGACTTTTGCATCATTCAGCTAATATTTCGTTTAATCATATCTGAAGGATTTCAAGTTCTAAAAGTCGTACAAATTGTCCATAAATGTCGAATAAACATGTTAAAAATAGCTATTTTGTCCCTGTGAGTTTTTAGGACACCAGACTTAATTACTTATAAAAATCAAAACCAAAGTGAAATCCGTTACAAAAGATAGATGAGTATTACATTGAAGAGCCTATATTACAATATGGAACATGTTATAATGTATGATATTACAGTATTGTGTATTATGGACCATATTACAATATTTTATAGAACAGGATTGTTAGACATCGGTTCTGAATCAGATGCATTCGGGACCAAGAGAAGAAAGCTTTTGTGTGTTGAGTTTACACCACATTAGCTGTTTATACAAAGACAAACAGAAATAAACATTTCGTGCTGCTGTTAGCAACCGGATGGGCCGTCGGCCTTTAGCATAGGAAAACGATCGGCAAAGAAAACCCTTCATACTCTGAGTCAATGCAGTTGTTATCTATTAGGCGTAAAAATGTCGCGCGCTTTCAATCAAAGGACATTAGATTGGTTTGATGCAAATACTGGAAAAGTCGCGTAAATCATCATCTAAAGGTAGTATTTGGTGTCACTTTTTATATCAAAATAAAATAAATTATGGTGTTTTTTTATTTTGCAAACACAATCTACAGACACTATTAGTTTTAACTGAATTTGCTATATTCAGTATCACGTTTAATTAGATGGATTAATTGCAGTGCTTAAACAAATAAAATTTACACTAAAAATGTAGAAATTTAGACTAAAAAGAACATACCACACTTGGAAGCTACAATATTTTGAACTGATTTGTTTAAAGTGCAGATACTGTAGTTGTCGGATACAGTTTTTGCACTTGAAACGATATTAATTTACGTTATATTAATAATTTCTCTATGATTGTCTATGATGAGGTGATGTAAACTTACCTGTCTAACCTAATCACAAATTATTATAAGCTAACAGATTTTAATGGATATTGAATAGTCGATTTCACCAATATATTAAATTTATTGACTTTCAAAATTACCCAGCATCACCTCCCTCGCACCGTAAGATTCAATAAACAGTCGGTAAATGTCACTTTTAAACAGCCTGGAGAATGTTTACCGGTTGGAATGGAAGTAAATCAGTTGCATAGTAAAGTCACACGATAAATTCAAAGTTCCATTACAACAATGACGTTATTTACGGCGAGTGGTGGCCTTGGGGGACGCCCACCCGCTTTGTTCATAACCTACGGTCGCACTTCATTCATCACTATCACCGCCGTCACGTGACCTTCCAGCCTCTGTGGGAAATGTTCACCGTCATGGGGTATCCGGATTTGTGAGGCTGGAACACTGACTGACCGCTAATATCAATGGCAAACGATTAAATAGTTACTCTGTGGTAAATGTTCCCAAAAAGAGATCCGTTTGGTGCTGGAACACTAATTGATCGCCAGTATCGGTGTCAAAGGGTTAAGGTAGTCGTGTAAGAAATGCTCTCCGTTAGTCGACAGTAAGATCCGTTTGGCTGGACACTAATTGATCACCTTTAGAAAGTATTACTTTGAGGGAAATGTTCTCCGTGAGTGAGTCTTCGGATACTTGAGGCTGGAACACTAACTGAACGCTAATATGAATGGCAATGGATTAAATAGTTTTTCTGTGGGAAATGTTCCCATAGAAAGATCCTTTTGCCTGGAACACTAATTGATCGCTAATATCAGTGTCAAAGGTTTTGGTACCAGTTACTCTGTGGGAATTGTTTTCCATTAGTGGACAGCCAGATCCGTTTGGCTGGAAAACTATTTTAAATCGCCAATATCAGTGTCAAAGGGTTTGGTATAGTTACTCGGCGGGAAGTGTTCTCCTAGTGGAGATTTGTGAGTTAGAAACACGAACTAATTGCTAATATAAGTTGAAAGCTGAAACTTTTTGTTCTCCATCAGTAGGTCTCCGTACAAGAGAGCCTGGAACATTAATTGATCGCTAATGTCGGTGGCAAATTTATTAGATTGTTACTCTCTGAGAAATTTTCTTCGTTGGTGTACATGCAGATCCGTTTGAAAAGAACGTAGGTTGCTAAAATCGGTAGCAAAGGTTTAGGTATTTACTGTCTGTTGAAAATATTCTCCATTAATGTACATCCTGATCTACAAGGTCTATAAAAATACTAACTTATCGTTAATATCAGTGGAAAGGATTAGGCAGTTAGGTACTCTGACTCTGACTGAGTGAAATGTTCTTCGTTTGGACATCCGGATCTGCGATGCTAGAAAATTAAAAGAATGTTAATGTAATTAAGTTAATTTATATTTTAACACAGTCTTCTGGAGCTGGAGCAATGTCTGGAACCACAGGCGCATGTGGCGCTTGCCGTGGCGCTCCGTTATCACACATTCCGCATTCCAGTTCCCTCTTATCACACGTGTGTTGAACAACCTACAAGCTCCTCTTACAATTTGCTGATGCTTTGATCAGGTACTTGTGTTTCTAGTTGACGAAAGTGTTCCTTAACCTATCACCAACTAATGTCATTATTGTATTCATCGGTAACCGCTAGTGTGCTACAAAGTTTATAAAATGAAAATCTTATTATTTGTAGTATTTATTAGGTTTTTCATTACTTAAAAAATTGCCAACTATTGTTAATGATCAAATGGTTACAGAGAAAATCATAAATATACTGAGCATAGCATGGTATTTTCATGGGTGATTGTTTGGGTAATGGGTAATTGTTCATGTAGCGTTGTTTTTGCTTAGGCCTACTTGATAAATAGCCCTATCTTGATAAAATTTGGCAAATACATTTATACGCCTACTTGATTGTGGTTGTTGATGAATTAATAGTTGTTTACAACAATCCCTTGGTTATCCCAGATATACTGTTCCTAAAATTAAAAAGTTATCTCCAATAATTAATTTTGGAAATAAGAATAATCTTTTAGGTAGCCGGACAGTAGGTCCGGGCTTCAGAAATGACCTGGAAATTTGTTACCTGTTTTGACGGGGCGGACACTAGGTCAAACCTCTAATGGCAGATCGTGCCCGGACCTAACGTCCGCCCCTGCGTTCGCCGTTTGAGACTGTTTGACGAGGATTGACAGGGACATAGGTGTCTTCATTTGTTAAATATTGTAGGCCTACTATGAACGATTGTACATTAATTTTGAAGTGAAAATGCAATACAAACTTGTTATACCCATTACATCTCCTGAACAGAGTCTTAAATCGTAAAACATGAATGATTTCTGATTATCACCATGTTCAAAATCCAGAGTGTAGGGAAATAACATGTGATTAACAATAGTGTATTGATTTAGTGTGTTGAAAAAACAGTGGCGGTCCTTACACGCTCAATACGGATAGGCCTAATGTTATTCTGTATCGTGATAAATATTGACAGTATTGTTTACTGTGCTTGACCTTACACAGTCAATATAGTTCAAACATCAATATTCGACTTAAAACACTCAATCCGTATCGTGATCCATGATCACGATCGAAATGTATTGGCGGATCTTACACGGTCAATACGGATCGCGATATTTTGATCGTGATCCTGGATCACAATACGGATTGAGTGTGTAAAGTCAAATATTTGATTCATGGATCACACGCCAATATTCGACTTTACACTCTCAATCCGTATCGTGATCCTTGATCACGATCCAAAAATCGCGATCCGTATTGATCGTGTAAGATCCGACATTGCGATCCGTATTGAGCGTTAAAGTCCGCCGGTAACTTACAATAATTAACCACCGTACCTAGTTGGTACACAAATATCGTTCATTGATTTTCATGGCACCTTCATAATGTAAATAAACGGTATCAGATAATTGACACATACTTTCTCCCAAGAATATGAAATGGTGTTAAAAGCCTCAAAACATTAATGTCTTGATGGCTCAGTCGCATAGCCACCAGGTGAGCAGCACGAGTTTTTGCATCCAAAAACTGACTTTTTTTAACACATTTTGCTCTATAACTTTTGAACGCGCATTTTCCCGGAGATGCGGGTGGTTTCATTTTATTCAGCATTTTAATCTTAATAAACCACAAAATTTTAATAAAAATCGTTAGAGCCATTTTTGAGAAATTTTGATTTTTCACGTTTTTTGGGGGTTTTGGGTTTAAACTACCCTTAAAAATCAAAAATTCAAAAAAAATAAAAAAAAAACGCCTGTAATTATAGTAGATTTGGACCTATGTACCAAATTTCATTAAAATCGGACCATTATTGCGTTCTCTAGCTCTGTTTACATCCTGACACACACACACACACACACACACACACACACACACACACACACACACACACACACACACACACAGGCACACACACACACACACACACACACACACACACACACACACACACACACACACACACACACACACACATCACTCTGAAACCCCCTTTTTGGGCTCAGAGGGAACCAAAACGGATAAATTTACCAACGACTCAAATTTAAAAATGTTGACGAAACCAATACTTTCTCAATATATACATTTATAGGGGGATAGGGAGCTTCAAAATGGATGTATACATCATCAAACTAATGCGAAAATTTTTACGAAAACAATACTTTCTCCATATACTATGGTATAGGGGGAGAAAGTAAAACTAAAATGCCCTATTACGCGAAATGGTACAAATGTTATGTAATCCGAACATCCTGTGTTCTGCGAAGGTCACCGAACAAGAATATCCTGTCCACCGCGAATGTTGCGGATACCTTCAGCCTTTGGGGATTCTAAGATTCTAAGAGGAAGGGACCCATACCGAAATACCGAAAAGAAATTATAGTAATTAAAACGTTATAAAAGTATATGGGACGTTGTTAAAGAATATCTGGTACTGTAAAATGTTTTCACAAGCTTATTTTTTAAATACATTTCAATATGCCAATCGTCTCTCCCTCACCCTGATATTCAGGAGGAGGATCAAATTAAAAAAACATACTGTACTTTAGAGGCATATTAAAAAATAACAATTTACATAAAGATTTTTTATGATTACGATGGGTTGTTCAACAAAATAATATATAGTTATATATAAACTAAATTAGCACGTTCAAACATGCTAATCAATAATATTTAAAAACGTATTGTCAAATCAAGCAAAATGTAGAAACAAACGATGCTTTCCGAGGCTCTCTTTATTTTATTTTTACTGTTTTACTTTAAAATTAATTTTCAAAGCAAATTTTTACTCTCTATACACTATTGTTACTCTTTCAGTTTCACAGTATTGTAATACTAGTCAGAAATAAAAAGCCTATACCTTTGTGACGATGGAAATCTAAAACACGGAACACCTTATGTGAACCACGGAGAGAAGTTGCGTGCGCCACGGTGACCAGTGTTAAATCCGCCTACCTGCTTTTCACAGGGCGGACGTTAGGTCCGCTTACTAATTAGGGTCCGGGGTTTGACCTTCCGTCCGCCCCTGTCATTTTTTTGTACAATCGACGATTGAAGGGATTACCCTCGGACCTTCCGTCCTACAATCAATATTTTACTGTCCATCAAAAACATATATTCTGTGCCCGCTAGTCAGTAGTTATTATCTGACGATTCACTTCCATGCTTCCAGTACGGTACTGTTATATTTTCATTTTTAAGATTAAACCATTGAAAGTGATAGGTAAATATGTTGCAACTGAGTCCTTATTGTTCTTCAAATCACATTTCTTTAAAATAAAAGGAATGCCAAGCAACAAGTCAAAGTGAAAACCTAACGAACCAAGGCCAAACTAAGCGGTCACATCACGCTATCCCGGTTCACATGCGGTAACCCGAGACTATATAGTTTCTGACAGTGTGACAGAGGTTGCCGACAGTGTGTGTGTGTGTTTGGGGGGGGGGCGAGGGGGGGTGCGGAGTGCGGACTAGCGGGGTCCGTGTTATCGGTATTATCAGCAGCGTTATCAGCAGGTCAGAGCTCACCAGCTGATCGCTAATTAACATACAAACACGCCGACACCGCTGACGACGATGCATACCAGCTTTTATGAGGTTCTTGACCGAACACGTGACTGTAATATTTATTTGATCTCAAAGTAAACACATTTTATAGTAAACTTTTTGAAACAATTTTGGTACAGTAGTGCTATCAAGAGTGGACATTGACTAACAGAAGAGCGTCACATTGTCAAGAATGTAGATTCGCTGGTGGCCCTGTCAACTTGTCTCTTGTCTTATTGTCAATGTTTGTTTTCAATTGCGACTAAGTGGCACCAATACATGTTCTTGTTAGATTATTAATGGCTTATACGTTTATGGTATGGACTCTTCTGTCCCCGTCGACGATAGTAGGCCTAGTTGAAACTGTTTCAACACAGACCATTTTCTAGATTTAAACCAAAATAAATGTAATTTGCGGTCATACCTTTTAATAGGCTAGTGTGTATAATCTTTTATTGGTCTATCCTTTTATACAATTTTACAACCTATTGTGAACCCTTTTAATAATTTGTAAAGTAACGAAACCCCTAGCTAGTATTATAGTTTTACAACGATTCCTTACAAAGTTGAAAACAAAATGTAAATTTGCCTATTGTAAAATAACAGTGAATACGTTAGCATTCAATTTGCGATACCAAAAATATTTTAACAATAAAACTTACCCGTGTCGTTTGATTACTTAATCGCTACGCAACCGCCACTTCGGAGCACTTAAATATGACAGCGGCAGTCGCTAATTCAAGCTAATGATGTTGAGTACTGTATAATCGCTGTAGGTGCCAAAACCCCTCCAAATTCGCCAGAAGGTAGCCTTGCTTCTCGGATATTTTTCTTCTTATCCTTATTATTAAAAAATTAAACGGTAATAAGTGCAAACCTTAGTGCTTGTTGTGTTGATGATGTTCGCCGTAATTGCACCGGGAATCTAGATTATTAGGGGGAATTTATTAGAATTATTTTAATAGTTTCACAATTTTGTTCATTAAAGAGAAATCTTCAACCGTGTTGAATTTATTAGAAGATCATTGTATAACTGGTTTAATATATACAGCAATATCATAGGGTCTACATAGTTCCCGTGGTATGTTATGGACTTTTTATTTAAATAGGATTAAACTAGGCTCTATAATAAATGATATTTCTATAAGATGGAAAAGAAACTGACGATTTTGTTTTGTTATTATAAAATGCGACTATACATTATACATGTTATATTGATAAAAGTAATAGCAAACGAGAGTTAATTTAATACCATTAATGATTGTTAGGCTTTGTTGAAATATCAAGCGAAAATCGACCGGGGTTGGTAAATTAACGATTTACAATTAATGCGAAATCGGTTTTTGGAGTTTATGGATGAAATTTGCATTAAGAGCATAAGAGGATTACCTACCACAGAGCAATAATGACCAATTTCATGAGCTATAGAATTATCCTATTATTCACAGTGAAAAAATTATTTTAATCATAGTGTTCGAGTAATATTTTTACCATAACCTCAAAATACAAAAATTAGCATCAACGGCTTATCATCATCGGTCTATCACCAACTCCAATTTTTGCATAATGTTTCAACAAAACCTAACCATCATTAATGCTATAAAATTACCTCTCGTTGGCTATTTTGTTTATCTAAGTAACATGTATTAGTTCCCATAGAATAAAAATATTAAATCGTCAGTGACTTTTCAATCATCCTGTATGCCACTGTAGTATACTGGGGGACATACAGTAATATACCGAAACACCGAGAATTCTTACGACTGACTTGCATTAAGGTTTGTAGACCTAGTATGGTCTGCAGCATTTAATTTTGTAATTTGTATGAATTAATACAAATGTTGATCAAAACTCCAAAATTTAATGTATCGGATTATAAAACACTTTTATTTTCACAGGAAGACCAATAATAATGGATCAGTTTTGGAGTTGTAATTTTCCTAATGCATGTTCGAAAAGCAATTCATCATCGTGAAGGAAAATAACGTTTACGCACCCCCAATCAATCCACGTTGCGTCCCGGTCCCACCCTTCCTGAGTGGCCTGTGGGTCTCCTCCGCGGTTCAAACACAGCTGAACACACGGCATCGGTAATGACACAAGACATTATAGCAGCTGCCCTCACCCCCTATCAGCCCCCTGTGACCTCTTTCCGGTTCCGGTTTCATATTAATATCCGGTTATTTCGAAACTGTGACTCGTCAAGCTTCCGTTTGTCATCAGCTTTGTGGTGTAAAAATCGGTCATGCTAATGTAGTTGAAACAATTATTTGGATGGAAACGTCAGGAGGTGCGTGGTTGTAGACAAAATTTACTGACTGCCACAATTGACGTTGTGCGAAAGCATGATAATTGATTTATATTGATAAGTAGTATATTGTAACGATTCTTTACAACCGTATTCGAGTATCAGCCAATTTCGTTTGTGCATGATTTGTGTAAAGCAAAATCAGTTATTCAGTGTAAAAGTTATGTATCTATTTTAATTATTAGCTACACGACTTGACAACGTCACGTGCATTTTCCTTACATTAATACCTACATCAATCAAATGGTCTGAAGATGACTTTACAAATATCACGCTGAGGGGCGTGTTTCCAATAGATTACCTTCCAGAATGTCAGCCATTGACATGTCGGCCTACGTATTAATATTAACCTACTATCACAGGAAGTAAAATATATATATATATATATATATATATATATATATATATATATATATATATATATATATATCAATGCTGTAAATGTAAATTTCAAATGATTAAAGTATCGAAAATATTTTAGATCTTGAGTGAATGGTTTAATTGTTTTGAAACGTTGATTTGTTCTTTATTTATTCATAAGTCAAAATATGTTTTAAAAAATTATATTAAAAAGTATGAAAATGAACTCTATTATACATTATAGCCCTATAATATTGTTGGACACGGTTAGAATTTTGTTTCCATTCTTGTGCAGTTTCTTTTGCTTCTATAACCTTATGTTTGACGCCTTTAAACCTTTTTACAACAATTGGTTTATTGTCTTATGAAAGGATCGCAAATATTTTAGCTATACAAAGTTACACTCTAAAAATAGTATTTTCTATCTTTATATTTTTACTACTCGCTCCTAACGCCCAGCTTTCAGCTCAATTATAAAGTTCAAAGAGTATAGTTTAAATAAAAGAGTTTTAGCTATTACAAATACCAATCTTTTCAATCTTGAGCAATCGTCGTTTGTTAGAAGAGGTCAGTGAAGTGCAGTATTATTGATGTTAGCCTAGTGTCAGTGTCAAATCTGCCAGTCGATGGGAATTGATAGCATTTCTGTGTCCAAGACGCACAGGGAATGTGCTCGTGGAAGATTGATGTGCTAAGGTCCAAGAGGCAAGTGAACAACCTTTAATGGAATGTCACCCGATGTGTCATCCGCTATTGAATGATTGGTACTCGTCGAGTGTCGAAATCATCTGTGGGATTGGAATGTCTCGGGATAAGTTTCATAAAATTAGACAACAATATTTAGTTTTCAGTAGTGGAAGTCTTCGAGATGTGACGGTAGTTTTTACAAGTAATATATAAAAATTAAATGTTCAATTTAATTATATATGCATATCCACCTGAGACTTTTATGAGGCAAAATCTCTATTGAAAATTTCAGATTTGTAACTTTTATGAATAAAAAGTAATTAATCACAAATTTCTTCCATAAAAAAAAAATAATAAAAATAATAATTCGGACCTGGAAAGGTAGTTGGTATTCGGTTAACGATTCAATCTGGCTGCTATTTATCTTTAAATCTAACATGTTTGATACAATATAAGTTTTCCTATTTCTTGGGATCGGTTAGCTAAATTTCCTCCCTTTATATAAAATTAAGTTCAAGAATTGTACTACACCGTTGTTGATGTGTTGTCGCAGAAAAAGCAGATGAGCCATGGAGAAGGGACGGTCACGATGGCTGTTGATGGCTGTTCTGTAACACAAATTGTCCGTGACTGACCAAAATGATCGCGAGGATCATCAAAACAGATAGGTACAAGACACACTAAAAACCTCGCCATAAAACTTTAGTATTTCTTTGTCATAGTTATTCCAGTTAATTTTTGGCGAGATATCCTGAACAGTCAATGTATGGTTTATTGAGCAATACCTAAATTGCTACCTGTTATTGGATCTCGTAATTGGTTTAGAGGATTGAAGTTATATGATATAGTATTTGAGATCAATGACTTTTGGAACGCACATAAAAATTGTTTCAACCGTAATTGATTAGGCAGATTCCCATAGTCTGAGGTCAAAAATTGGCAAACATGTATTTAATCTATCGTCAACAAACAACGAAGAGTTCTAAAACTCAATCACAGTTTCAAGACTTTGAGACAGCTCGTAACTAAGAATGTTATAAACAGTTCTTTATGCAAACTAAAAGCAATTAACACACGGAAGCCCAGGAACAAGAGCACCTCAGTTGTAGAGCTGACGGGAGGATGGCGAAAGTAAAGCGGAGCTAACGATGTATTGAGCGACGCATTGTCCGGGACGTCCTCACTTTCACTGAGGTCGAGGACGGAGGAGGCGGAGGAGCAGCGCCCGGACAATGGACCACATAGCAGCTCGTAAACCGTTTATGGGTATGACGGCGTGATGGCGTCTGTACGGGCGTAAACGAATAATAACCACTAAACTACATACTGTACTGCTGCGAGCTTCATATTCTACTCGTTTGGGTTACAATGTAAAGAGTGTGGAGAGTTTGGAATAGTTTGTTAAATTACAGCCTATAATGGTTCTGAACTATCCGTTTTACTATTCTACTTGGATAGTATTTTTTTTTTGTAATTTCACATTTAAGGCAATTCATAGTTACAGAATTATTGACTCAGATGTGACGTGAGTGAGAGAGTCGTCTTCTAGAAGAAGATAGGCTATTCTTACAAAAGCTTACATAAAATAAAAACTTAACGCTCTAACTTTATAAAATTTAATATACTTTAGTGGTTATGAGGTCAAACATAAGCTAACTTGTGAATGTGAATGACTGTGACCTATGTATTTTTTTTAAGACTTTGTTAAAACATTGATAACATTTTCTACACTATATTTTTTTATGTTTAGCGTGGGATAATCAATATGTCAGGGACCTCCCATAACATTTCGATTAAAAGTTGGATCGATAAGGTTGGAGGGATGGGCCGGTGGGCGAGCACGTGCCGTGCCTTACCGCGGCAAGGCCACCGGCCGAGCACTGGCCTCAGGCCCAAACAACCGGGCCAAAGTGGTACAATAAGTCGGGTGAGGGGGCGGGGGCGGGGGCGGGCCGTGACAGGCCTGTAATGCCACAATCAACACGCCTTGATTGATCACCGACACGGCAGCTCATCTCTATTAGCAATAGTGACGCGACGCGACGCGACGCGACTATCGGGTACTATCGAACATAGGATGCGAGTAATGTATTCGGTTGAGCACGACTACTGCATTCGTGGCGTCATCCGTTTATTGTTATGTGTTTTGGTGTAAACGGGAAAAAACTATTTTGAAATATATGTTCAAAAGGTCAATAAGTCACTTCACTGCATCAAAAAGTTCACAATTACATATCCATAAAAAATTCTTACATCAAGTTTTGGACGCAACTAAAGAAGTACTTTTGGGCTACTGGAGTGCGGTAATCTCTATTAGCGCTGGCTCCCATTGAAGGCCGGCCACTTTGACGGCCAAAACAACACTAACGCGCTAGTTAGGCGGGTAATTCCAGCTACTCCATGATGGCCTAAAGTATTTAATGACTCTTGGGCGAAGAAAGTAGAGAGTGTGATTGATATGGCTTGAGGTTGCACCAAAGTTTATAGAAGTAACGTAGTGGTTTCTTTAACTATTTTAACGTGATGTTTTATTATTTAAGGTTAATTAAGATTATAATTTTAAAATATAGCCTATTTGAACAATATAAAAGCATTTGGGTTGAATTGAATAAGCACTTTCCGATTTATACCTACTTTAAAATTTCATATATTTAGGCCTAACTCTTTGACTACATCCTGTGCTCTAGCCTAAACAAATATATCACATGTAGAGATAATATGTTTGTTATTGGGTCTACCCACAAATACCGATAAGGTGATATTATGGCTTGCAACTTCAGTAATTCTGATGCTATTTATGACATTTTTTATTGTCAGTGCTTAATGCTTACCCAGTTTTAAAGTATGATTCCATAGAAAAGCATAACATCCATCAGACAGTGCGTTACAAGCCTTAATGAACGAGGATTTTAAAATATGTGACACCGAAATTGAAACTAAAATGCCTCTGTGTACTGTGGAGCCGGGGGTTTGGTACTACAAATTCCTATTGTATCGTATACCGTTGGTGGCATACCCAGTTGACAAGCGTTCCGTCGCTTCCACTACCATGGATGGTGATGGTAGCCGCCGAGGTTACCGGTACTTGATACGTGCCCAGCCTGGGCATCACGCCGTCCACGTTGGGCACTGGACATTGGAACTGTGCCACACACTGTGCCACTTATCCAGCTGTGCCACACAACAAACCTACAACGCGACACAAAAGTGATGGACCAAAGTGACACACAAAAACCATTGAACAATCGGTGCCACACAATAAACACAACGAGCCGTGACATACAACGGGTCTTGTACAAGCTATGGCTCACAACAAACTGTGCCACACAACCTGCGCACACAATCAGATGTGCCACATAACAAACCTACAACGTCACACAACAAACCTACAACGCCAAACAACAAACCTACAACACCACACAACAAACTGTGCCACACAACCTGCGCACACAATCAGATGTGCCACATAACAAACCTACAACGTCACACAACAAACCTACAACGCCAAACAACAAACCTACAACACCACACAACAAACTGTGCCACACAACCTGCGCACACAATCAGATGTGCCACATAACAAACCTACAACGTCACACAACAAACCTACAACGCCAGACAACAAACTGTGCCACACAACCTGCGCACACAATCAGATGTGCCACACAACAAACCTACAACGTCACACAACAAACCTACAACGCCACACAACAAACCTACAACACCACACAACAAACTGTACCACACAACCTGCGCACAAAATCAGATGTGCCACACAAAAAACCTACAACGCCACACAACAAACTGTGCCACACAACCTGCGCACAAAATCAGATGTGCCACACAAAAAACCTACAACGCCACACAACAAACTGTACCACACAACCTGCGCACAAAATCAGATGTGCCACACAAAAAACCTACAACGCCAGACAACAAACTGTGCCACACAACCTGCGCACACAATCAGATGTGCCACACAACAAACCTACAACGTCACACAACAAACCTACAACGCCACACAACAAACCTACAACACCACACAACAAACTGTACCACACAACCTGCGCACAAAATCAGATGTGCCACACAAAAAACCTACAACGCCACACAACAAAATGTGCCACACAGACACTAAAGTGACAGAGCCGCACCAAAAGAATTGATCAATCTGTGGTACACAATAAACACAACGAACCTTGACATACAACGGCCTTTTACAAGCTATGTGTCACAAAAAACTGTACCACACAACCTGCGCACACTATCAGGTGTGGCACACAAAAGCTATAAATCACATAAAAAATGTGCCACAAACGAACTGACAGAGACACATAACAAACTGTGCAGATTAACGAAAGTGACAGTGATACTTAAAATTCTGTGCCACCCAATGAAATGTGACATAGAACTTGCCTTGCCACACAAGCTATGGCACGCAACAAACTATGTCACACAGAAACAACAAAATGACATTGTCACTCACCAAGCTGTGTCGCACTCTCACAACAAACTGATCTGTACCTCACAACAAACATTAAACTCGTATAATACGAAATCACACCACCAACTGTGAGACACAACACAATTTTGAAACAAAAAGTTTGAAAAGCAACAAACCTTCCAGCACAACAGTCCGTTCCACTCGAAATTAAATTTTCAATCTGAATAGTAGTATACCCAATTCAGTATGAAGTTTTAATTTGAAATTAGACTAAAATGGTTTTTCGATGTCATAGAAGATAAAGAGGCATGTGATTAAAAAAAAAGAGTCTCGCCTGCAAATCAATGAAATAGGGGTAATTAGCAGAAATCTATGAGATTGTATTGTTTTTATGGTGCTGTAAAATTCAGCACGAAGACGAAGTAGCACTTCCTTACGTGGTTTAACCAACATTTTACTCATAGCAAACCAGTTTGTTAACAACATTTTTAACACCAATACACAAATAGTGTTGTGCCAAGTACCATTTGTATGCCGGTCGGCAGACGGTTTATTTACAAGCCTGCGGGCACAGATGATCTACAAGCCATTCTCAGGACCCTCCTCCCCCGGCTTGTAGATAATATTCATGATTTGTCGATCTTGTTTACATCGCTGGCCGGTGAGATCAGATGACATATGTACTCCTCTGTCGACGCTACAAAGGTTACACCACTTCCAGTTCATCATCGGTAAACTGGTTTGTTCTAGGATGTTGCCAGCCAGTGCCTGTCCGGTCGCCATTCCAAAAATGCTTCTACAACTTTGATATTTGATGAAAAGGGGTTTATTGGTTTTGACAAAACCTGGTCAAATTTATTAAAAAATCACCGGAATTCCTCTGGCAAATACATTTCCATAAATACTTCATCGTTAAAAGTGCGTATGGTTGATGCCGAGTATGTAAAATGCCAATGATTTGTTAACGCTTGTATTATTTCATCATAATATTTCATAATATTTCATAATATTTTCATCATGGGGGGTGATGTTGTTCGCGTCCGCAGCATTCCATTAAAGTTGCACGTACTCCCCGGGTGGTGCTAAACGAACAACAACTTTGGCAGCTGAACTGTCACACACAGTGATCTCTCAGCTATGCCAGCTGCCAGACAAAATCCAAACGGCCCTTTCCAGGGCCAATTTAGAAACTTAGGCTGTGTTTTAAATGTTTGTCATTTTAACGTAGAGGGTCTGAGCAAATCTAAAAGTGACTGCCTCAGCAAGGTGCTGCTGGAAAATGAGGTCGATGTCCTCGCACTGCAAGAAACACATGCAGAAGACTTAGAAAACAGTGCGAGGGGCAACATCCCAGGATATAAGCTTGTGGAGGAAATAGGTCACAGGGTCTACGGAGTGGCGACGTACGTTAGACAGGACATAGACGACGTATCAGTCTCCCACAAAAGTTGTGATAACAACACATTTGTTGTTGCTGTTAAGGTGTCTGCGACTACTATTGTAAATGTATACAAACCACCAAACACCCAGTGGTCAGACACAGTTCTCCCAACTTTTGAACATCCTGTGGTATATGTAGGTGACTTCAACAGTCATCATACCCAGTGGGGATACTCGTCCGATGATGACAACGGCACTCGTCTTTCAAGCTGGGCTGAAAATAACAACCTTTTCCTGGTATATAATGCCAAGGACCCACACACCTTCCATTCAGCCCGATGGCGTCGTGGGTACTCTCCAGACTTGTGCTTTTGCTCCCGTGAACCATCAGCAACACCCGTGCCTACTTCCAGGATGGTCCTTGGTGCATTCCCCCACTCTCAGCACAGGCCTGTAATAATATCAGTAGGAATGCAAATTCCTCTCGTAAGATCTTTTCCTCGGCCTAGGTGGAACTTTAATAAAGCTGAGTGGGAGGCCTTCTCATCAAGGCTTGATAGCGGCATCAGGTTCATCCCCTCTAAAATAAAAAACTATGATCGGTTCACTCGCCTTGTCCTGTCTTCCGCTAAGGCGACAATCCCAAGAGGTTTTAGAAAAGAATACATTCCAGGATGGAGCAGAGAGTGCGAAGATCTTTACAGTGAGTTTACAGACACTGCTGACTGAGATGTAGCTGACCAACTCCTTAACTCTCTCGACAACTCCAGGAGAGAGAAGTGGGTGAAAACTGTCGAGAACCTGAACTTCACCAAAAGTAGTCGGAAAGCTTGGTCTCTGCTCAGGAAACTCTCCACTGGTAAATCAAGTGAAAAACACGATGCCTCACAGCCTAGCCCTCGTGAAATTGCAAAACGCCTCTCCGTACTTTCAAAACCTGTGCGTACGTCTGCAGACAGAAAAATTAATTTCAAGCTTAATGAGATAAAGGAGAGTCGGCAAGCACCCTTGGAAGTCTCTAGACCCTTCACTTACGACGAGCTGGAAGTGGCGATTGATGCGATGCCAATTGGCAAAGCAGCAGGTTTGGATGACATTTTCCCGGAGTTTATAAAACACTCGGGTAACAAGGCTAGACAGTGGCTTCTGGAAGTTTTTAACACCACTCTGAAAACCGGCGACATGCCTGGGATCTTTAGAAAATCCAAGATCATAGCTATCCTGAAGCCCGGAAAGGATCCAAAACTGCCTGAAAGTTATCGGCCTATAGCTCTTTTAAGTGTTTGTTATAAGCTGCTAGAGAGGTTGATTTATAACAGAATCCTCCCTATTCTCAATGCCAGCATCCCTGTCGAACAAGCTGGATTTAGGCCTGGTCGCAACTGTTGTGACCAGGTTTTAGCTCTGACATCTTTCATTGAGGATGGGTTCGAGCGAAGACTGAAAACCTCTGTGGCTTTCTTAGATCTGACTGCAGCATATGACACCGTCTGGAGAAAAGGCCTCCTAGTTAAATTTTACGACCTTATTCCTTGCCCTTTCTTGTTGCGTCTCCTCAACTCAATGCTCTCCAATAGGATGATAAAAGTATATCTGGGACGCAGAGAAAGTACGTTTAGGCAACTAAAGGATGGCCTACCACAAGGGTCAGTGCTCGCCCCACTGCTCTTTAATGTGTATACTGCCGACATTCCTGTAACTCGGTCCTTAAAGTTTATATATGCAGATGATATTGCATTGGCATATCAACACCAGCATTTTCGACAAGCTGAGGAAACACTAACAAATGACCTCACGACCCTCGGTGAATATTTTGAAGCCTGGAAGCTAAATCCAAACCCAACAAAAACTGAGGTTGCTTGCTTCCACTTGAACAATAGACTGGCCAACCAAAAGCTTAAAATCGTATTCAACGGTGTTGAGTTGAAACATAATGACCACCCATAGTATCTGGGAGTCACTTTAGATCGGTCTCTCACGTTTAAAAGCCACTTACAAAAAACGGCAGCTAAGGTGAGAACCAGGACTAACATTGTCCATCACCTTGCTGGCTCCACATGGGGAGCTAACGCACAAGTTCTGCGAACAACTGCTCTATCATTGGTATATTCAACTGCTGAGTACTGTGCTCCCGTGTGGTTAAATAGTGTGCACGTTAGAGAGATCGACGTCCAGCTAAACAGGACCATGAGAGCCATTAGTGGTACACTCATGGTGACTCCTGTACCCTGGCTCCCGGTGCTGTGTAATATCGCTCCTCCTGAAATAAGACGAAGGGATGCACTCATTAGGGAATACACAAAGATCTTATCTGCTCCACAGCTGCCCATCCATGATTACCTACCCCAGAATGCGGGCCGATTGAGGTCCCGAAAACCACCTCTACGAACAGCCTCCCAGTTGATGGACTCGAACTTCACCATCCATACAAACTGGACTTCCTCCTGGGACGCTTTTCAAGGTCGGAACCACTTCTTGATAGATGACCCGACCGTAGCGGTAGGTGGTATGAATCTTCCTCGGAAGCAGTGGACTATACTCAATCGTTTCCGCACTGGAGTGGGGAGATGTAATTATTGGAAGCACAAATGGGGAATGACACAAGACCAGTCATGCGACTGCGGAGCAGAGTATCAAACTATGGAACACATAGTCGAAGAGTGCCCACTGAGTGCCTTCCCCGAAGGATTGGCCGGTCTGCATAGCTCAAGTGAAGCTGGGCTGCAATGGCTTAGCGCCCTGGATTTAGCTCTATAAAGAGAGATCTAATTTTTTATTTTTTTTTTATTTTAGTGTTTAGATTTTTACTTATACTGACTCAGGTGCTCTGCACCGCAGAATTTTTTTTATTATTCTTAAACCATGGTGTCTGGCTGAATGAGCCATACGATATATATATATTTCATCATGCGTGTTTCTTGTTTTGTCAAATATGGTATAAACTACATAAAGACTTATATTTTGTTGGTGTTTGTCTAGCTTTGGATTGCACAATATGAGCCTACATCTCTAGCTCGTAACTTATTCATAAACAGTGACTTCACATCTGTTCAAACAATTCAGTAAGCCAAGGTCGAATTTTAAGCTTTGGCAAGCGTTGAACTCAGTAGAAGTTACATCAATAACTCTACTTGTTGAAATAATATTTTTATTTAAATATAACTAAGGCAATAACTCTATATAACGTACCTTAACACAAAATTACCTTTTAATCTGGACTAAAAATACTAACTTGTTCAAACATTTTTACGTAAAAAATTTTACACTAGTAATATTGTCACCCAATTATTTCTGTAGCAATTATATGTCAAAATATATGCAGGTGACCCTCGACTGTCTTAAATAGGCCTATTTGTAGGTATTGTTTTTTAATTGTTGAAAACATTGAAAATGGATATTTTATTTTGCCTTCAACAGAGAAACAAAACATTTTTAAAAAATTCGGAAGCACCTGAAAAAACGTAGACTAAGTAATAAAGTTTGCCAAGGTGCATTCTTAATGTATCGACTTCAAGTGACCTTCGTCCAGCAATTGGTTTTATAAAAAATAAATTCGACAAAAATCTTGTTTCAAAGAAAATAACCTTATATTTAGAGATAATTTTGCTAAAAAAATCGGATTATTTTAGGTTTGATACAGAGAATCAATTACATACATTGCTCTTAAGAAGTAATTATTGTAAAGCTACTTCTTATATCACTTTTATTTTTCGTTTGTTTTACCATAACACTATTAACCATAATATTATAAATGTGACTTCAAAATTGGATGCAGTAGTCATCACACTAAATTGGGGTTGATTGGTCTGGTTTCAGGTTTTGATTGGTTGCTATTTATTATTAAATTGTATGTTTTACAGGCAAGAAAACAATGCAAACATATCAATTACAAAATAAATTCCCTATCAAACGATTATATCTGAGCTGTGGAGGTGTATTATGTTGGCAAGGCTGAGAGGCCGAGTGAGCCACCAAACTATAACACAATCACAACGGCGGATCGCCGCCCCGGGCGCCTTGTGTAACGCGACCCCCCGGCTACCCGTAACTTCTCCTTTGTTCCACAAGTCGGCCAACCTATCCCCATTGTCAGTTAGCAGGTTCAAGTATAATAAAGAATTTATTGGGTCAAGATTTTATAATTGTGTGTCAAGTCATGACTTTGTTGGGGGATTAGCTTAACGTTTATTTCAGTGATGTACTTATGATACTAGCATGCATGTGTTACCGAGATATACATTGAACCTGACATTTATCACAACCACAGTGACGAAGGATTACAGCCATTACAACACCGAGTAGCTTAGCTTATCTGTGATAGGTGGATCCAACCTTGCCAATATCACCTTTTATCAACCATAAAAATACGTCATCATTAAGTATTTCATTGTTGTACTTCACAGACAATGTCACATCATAAAAGATTACCAGTAAGACTATAATAGTCAATTGTTTAACTTGAAAACAAGATGGTTTGACATAAATGTATTACTATTCATATTGCACAAACAAATTTTGTTATACAACTAAATTTAAAATTAGATTTACCACTTATTAAACAGTGTGTAAAGTGCTATTGGTGCTTCTTCAACATCGGCATAAACTACACTACACAAACCGAGGTAAACACACCATAAATACTGTTTCGCGGCCGTTATTTTAGAAAGGTTCGTACAAAAATTTTAGACACTGAAATTTGCCAATTGACAGCCATAATTATGTTGCTGGTGTAGGTTGTACGTATGATACTTTCAGAGTTATTGCGTATTGTTTCTTGGAATCCTACAACTAAGTCAAATAAATACATCGGGAGAAAGTGCAGGGTGTCGTTAAAATCAAATATACATAACAACTTGTTTTGCTTACCAAATAGTTATAAGAAGTGTTTGACTACTTTAATTGTTAACGCATATTGATATTGAATTCACTGTACTGGACGGCTTTTTTATAGCCAGCCACCAAATCCTAAAATACAGTGATGACATTCTGTTGTGCAGAGCACCTCTGTCAATGTATGTAAAACTAAACATTATATAAAATTATGCTATCTTTATAAAGTTAAATGCAGGGAGCAAAGCCACTGAAGCTTACTATGCAGTACAGCACTAAGTAACTTGCACAGTGCAGACCGATCAACCCTTCGGGGAAATTCACTGTACTACCGTGCCCTAAAAGTAAGATTTTCTGAGGTCAATGCTGAGGAAAAGAGGACAGCTGTCATGTAATGTCACGTTTGGCGCCAATTCGTTTCATACAAGTCCGAGGCAGACGACAGTGTTCCGATGGCCCTAGGCACTCTACCAGTCCTTCTCCAAGCCAAGCTCGTTCCCCATTCTCTGTGCCGCGGACGCTAGTGTAGTGTGTGAAGGACGTATCCGACAGGTTTATCACCCCGCTCGCTAATGAGGACGTGTACCGTGGAAAGTGAGCAATTGTTTGGAACAGGATACGAGCCGCACTCGGGTCACGTGACTTGGGATCCACCCTGCGTGACGTCACGGACACGGTGTGTGACGTCACCGAGCGGAATCGGCTACACTGCGAGTACAGGGTGCGCCACCGCATTTTATGAACTACTCATAGGCCTACACTTGAATTAAAAGCAAAAGCTGAATGTATAAAATCAATTAACTCGAATTTTTATTTCCTGTATTTATTATAGGACCTTAATGGTTGCAAATTTAATTTCAAATCGATTCAAAACAGCATGGCAAAAGACGAGAAGTCCACCAGAAGGCATTAGTAGTCAGCAGGAGAGAGAGTGACGCAATTGCAGGTTCTCGGAACTAGTCAATGGTAACATTAATGACAGAGTTTCCAACTTTTACACCTAGTCATCGAGCCCGCCATGATGATACGGAATTAGAGATGTCACTGAAAGATCAAAGGTGTCAACGCAATGCTATAGGCATTGCGCAAGGATGCGTCATGATGGAAAACTCGGTATGGTTACCTCCTTACTTCAGTCATTGTTTCGTGCTTTCCTTTTAATCAAAAGCATGTCTATATAATTATTTTGTACATAACAAGAGGCTTAACAATATGCCATTGGTTTAGCGACCTTTGCTAAATACAGCCTAAACGTACTCTTAAATCAAATATGTTATCCAATAACAAATTAAATATTGTATGTAATACACAAATATATAAACTTTTATGCGTCTGAAACAAAAGGGGGTGATCCTGGAAGAGCATGGAAGTGGGTGCGTGAAGCAAATTGGCGTGAAACATCCGTACTTCTGCTTACCCTAAAATTACCACGTTTAAAGTAATGAGTTAGGTTCATCGAAACAATTTGCCCTCATGACTACCCTTCCATTTATGCTTCCAAGAAGAACGCTGACTTCTGAATCATAAATAATGTTGCTCATGTTTAGCTATGGCATGCATAACGGATTTTCACGTGGTGGCGACGTTAGGCGTCATTATACTTTGACTCATAAATAATTATTCTTACCAGTTTGTAGAAGTGATAAATGCAAAGTTAATGTGATGTTGTAGTGAAGGTGTGTGGGCCCGACATGTAATATTTTGTGCCTTAACGGAGCCCCTGGCGCTAGCAGACTGGGTCAACAAAACCACACATCTGTCAACTGTCATCATAACAGATATCAGCTGAGTGCTAACACTCGCACCTCCTACATCATCCACTCTCACAGCTCACGTCACACCGCGATGCACCGCGGTACTTGTAATGTTGTTTTATGTTTTATTAATAGGAAAGCATGTTTCTTTTTCTCCTCTTTTCACCTTGTTTGCATCACAAAAGAAATTCATGCATACTGTTAGAAAGGTATCCTCCTGTAGATGAGCAGTATCCAATGATACGCATCGGCCCCCAGGACTACGACCTACAGGATTTTAGAGCTTCAATGTAAATCTTATCGAAGATGGGTAGGCCTAATTGATTGAAACATTAGAAATCTGTTGTAATGAAAAGTGCTAGGAAAATATATTTTTTTTACTGTTTCCAAATCAACTTAAATTTTGGCTGAGTTTCGACCAGTGGCGATCTCAGTCCAATTTTGACTACAATTTAGCCGAAATTCGCAAATTTGTAATAGTAGTTTGTGAGAAGTTTGTAATTGTTTTCTAACCCTAACTTTTGATATACAAATTTTTACCGTAGTACTTTTATTTAGCTAATAACGGGTTTTCCTTTGCATGTCTATACCAGCAGTTTCCTCCACAATGTTTGCTACTCCCACATTGTGCTCTTCATTTACTCACATTGTCCTCTTCCTCCTCTCACATTGTGGTCTTCCTCCTCTCACATTGTGCTCTTCCTCCTCTCACATTGTGGTCTTCCTCCTCTCACATTGTCCTCTTCCTCCTCTCACATTGTGGTCTTCCTCCTCTCACATTGTGCTCTTCCTCCTCTCACATTGTCCTCTTCCTCCTCTCACATTGTGGTCTTCCTCCTCTCACATTGTGCTCTTCCTCCTCTCACATTGTGGTCTTCCTCCTCTCACATTGTGCTCTTCCTCCTCTCACATTGTGCTCTTCTTCTCCAGAGTGTTACGCCAGGTTCAGCTCTGCATGTGCCAGTCGTCCCGTAACAAGATATGCAAGATCCCCAGCAGAACACGAGCAACACTTGGCGATGACAGCCGCCCGTCGGCACCTGCGCAGGACACCTCAAATTCGGCACGCAGCGGCGCCCTGCCCCTAGACTAAACACCGCGTGGCGCAACGCTGCTCCGGGCCCTCAACTGGCGATTGTGTTGCCGTTTGTGACTTAATCAGACCAAACCTTGCCCGCCTTAATGTTGTGTTTGGGATTGGGTCAGAGATGGTGAACGATTGGATTAGCTCAGCCGGAGTTGAAGAATATATAGGCCTACCGTAGCTCTCATGGCAGGAGTATAATTTACTCACATAAACATTACTTTCCCTGCTATATATTAGCTCTCCTAAAAGTTTAACTTACAACTACGATCAAAGTAGAATTACCCGAACTTCTCTTCTCTATCTATTCAGGTTGCAAAGGAAAAAGTGTGGTTTTACTCTATTTGAGTTTTAAATTAACCCTTATAGTACTCAAACTTCAGTGATCCAAAAACACCTGATTTTGATAATGCTGTCTGATACCAAACCGCACGATATGCTCTCATCTCGCCGCTTATCCCCTCCCCCGCCCATTAGCCTCTCATCGCCATTAGGCTGCATTTAGGATTGGTCACAGGCGATTAAAGTTGCCGAAATCCTCTCGGACGTGTTTTTTGGTGACACTAAGATCGTGATAAAGGTCTCTAGGTCATTTTATAGCCGCTCAGGAATGCACATCTGCGTCGATTGTGATTTCTCCTAGACTTAGAGGAGGCCGCGCCATTGTTCATCTATACGTATTGATAACTATTCTTTATATAACTATTGTCTTTAGTTAAAATTTAACATAGGTAGATGTTTTAGAATCTGTACCCTATTTTACAGTGATAAAATAATTATTATAAAAGAATTATGTTTATGTGCACTTTTCACTTAAAACGCACATCACTTTTAACTATGTGACTTATTGCTAATACGCCCACACAATTGGATAAAATAGTTATACCGTATTATAAGTTGTTTGTTCAACCGTATGTAAAATGTTTGTGAGTGTCTAGCTTATAAATACATATTAATTAATTAATTTGATCAATTTCTGAAGACACATAAACATTTTAAAATGAACTATAAATACTTTATTTAATTTTACGTTTAATTGTATGTATTTTATGGGAGTAAAACTGTTAATTTACCTCAAGATAAATTTTGTGTGAAAGCTTTAAAACGTAAACAAATATACTAATTACCCATCAGCATCAAGTAGTCGCTTACATACATCATCACCCGATGTATACTTCTTTCACTTCCGCGCACTCTCCCGTCTGCCCCTTCCCGATCGCCACAGGAGGAGCTGTGACCTCAGGTCATGCATATTTATCACTCATGTTTAGGTATGAAACGCACCACACTTGGCACACGCAGGCATGAGATGTAAATTATACTTGGCCATTCCCTCTCAGCTTTTGCCTCTCACTCAATAGCCCCGGTTGTATTTCACGCTCCGGAGCGGATGGAGCTATTTACTGCTCTAAAATATACTTTTCTGTATGTGGCGTGAAATCGGGTTGGAAAAGTTTGCATATGTATGCTAAGATATGCCGAGTTGAATTTGATGATGTCGCAGGCTCGTGATTCTTAGCGATGGCCTCAGCAGGGGAAAGTGGAACGAAACCGAGCAGGAAAGCTTGAGTGTCTCATATAAAGGCGAAGTTTACTGAGATGTACGTCTAGTTCATCCTGCACAATGATTAATAATTCTAAATGTTTTTAACCTTAAAAATATTTCAAAATTCCAAAGGGCCACCCTTTGGAAAATTATTTTGTAGTGTATCTGTAATATACCGTTATAAAAATTAATAGCATTGTTTTGCTATGATAACACTGAAAAATAATGAAAAGTATACAAAAAATTTAAACATTCATATAATGCTATGTTACCGCAAGGTTAAAGATTGTAAGATTTAATAAAAGGTAGGCCTATAACCATATAGCTGTTAAACTGACAAATAAAAAATTATTCTACTTGCTGGAAAAATAATAAAATTAGCCAAACGATTAGAAAGCAAAACAAAAAACAACAACCTTAGCAAAACAATTAGAATTTGTTATAGGGCCAAAACTGGTTTAAAACCCTCTGACGGAAGATTTCCTTGCTTGCATACGTGTATTGAATGTGCAGTACCATTATATCTAAATTAACCCCTGGAAACATACAGATTATATGGAATTACAATGAATAATCATCAAAATCACAATGAGATTAATCGGTGTTTGAAATGAGAGTCAAATAATCGTGAATAGTTTGTGTAGCCAACAATAAAAGTAGTCAATGCTGAGGGCGTCCACACCATGTGGCTATGAAATAAAAGAGTCAACAAACGTGTACATCTGTCAGCCGCTGTCGTAACAGATATCATCAGAGATGTTGTCTCTTAGCCGACCTCCTACGTGACGTTCTCTACAGTTTGGTCGTTGAATTTCACTTTATTTATGTTTTATTTAAGCTGAATTGCTCCTTTGCACTGGAGTCGCCCAGTAGTGACGCAACCCCCGGTATACCTGCCGCTGCGGCGCTGGTGCTCGCACGGCCCTCACCTCTGACCTGTCAACTAATGGCCACTTCTTCACCGGGTGGCCTCGCAGACGTTACGTTGCTTTTGTCGTTCTTTCTTAAGATGCTCACTTTGCTTGAGTAACAATGTATATTTTTAGTTAGAATGAGAATTTTGATTTAATGTTTTTAATTCCTGTTTATCGCTTTAATCATTTTTTTCACAGTAACATACAGTTTGTTTTTATTCCTTAATTTTTAAGCTTGTTTAGTTTTATTGACCGGCGTAAAAGATTGACTCATTTCAGTTTACTTTAAGAATTTTTACTTAATTTTAATGGATTGTTTTGAAATGATTATACTTTGTTCTAGTTTTCTTTTTAATGTTAAATACAATTCCACATAATACGTTTTATTATAATGTAAAATTTGAGCAATCATTAGATTTGGCAAACTAAAATCTTAGAACAAAAACTTGTAACTCTGAAAAAAATAATGTTACCTTACTTTAACGTAATAATTTTTAATCCTGTAATTCATTCACCAATAGAACCTACCAAACGGTTATTTATCAAAAGACAGGGGAAAGTTTTAAAGTTTTTTACAAAGGCAATTCCTATGTTATAAAAACTATGGTATTTGATTCGGTACTATTGCTTTTCGTTGAAAGACTGTCACACCTTTTCTTGAAAAAAAAATTAAACAGGCTGTTGGTAATTTTAGACTGAATTAAAAAGCACAATGTGGGTAACTTAACTCAAAGCCCTGAGGTAAAGTTTGAAACATATATTTAATATGTGATCAGCATTAGAAACCTCGGCGTCGTTCTAGCCACCTGGCTATTAAAATAAAATTAGTATTCAGCCAGTGGACGGTGTTTCGTTGTACCACGGGCTCAATTTTCCCACTCTAAACTGGGCCAAATACTGTTATTAGCACCCCGTTTTACACCCATAAAAGACAACGGTAAGAACAAATTACTTCTAACTTGTGTTCTTAATATTGTGGTTATTACTGCATGTTTTCATGTAGCCGTACACGGTGTAACAAGTGTGAGACCTTAGGCTAACGCTTTTGGCACCTGAGGTAAATGCCAAAAGGTTATTTTAAAAAGACAGGATATTCTTGAATATAAGTAAAATTTTGTTTCAAAACACTGTTTGTTGTCACTGATTTTCTTGTGACAGGCACATAATAATATCTTATGCTTTAACTCAGATACATAGAACTCTATATATAACTGTTAAACTACAATGGATAACTAAAATACATGTACATCAAAGCAAAATCCATTTTTTTATTATTTTTTTTGTGTAGCAACCCACAAGAATATCAGGCTTAGTATTGTAAACGGAGTTTCTGAAATTTACAATTAACCATACATTAGACCCTATATCTGCGCATTGATCATTTCCTATTATGGAATCATTCAAGAGCAAAAATTGAAAAAGTAACGATTGAAAAATAGCAGGATGTGGGTAAAATCCAAACCAAAATCTTCCTCATCGGGGCGTGTCTAGTAGTAACGTAAATAGTACTGAGATCTCGAACAACCACAATCGATCATCTCGACAAAGCTGACCCTGCTAGGCTATATAAAGGGAGTTTATTGCAAACGTTGCATGATGGTACGTAGTACATGCTGGTTGGTAAGTACAATACGTTGTCAATATCAGATAAACCAGGCAGGAACCGCATGTTAGTTACTCTGTTGTCAGCCTTGGCAGTGGCGGCGACCAAGGTAGACGCAGTAGCCACACGTTTACTGTGAGCACGATTATTTAAATGAGTACATCATTATGAATGAATTATGTGTAATAATCGTTTCCCTAAAGCGATGTTTTATATTTCAATTGTTTCGTTAATATAAATACAATAGGTGTTATGTCTGGAACAAATACAAAAGTTTAAAAAAAAGTAGGCTACACTTTTTTGTCACGTAGAGTGTCTGATATGTTATAGCCTTTTGTGGAAGTTAGACACACTTAACATTTCATTAATGGACTTTTCACAGGTTAGTTAGTTGAAACCATCTGACGAATTACAAGTGACAAATGAATCAGACGTGAATAAAGTTTACCACTGGTAAAAGACGATTATGTTTTTCCCATGTTGGTTATATGCTCTGTACCTTTGGAAAATAACTGATAACTTCAAAGATTATTGGATCGTCAATGTCGTGGCCTAGACAAAATTACCAATGTTGAATGCTGTGGATAAGAAGTTTAATCACGTTTGGATATACACTAAAGTCATGCACTATAAAAATGTCCAGGTAAATCTGCACAACTCCTTACCTACAGTTGGCCAAAGTTCAGCTTTGAGTAATAACCAATAAGCATTAGCTATTAAACATGATACAAACACAAGATAAATAAGGAAATAGTAATAATATAATACTTCTATTAGTGTTTAGCAGGTCCTGAGTTCTAAATGATTTACTTCTGAAGCAGCCTGCCCTACCGTCCTCCATGTCTCTGAAAGGTCCTTACAAAGATTTACTTCAATCGAGGTTTACAGTCTCTTGAAAGCTTTTAGTTTTCGCTAGTATCTCCTCCGGAGTGGATAGAACCATAAAACCGTCAGCGGGGTGCCCCTATAAACCGGGCCGCCTTTCGCAAACGAAACTGGCCTACAAATGGAAGGAAATTGTTGGCTGTTGCTTTGGTTTTTGACTGTAAACAAGCAATGGAGTTCATTAATATTATTGAGGGGCTATTGAGTAAGTTGACCTCTGAGTGGAAGGGTAATGATTTCCGGTTCCAAGAGCTCCTATCTTGGGACTCAATTGATTGTGTAATTGGTTCCCCCAATGAATCAACTCTTTTGAGGAAACTCTGTATGATTATTTTTTGTAGTATAAGAATATTAGTTAGAAGCAAGTTTCGGTAACGGGTTATCCAAAACATTGGGCATCAATGATGGCCATAAAACAACCGATTCCGTCTTTGTTATAACCAAGTAGTACAATTTCATAAAATACGCACTGGAAGTATTGAGCATGTTAATTTTTTTTTAATAATTCATTTTGTTATCTGTACTTAAAACTAAGCTATTAATTTTAAGTTAAAAGATCAACCGTATGTAACAGGTAAATTATTTTACAAACCAATATCTATTGATACGATTCCGTAATGTCTGAGTTGTTTGTGCAATAGAAAAATCTATACTCTGGAAAAATGTAGGCCTAAACTACAGGTTTATATTTTTATCTTATTGTAACTTAAAATGGGAAAAAAAGAAGTGCATAAAAGTAGTAGGATATTCATCAAACCAACTTTGATCTGGTTATGACACACCCATTACTTTTATCAGTTATTTACAATTTGTATTTGTTGTTGATTCATTCTTAGAACTATGATGTGCCTTATCATGCCACGGTCATTATCTTAACTTAAATATAAATATTCAAATATACTTTTAATTTTGTAAACCCGTTAACAAACTATATGCTAAATAATATTAAATGTCTGCCATTTTAAGGGGCGCTTTAAAGCTATAAAAAGTATTTAAATACTTTTAATGTTTTTTTTTTTTAGTACCATGTAAAAAACGATAATTTCGTAGACAAAAATGTCACTTGTTTCTTACGCGGTTAGTATCGCACTTAATCGTGATCCTTAAATTCGTGTTGGCCAAGATTCCGTCATCCCGGTAAACCAAATTTATCCTGTAATAGGTAAAGATAATTATTTTATGTGAGATTTAAAAATTACAAAACCAAAATGTAAAAAGTATCAAGGATCTGTGAAGTCTTTCGGATAGATGATATGATATAATTATTCATAAACGTAAACGAATACAACTGGAAAACTTCAATTTAGGATTGAGACAATTTCACCATGACTTGTACGTTATATATTGTTTGATTGCTCAATGTGTCAATAAGTTTACATTGTTAATTACTCTGTAGTAATTATTTAACTTTATAGTGTACATTAATTTAATTAAATTAGAACACTCTTGTTTGGTAATTTGCAATCGGCTCAGACCTAGTTCACCTGAGCCTCCACGCTATGTTATGGGCGGAGTAGTGAGTGATGTGTTGTGGTTATGTTTCAGATGGCATTCGTACCAGAGCGTCAAGGCCGCGTGGATTACGTAAGTAACATTTAAAAACTTACTGATAACGGTTAAAATGGCGTGCCGGTTATTACCACTGATAAAGGGTTTCGACTATTTCAATAAAGAATTATTGACTGATTCATGTATAATGTTGTCTTTGTGTAAAAAAAACAAAAACAAAAAACAAACACAGTTTTGTGTCTGCACCGCCGGTTTAATGTTAGAAAAAGGAAGATTTTAATAGATAAACCTCTTTAAAAAAATAACAAAAATAAAATTGTATTAGAGAAACAAATGCATACAATAAAACTAAATAGCGGTGCCAAGTGCTTGTATTAATGCGTGCAGTATAATATTGCACGCAAAAAAATACTTAAAATTAACAAGATATTTACTATAACCAACCATCGAAATTAAACTCACCGACTTAAATTTATGCTTCGCTTTAATTACAATAAATGGTTAATCTTTACTTTTAGAATTTATAAATTTCTTATTTATCTCTACCATATTCATCGAAATTAAACTCACCGACTTAAATTATGCTTCGCTTTAATTACAATAAATGGTTAATCTTTACTTTTAGAATTTATAAATTTCTTATTTATCTCTACCATATTCATCGAAATTAAACTCACCGACTTAAATTATGCTTCGCTTTAATTACAATAAATGGTTAATCTTTACTTTTATAATTTATAAATTTCTTATTTATCTCTATATAACGACTTGTGTCATGTAAATGATAAGTCCTTGTACTCCACTGGTTAAAACGTGTTTCTGAATGTTTTTCTCACATTTCTTTTAAGCACTCTCCCAGATATAAACGTAAACAAGTTGATTTGTTTTATGTCCTTGTGTTTAGACATACTGTAAGCAATTTTTAATAACTAAGAGTTTATTAGTTTCACAAGCATTTAAAACTAACATGCTAAGCAAGACAGTAACATGTCAGTTTTCTTTTGATAAAAAAGGATCCGTCTAAGGTGCATTCAATATAGCCACAACAAAGGCCAATCTTACAATTCTCAGAATCAACATGATTATCATGCATAGTATATGTTCAATGTTGAAAGCCCGGAGGATGCACCCGAAATACTGCAGTCGATGAACTTTCCCTGTTTGAGTGTTTTCCCTCTGTAATGTCGGGCTATAACACTTTACACGGTCGCCATGAAAGTGTTAATATGTTTACTGAAGTGCTCTATTTACAAACATTACTCAAGCCAGTCTGTCGCTTTGCTGGCGCTGTCTTCTCTCCCTGTCGCGTCTCTTTCATTGCATTGCATGCATCTCTTGTATTTTCATTTCATTCCAAAATGTTGTATTGTTTCATTTGTGTTTCTTATAAAAATTAAGCTACATTCTCTTATTTCCATTATTTGAATTTATTCAACCAAGACAGTAGCCTGTGTAAATTATGAATGTAAAAGTAAACGTTCATTGACGCCATAATCAAACCTTAAAACAATGCTATACAAAATTTTAAAAGTTTTAAAATCGAAATTACATTCTACACAGCGTTAATTCAAAACTGTTATTGACGTAATCGAAAGTTAAATACATAACATTACACCCAATGTTTAGTTAAACTGTTTTGCGTAGCATGTCCTATACACAGGTTATAATTTGTTTACAACATGTTGATAACTTATTTGCAGAAGGAAATTCTTATTTCACAGGGAGTATTCATGATAAAATATTATTGATTGATATATGTTGTGATTACTTAAAACGATTGAAAGATTATATATGCTTCTAATGGTCTAAAAACAATATCTCCATTGTCCCCAGCAACAAAATGGCCCCAGAGCCGAAATATATGTTGTTTGATTAGAATAAATGTTTAAAAAAAGGGTGCTGAGTTTTATTTTAACTATATAATTATGATTGTCATTTATAAATTATTTCACTGTGTACACAATGTTTCACAGGAAAAATTACATGAGATGATATAAATGTAGACGTAACACAATATACATTTAACACTATACCAAAGTCGTGAGTGTGCTAATAGCAGCGACCAAGGCTAATAGATCAACACGGATGTTTCCAAGCATTTTCACTTTTATTATTGCATCAATAGTTTATACATTTGACTTATTAAGAACCCTTTATTAGTCCCTATCAAGTTTTTACATCAATGTTTCCCATGGAATATTCCAATAGTTGTCTGTTCAGTGATAGATAGTTGTCCAAACTCCGCCGCGAAGCCTGGCTTGGCCCACCCATGGAATCAATCGTACAACAAGGAACCATCAATTGCCATTAGCGAGGCAGGACCCCGCATTTGCTGTGATCAGCTGATTCCAAGGTCACGACGGTGACCCATGGGGAGCCGTTTAACGTTCAGCCAACATCTACAAATAGGGTTAATTTGTGTCCATAACTCAGCCTGATTAATCTCAAACGAGGTTCCTCCCAAATTACACCATTAAGAGTAGGAGGTTTTTAGGCGAAGACGTTAGTTTTGGGACAGGCTCAGAGTTCAGTTTTGCAAGTCTCTACGGGTTTCAGAATTCAAGGCGCCCGAATATGTGTAGGGTCTACCATTATTTAAAAGGGTACTGTATATATTCTCCTTGCCACTTGATTAGACTTGATATAAAACGAAGTAATATGTTTGAGTATTTTGGGTGTTAAAATTGACTTTAGAAATTTTTTTTAAATTAAAGTTTTATAAATGAAAAAATTAAATGTACTAATAAGATTTTATTAGAACTTTCTAGTGACGAAACTATGAAACCTTATAATATAACCTATATCCTTCCCGATACGTAGTTAACCCTAGTCTCTAGATTAAGCCCAATCATGCTAACGAATCTTGTACTATCTAAATAAAAGTATGAATAACATTGAAAGTAATGGAATGCACAAAACTGTAATTTTAGTCTAAATAAATTATTACAATGGAAGCTCTTAAGGGGCATCAAAGTATGGGACTCACAGATTTTTGTCGTTTTCAGTCTTTCAAAAAATTTGCCTATTTAATACTCTTCTATTTTATCAACATAATCCAACCACTCTTTATTAGCTTGCCAGCAATCTAAGTCAAACAAGGATCTCCATGCTAATCCCCCCAGTAAGCGAGCCCTCGGATGCCCCAGATCCCAGGAATGCGTGTGGTGTTTAAGCCTCCCCTTGTTTGCCGTGATAAGGGCGGACACATCTTTCAACTAATGACTTGTCTCTACAGCGCCGTTTACTCGGTCGCGCCATAAAACAAACCCGGGACACGAGGACCAAGATAGGCCCTTGTTCGGAGCAAACGAGAAACGTTCAAGACTGTGACTGCCTCAACGTGGGAGACTGGGAGACCAGTGCCGTCGCTGTGGCTGGATGTCATGCATGGGCCATAAGTGTAGAGTTCACATGAATGGGCGTGAAATTTAATTAATTTCACCATATTAGACTATCTGTATTTAAGATTTAGTTGTATGTAAAATGTTACAAGTTGCAAGTTTGTGGTGGATTTTTTACATTTCGATAGTTGCAGGAATTTTTCTTATATATAGGCCTAACCAATTTGATCGCAATTAGTTTATTTTCTTAATTCAACATTCATCAATATTAAATGTAACATATGTCAAATTTACGGCTTTTTCTTTTACGGACAGTTTAGTCCAATGTTGGTCTCGCATTTAATACAAAGCAATTTCAATTTCATTCTTAATTTATATGATAGATCCTTAACAAAAGTAAAGGGTAGGCCTATAATAATAAATTTTATACCTCAGAAAATTTTGTATTTGCAATGCAGCTAACATTTAGAGTTATTTCCCATACTACCTCCACAAGTCTCACAATGGTAATAACCTAGTTAAGTTCTCAAATAACCAAAAGCCATGTAACAAATTAAACTTGATGCTCGAGTCTATAACAATTAACCTAATAATGATTAGTATATAAGACGGAAAATTTACAGTTCAGCAGGAGATAAAGTGGCACATGCATTCCTTGGCCATAAATTATCATACTGAAGTGTTGGCATTCTCACAGTCAGTCGTTAAGTATTCCTCTTGATTCGATAATGCGCGGTGGACCTCTCTCCGTGCTCCATGTGTCGGCGTCGGCACATCTGCAGTGGTCCCGGAACCTGGATGTGTCAACATATGGTCTCAGACAAACTTCCCTCCAGCAAATGGGAGTAAAAATAGTTTCAACACCGCTCGTGTAAAACACAGGAAATGGCTCCTGTAGAGACAAACAACGGAATCAATCGAATCCGACTCTGGGGTCGTTTCTCTGGGCTGAACTGACGAGGAATAGGAAGAGGAGATAAATTAAGATTTATACATTATCATAAAATTATCTATGGAACCAAAACTAGGAGTTTAGTATAGACTTATTTTAAGAGAAACTACCAAATACTGCATGGTAGAATGGCTTAAGCTTAAATATATCTTTTTTGACAAAAATTCCTGGCTAAATTATAGTTTTCTACAAATTACCACCAAAATAATCTTCAGTCACGTATTAGTAGTCATCCGTGTTCCAAATATTATACTACTTATATGTTTGGAATTGGACTATTATGTTATTTGGTCTTGTGGCACTTGTGTCTTTCAATACTTAAATGTGTATAGTATAGTAAATAAACTACACATGTCGACATACATTAAAAGTTTTGTTTTAAGCTGAAAAAGTAGCATTCTGAGTCCATCGAGATAATAAGAAAAACAATCGGTTTATATGCTTACATAATCAATTTATAAATTTCACCAATATATATAGTGTGGGGGTTTTGGATTTACTTTCTAAAGTTTTCAGGAGTATTTGAAGTATTCCTCAAACACTTTGCCCTAACCAGCATGTTGTTAGTACCTATCTTGATTGAAATTTAAACGTTAGCGTCAACTGAGTAGCTTTTGAATTGCTCTTCCTTACCAAAACAGCAGAATATAGTGGCAACAAGACGCTGAGAAGAGCGTTCTTCAGCTAAATGCTAAATATCCAGATTCATTCGCGATTGATCTGAATCTTTCCCTGGTTTATGGAGGTTCTCCACAGCCGAAGTCCCCCGGAGGCTCCTTGAGCCACGCCTCTTAAGCATTCAGCTGCACCGTGGGCCGAAGGATTCCTCGGCACCAAGGTGACGACCATTGGTATTCCAGAGGCCTCTGTCAGACAATGGCACCGCGGACAACCTGTCACATTCCTCCTGCTCCAGGTGCGACGTCCAAGGCCGCTGCCGCTGATACCGGACCCATCACACTTGCCACCGATACTGGGGCTACCACCGGGTTGGTCAAACGGGATATTCCTTCAAGGACATTCAAGTTTTATAAACAACTTGAAATGACTTAGATATTTTTGAAAGCATCAAAAAAGTGTGTACATTTTGGAGGATAATCTTATCGCTAAAATAATGGATCAATTTAAAGACATTGCAGCATGCAATATAAATTGTAACAATCAAATTATAAATTAGTTAAATCGAAATACGTATGCTTTTTTAAAGAGGAATTGATTCTTTTGTGTCAAAACAATGGGCCTATAGACAGTGCTTTTCTGGAGACATGAAATGAAGCGCTTTGTTAAGCTAAAACGAGAATCGTTATAACTATTTACAAAAGATAAGACTCTGCGTTGATAGTCTAAAAGAATTTTAATTTTCTAGAAGATGCTGATAATCTAGAAGTCTTATGACATTTAGCTTCAGGCATCAAAATCAGCGCAAGAGTTCAATAGTATGACAGTGTTGTACCATACTATGTTTCTATAGAGTAAAGTTACTTTCTATATGAACTTCTGTAATAGTGATTTTCCTGTGACTGAAATGAATTTACTAATGAGATAATATTTATTCATATCCATAGCACAAGTGATTGATAACAAATTCTTTGAACTTTTAGTCAAAAAATTCCTCTCAACACTTAATCCAAACTCTTAACAAGACTCTCCAAAACATCAGTTGTTGAAAGCGAAAATCCATTATTATCCCTTTCATTATTTATTTTAAAGTTTACAATCCAATCAAGCAGAACGCAAACAGTCCTCGCCATTTGCAATAATAAAGCACTTGCTCTGCCATTCCGCCCTCTTGGCCTTGGTCTAGGCCATTTGAACATCACGACTCCTTTCGCCCGAAGCATTCGGGACGTCGCTATCTGTGCGATCTTAGCAGTTGTAATTCCAGCCGGACTCGTGGTTAAATGTTGAACAAAACATTGCAACAATTCCAGCCATACTCGTGGTTAAATGTTAAACAAACCATTGTAATATTCCAGAAAAGTAATTGTGTTCATTCTAGAGAATGCGAAAAAAATATGTAACAACGCTTTGCTGGCATCATAGGAATATAAACATTGTTTATAGTTATATGGCTGGCATGGGGCGTGCCATTTGATACCTGCAACTCAAATGACAACCTTGAGTATTGTTTACCATGAAATAAATTCATGATTGGTTTGAAAACGTTCGTTTACATTATATGCGAATTGCTTCCTAAATATTATCCAACATAACTTTGTACTTAGAAGTCTTAAATGGGTTTTAAGTATTTCTCTTTGTTGTCTCACCTACTCCTAATCTATTAAACCTGGGACCTAGGCCTATTTAAAAATCTATCTTGTTATAGCTACAACCCAGTCTTTATTCTAAACAAAAACTAATAACCTAATATGTCATATTTTAAGGACAAAATCTACGCACGTATATACAAATGTTTAACTACTTAAATAGAGTTGTCTCATGGAATTATTGTCCATTAGCTCAATATCCGTGTTTCGCTACGGAGCTATCTTCACAAGCGAAGCCTGAACTTTCACATCAGTACCTGTGCTGTGAACTTGAAGTAGGACTCTGAAATATTCTAGATACAGTTTCCTGATGCTATCAAAATTATTTTAAACGGTCCGTACAATATATAATTACCACTTGTACTACTTGTTAAGGATTCGCAACAGATTCTCCTTAATTGGAGGTTGTTATTTCGGAAGTCGGCCATGTCCAGATGGTATCGGACCCCTGATACATCTCCTACCATCCCATAGCGGCTGCGGGCCTCGTGTGCCGCCGCCGACCTCCACCGGACCTCCACCGGACCTCCACCGGACCTCCACCGGACCTCTACAGCCGCTGGCATCCGGCATGGAAATGTTGCCTTACGCTTTTGAAAACCCCGCCTGGTGTCACCATCAAAATCTATTGTAGAGGAGTTCTGGCAAATTGAATCCGGGTTTTATCTTTCCTTGTAGGCATATTATAGCTAAGTTCATGGATACATAGGTTTAAAACGCAAAGAAAAACTAATTCAAAATAATAAAATATGATTGTGAAATTTATTGTATTGTCTTCTTTAAAAAATCTCAAGATCTAGATAGAAAAATCTTTTTTAAAATTTCATAAAATCTTTATCAACGAAATTCTTGTCTCAATCATATTTATGTGACCGACCTATAACAGTAAACACGCAGAAAAATAAAAAGTAACTGCTATAAAAATGTAAAAATTGCTATTTTAAACTTTATTGTCATTAATAGAGCAGGGGAATGAAGTATTCCCCTTTAAATAGTCCGAAATGTCCAGGAAAACCATCTCTAAACTGTATGTTGTAATTGCCAGCCCCTCCAGCCTGTGGCCGGATGGGGTGTAAATGGCTCATCGCAGGACAAGACCCCGTCAGACGTGACGGGGGCCTAGATGCGCCTGATAGTCGCCTTTGACGCCAGCAGGGCGCGGCACGGGCGCCGCCCATCTACACCTTCGGGGTACCTTTCAAGATAAACAAACCCCTATACAACCTAAACTTTCTATTTTGACAAATAACAGACCCACCCTTTTGACAAGGGTGGTGGTTTCCTTTGCAAAAACCAATTGAAGTGAAAAGATTCTATTTGGTGCTAAAACATAATTGGATGAGTGCGTCAGTGGATGTTTTTCTTATGGACGTTTCAAGGTTACATGAATGCATGTTTTAATGAGAGCTGGTTAACTGGTTATTTAATCAATTACACAACTTTAAATACGTAGTAAAAAAATTGATTATCAAAACCTACTACCTTAGTGGCCAGTAGAAGACAATTCGTGTTTTATACTGATGGATGGGACCATTGGATTACAGAAAAATTGGTGTCATGCTTCTCTTGATTATTTAGGAAAGTTTTACCTTCCTAAAATGTGGGCTAAGTACTCGAACTTTCCAACAAAAATGTTCTCTTACATTAAAACACCATCGCAAGAAACCCGTCATTATTACAGATGTGTTGTTGTAACTACTTCTCGCGACTGGCCAATGGTAGTATCCATTGACTGCATTTAATTGAAATTTATATTGTAGTGATAGTTTATGGCATTAAAGAATTTCGTAATTATAAAGACCGTCGACGTTTTTATGCTCTTTTAAATATAGACTATTAAATAGTCTTAAAGGCTTGTGTATTAATTCAGAAAGTTTCTGTTTAAGTAAAATATTTCAAATCTCTTTTTACAAATATATACATTTTTGAGTCATTAATAAAATGTTACTTATGGGCCAAATCTTTCTGAATGAGAACAAAAATTATTCATTGGTACTTTCTTTGGAGGTTGAGTTATTAAATACTGAACGGTTTTCATGATTCTTCTCACATTATATTTAACTGAATTTATAATTTTTGTAATGGATGACTCTGATGGTCTGGTACACTGTTTCATTTACATTGGTTAATGATCTCACCACTGAATAAACAGAAGACAAGTGTTAAGCAGATACTCGAATGGCACTCTATACGTTAGAGAACAAAAATGTCATCGAACTACAACGTTTTCACAATTATTTATACCTCTTATTAATATTCGTAAAGTATAATAACATTTTGATATAACTTTTATCCGTTAACTATACAATCCGGACTATACAATTTGTGTATCAGGATCGGGTATGATCAGAACTGATCAAACACTGTTCAAATCTAATCCAATTTGATCGGGTCTAATCAAATCTGATTAAATCAACCTAATGTAATTAGTGGGGTTTCAAGTGGGATTTATTGGAGTATGAGTACACGTTTACGCGAATGACACACAACGGTGGAGTAGAAAAATGTCAATCAGCTAAGTTTCCCAAATGATATCTCTTTATATTCGTCACTTAGAGCTAATAACAAAATTAATCATTTTTACCTTTTTCTGCTATCAACATTATTATAAATCAGGTTTGATTTTAACAGAAACTTGTTTGATCAGAAACTGTAAAAAATATAGAATTTAATTGATTGAAATCAAATCTGATCAATTTATATCTGAAAGATATCAGACCTGACTCACAATCAAATCTGTTACTGGAGCAAAGTAATTAAGTATTCCATATGTGGAATCTCTAATCAAAGTCATTCTTTTGATGAACACCAAACAAGCCCAAGTGGCAAGTAAATCAATCTAAGAAGATACTATGCACGGCGTAGCCGACACCTATTTGGCCAGATTTCCTGACGTATCAAGTTATCGGAGGAACCTTGCCGTTACATCGCTTCCGCAGAGGCGTGCCAAGTTGTATGTAATCAGTGATTAATCACGTTATACGGTATTCGCTTTCCCTCGTGCATCAACTAGAGTGGCACACCAGACAAGTCATGACATTCCTGTCTCCAACCAAAAGGTCGACCATGGTACAAGGTACAATTTTTATCGCATTTAGATTTTGACTTCATAAACACATTACAAGTATTGGAAAATGCATTACAAATTACCACCGAGTCTTGAGCTCCGAAATTCCCCAGGTATCGATAGCGGGACAGTAATCGTTCAGGCCATCTCACTTCCCCGTGGCCGAGCCCAAGGTCGCCAGGTGGGTTGTGATGACACACTATGGAGTAATGAGCACTCGGGCGACCTCGGAGGTACAAGCCGGTCCTACCGGGGTCCCCCGGGGATCGGACATTGGCCAGCGAATTCGCTAATTCTACACTGCTCGTCAGTTAATGCTAGTTGTAAACGGACGCAAATACCTGGCCCCATCACGGGTGGCGGTGGATATTGAATAATATGTTTTCATTCTTTAAGGTTATTTTTACTGTTTACGCTTTTTCAGTTCGTTAACCAGTGTATCCTCCAAGTTTTAAATAACAACCTCTTTGTCAGGAATAGACAGATGCTCTCACTGGTGTAAATACTGTGTTTACTCGTTACAGATGTTAACTTTAAATCTTTCAAATTTCCAATAATCAATGTTAATCAAATGGAGAAATTTATAACTTTAAGGGCTTCTAGGACCCTTCCGTTTGGATTGATATTTACCAAAATACTTTAGAAACAACTTGTCATCGAGTTCTATCCTATCCAATGACACTAAAATCGTTAAAATTGGTTGAAAACTTTGGGAGGAGTTCTTTATACAAAAAAACGTGTCGCTAATATGTATAGATAGATTATGAAACAATCTCTTAATCAAATGTTTTACTTCTTATAAGTTTTGACTAATCATAACCATAATCACAAAAGAATTTGTTGAGAAAACCATAATGAATGAATAGTTTTTTATTCATAAATAATTTCAATTTTTAAATAAATACACCTCATTATATATACTTTTAAAATAATCTTATTATACACTACCTACTCTAGAACAAGCATAGATTGTAGAGAGAATTTTTTCTATTCGAGGATTTTTGATTATTTAAAATTTAGAAGGAGTTTTGAGGTACGTGGAATATATTGGACCTATGGTCCCATGAGAGCGAAAAGTCTAGTTTCCGCCATAAAGGCCTTCAAAGTGACCATGTTAACCTTATAGACATAAATTCATCTGTTGAAGAAACATCAGCTGTAAGTTTCGAAACACATGTGCATGTTACATGTTTAAAATATAGTCCATTAAAGTTATACCCTAGGGCAGCACCTTTCGGTCTGGCGAGTGAGCAAAACAAGCGAGTACGTCTCACAAGTTTGATAGTTCTGTTTACAGTACGGTATTTATAAGTGTATCGAGCAATAGTTCGATCTCCCTGGAATTATAATCTAAAACAAGCTCTGAAATTTTCCTTTTTATCTGGGGTAGCGGCCACGAGGAATCGACTGGAGCTGGTCCCACTCCCATCATGACTGGTAAAATTCCGATTCCCACCCTACAGCCCTTCAAAGTTCCGATATCCGTATGGGCACTTTTTGTAACTAAAATCCAATCAAAATCAGCTAATAACCGAAGAAATAAACCAACATGTTATAGTTTCAGCTTGTGGTTTAAATTTACACCCGAGTAAAGAATTCTCAGGCCCGACGAGTGAGCGAAGCAAACGAGCCTGTCGTGGGGGCGAGTTGACCTCGACTTGAAAATTTACCGGTCCGATGACCGGTCTCCCCTATTGTAATACAATTCTTGAAAAATATGTCTTAATGCACGACAAATCGAAGTGCTCGTATCACCGAGGCCAAATTGAATTCGAATGAGGAATCGATGTCGGTAACGGGCCGCCGTGATCAGTTTTGGGGTAATGATAGAGGGCCAGATGGATACGGGTTGTGGTAGGTGGCCGGCGCCGGCGGTCTGATGAGGCATCTTCCGATGGGAATATACCACGATTGGTACATGGTAAAGGGTATTGGGATATTCCAATGGGGTCGTCTGGGTTGCACTGCAATTTGATAGATTAGTCGTTGATCAGACGATTCGACCTACCATTACCTAATGATCTATTTTGCTTAAATTAATTCAATCTATTACAAAAAATAAAATATTTTGGTTATAAGACATAAATTTTTTTTAGATTAATCCATCAGTAATATGGTTGAGGTGAGAACATATTTACTTTTATTTTTACGAGAAGTGCAAAGTGCGAAGCTGTGGATGACTAAATAATTTGCTCTAATCGTTAATTTATTAAATTAGTTCTCTTAACGTAATTTCCATTTTCCCGTGAACCACATATACATGCAACAGATGCAGTTTGATGCAGGTAGATCAAAGTCAAATCTCTTACACTACAGTTGGATATTTATTTTCTCATGAAAAATCCATCACATTCTGTGCACATGGTTTGGAATCAACTGTTCTGTGGCTCAGTAAGAAAGGTGATTGAATGCCTGTCACCTGGGAGGTTTTACAGCCTACGGACAAGGCACTGTAGGATAAATAACCGCAGCAGTAAACGCTGGCACGGCGGCCACCTCGACCGCTCTGCCTTGGTTTGGCCAGGACAACCAGATGTTCCTCCTCGTTGGAGCCTCAGTGCGGTAAGCCATACCGGTATCCCTTGACTGTGGCGTCGCAATATATTTCCTCCTGGCCCTAGTCAGTTCCACGGTGTTGCCGCCACTGTCGGCGTCCCTCCGTCCCTTGGCCCCTTGCCCGGTTGCCACCGTGACTGCTGACTTCTCCTGTTACACGGTGAAATAAAACCCCTTAGTTTCTCCAGTCGGTGTGTAACCTACAGCGCCAACAGTTGGCTCTTTTGACAAATCGTCCTCTGCTAAAGGTCTTAGGCCCGGTGCACACGAGCGTTTTGCGTTTGCGTTGATGCAGCTTTATTTTGCAGCGGCGTTTGAGCAGTGCATGTACTCAAATGGAGTGGTACACACGAAACGCTCGTGTGCACCGGGCCTTACGGTGAATAGACGGTTCTCTTGTTGAAGTCAGGAAAAAATTAATTACTTAAAATTCTTAAGTGTAACGAAGGAGTGTCCAATGTCATGATGAAGGTTTAAGCTATTATTGATCGTCAGGTAGTTTTAACTAAAAATAATAGGAATATTTAGTCATTGTTTATTGAATATTTAAAAATTAGATAAAGACCTCATCGGGAGATGAATCTTATATGTAATCACGATGTGAACTAGAACCTGACTATAGAACGTTACCTACAGACTGTATATTGTCATTACACTCATACAACCTTACAAAAGACCCATTTATAGCGCTTTACGAAGACAATTATAGATGTTGTCTAAAAAGTCAGAGTATAAGTAAACTGCATGTAACGATCCTATGATGGCATCTAAGGTTTAACGTGTAGAAAGTTGTTAAATCGCTTTCACTGTTCCGACATGGTGTATCGTAAAACTGTTGATAAATAAGTACAGTAGCCCTGGTTAGCTGGTCACAGTCCATCAGTCTGTTTATATCACTGTACCCATCGTAAAAGTGTTATGAGATAGCGAAGACTTTAAACCAATAAACCGACGGTTATAGCCATTTTTATACTCTTTTTAATTTTCTATTTACGAAGCTACGTCAACAATTTATTTTATTGACTCGGATACAACATTTTTCCAATGTTTTTCTACAGTTTTGCCCTTTTGCTAACAATCTTTTGTCTTTATTACGATGTAATAAATCGTCTGTCGTCTACTCGATGATATTGACTTTTATGGCAATATACTGTACAATATTTGACTTTTTGTTTAATAATCTCCAAAATCTATCTTACAAAACATTATGCTTGATTTTTATATAGGCTTAATAATATGACAAGGAATTACAGTAATCAATGATTAATTATAGTTTACGTTCAGAGCTTTGGAATCATAAAACCTTAAGGCGTTAGCAATAAAACAATAAAACGTAACGATTTGTCTGAACGATATGACGGTGCATGCATGCAAGACGGACCGTGGAACCCGCCTTTAGGCCTTGATCTTTGGAATCATAAAACCTATTACGATGGATTTTTTAATACACTTCCTCCCATTACCTGTCGATAAAAATTTTCATTTAAGACGATTGTTATATATGAGTACAATACTCCCCCTACATGTTATTAATATTTTAGTCTATAATTAAAACAGACCTCATTTGAACGATGCGATTGCTCTTCCGTCTGTTGCATGAAATTGTCCCTTTGAAAAAGAAATTCCAAAATTCGAAAAATAAAACCCTGCAATAAAAATAAATTTACTTAGTACTGTAGGTATTTAAAGACAATCAGCTCTCAAATACCGCACTGAGGATTGAGTTGAATTTGCTTTCTCTACTTCAGTTGGTTATGGAACTTTGTCTCTACGGCAAGGGATTGTCGCAGTTATTTCGGAGAGACGGATTGAATCTGAATCATTCATATCCAGAATCATATGGGTCACGCGGCGCGGCACTGGCGGGCGCGGCGGCGGCGCGGCGGCGGTGTGGCTGTGGCTGTGGCTGCCCGACACGTGGTCTCTGGTCTCTGATACATTAACCATTCCGCTCGCATCTGATGATATCGTACCCTCCCCTCAACCCACGCCCTGGACGACCAACCTCAACCCGACCTCAGCCCGACATCAACCCGACCGCATCCTCGAGCGAGAACCTCTGGATGAGTCAATCACAATTAGGCCTACATCTCCTGGAAATTTTTAACATTACCTCAGTCACTTTCCATGGAGCTGACGTTTATTTAGGGCAAACATTGATCAGAGATGATTAGTAAACAAGAGTGTGAAAAGTGGGTGAAACCTTTACAATTTTGTTGAAATTTGATCAGAAAGATTCGAGAACATCAGATTATGACCCATGCGCTTTCCCTCCGGCTTTATAGCCTGATGGCGTTTAAAACATCGAATTACTTTCTCTATAGGAGACATCAGAGCACTATGGCGAAAATTCATCAAAAAAGGAAAAACTATAGTTGTTAGATTATTTAAGACTTTTATAAACGATAATCTGATACCAGTACAGTATTTCAAATCAATAGGCAAGGAAAAAATAGAAAAATAAAACCCAATCGTGTACCCATTGTTAAATTGTGAAGATGTGGAAGGAAAATTCGTTTTCATCTTACGATTTACAACTAAATTAAAACTGCACAGGAAAAGTTAGCCATGACAAAATAATGTTTATTACGTAAAATAAGCTCTTTAGTTCTTAAGGTACTATTTGAAAGTACTGTAATTGCATAATGCAATATATAACCATTAAAATATTAACATAAAAACAACGACTGTATATCTTGTTGTGCTAAAAATATATTTGAGTTCGCTTGACATACCAATCAGTCGTATGACTTATAGACACGGCAATCAAGGTGATGTTGTGCAACAATGGTTGCAGTGCAAATGCAGTGCTGGAATGCATAATGCATTAATTCGAGGCTAAAAGTCTTATTGCATATTGTAGCCACTACTCAACCTATAACCATCCGATTGTGATGTTGATGCTTTCTCAATTTTTTAGATTTATTTTTTATAAGCCCAAACCTTTACTGGCAGATTAAAAACTGTTTTAAAGACAGATTAATACATTTTAGGTCCATAAGAAAGCATTTTATAGACATTCATGCTTTAAGGGTGCTCTAGATTCTAAGCGTTGCAATGAATTTAATCGTGAAGTTTGTCCTTCCGGGGTTACTTATTTTGTTGTCAATTAAACCCTCCATACATGGCTCCACTTGTAGACCTATATACTCGGGGCAGATGGAGTCGTCAGTATTAAATTAACTCGTCGCGCGCCGCGGGAGCTCGGCCAGAGAAAGTCCCTCATGGCTGACAGTTTATTACGAGTTCAGCACAATACGCGCGAATTACGCCGGGCCCCGGGCCGTAGGCGGATTCGAGAAAGTCTTCTTATATGTAGACGGTCCGCCGCTCCGGCCAAAGGTCAAATCGTTCTTATAAGTTGTACGCCACAATCGGGAATCAAACGTTACGATACGTACTTATCCGCGACTCTCCCTTATATTTACCATGGGATTGAATGTAAATGCGGGCATAAAACCAGCCTTCGCGGCGCTAACTCACGAAAGTTATTTAGAGATATGTTCCCAATAAGGCGAGTCCTAATAGAGTCCGTGTTCAATAGGGAAACCGCTCGACACGTGAGTTAGAGTTGGTTTCTTTTCACATATGGCGTTTATGCAAACATCCTGTGTGTTTTATTACTTCGAAAACTCCTTTAAATGCTTGAAAATCCCTGAAATAATCGAACTAATTATTATATACAAGGAAATGTGTAAAGTGCTTTTGTGAGGTTTTAAGCAGCGCGCTAAGCAGATCCGTCAAAACTGATTAGGAAACAACCAATATCATGTAGGTTATAAAACTTGTGTAGGATTCGTATAAAATAAGAATCATTTATTTTAAATGAGAAAATATTCAAATTCATATGAAGTCTTTCCCACAATCAACCCATTCTTCTTTCTGATTATCCATGTTTTTCAGGAAATATAGCGAAAGAATGAAAAATTTTACCGAAAGAGTTGTTGTTAATTATTAAATTAAGTGTATCCTATTTTCCTTATGAGATTTTCGTTAATTGAAGTTAATATCTTGAATGCCATTGTTCATGCATTAAAAATAAAGTACTTTTCCTCCGGCAAGCCATTGCAATTTGATGAGATTATAAATCTTCATATAGGGATTTATGGATAGTTAAACTCAATTACACGCAGTTGCCAATGGTAGGTCGTATCTTGAGGTGCATCTCAGTGCATGCGGTGGCGACACTGTTCAGAAGGCAGAGAGTGCATAGTGGTTGGTAACTCGGTTGCGCAAAGCGGACTGACTTGATGGACAATGTCTGGACCTTGTCCAGCTCATTATTATGCATCAGTTATATAATGCATTTAGGAATGCGGTTGGAATCACACCTACCGGACCGCGCACCGCATCACCGCATCACCACATCACCACAGCGCCGCACTATCGCAGGAATCCGGCCTGCTGGGTCGCCACATTCGGCACCGACCGGCCGTCAAGGAATGCGGGCTGATTCCTTTATAAAACTAAATTAACCCTGGAATGATAAATGTTAATATAAGTTTTACAAATTCCAGCAAGGATCATAACGATTTTATACGTTTAGGGTTTATACACACACATTTTTGGGTTCATTGGCTTTCCTTGTTTGAGTGATACAGCTATTTTAATGTCACGAGATAAATTTTTCTACACTTGAACACAAGATTATAAGGTAAAAACTAGGCATTAATCCCAGGAGAGAAATGTAACTGAATCAATGAAGGCCTATGCCGAATAGGTATTTAAAACTATTCAAATGGGTTAATGCATTTTACCAGTATTGTATTCTTAATATCATTGAGTCATATATAGGCCTACACTAATCGTGAATAGACTTCTCATACCATGTTTTTTTCTTTTTTTATATATAGTTTCGGGGACCAACCGAAATTTGGAACTTTTCGTGTACCGCTATTGTAACTATTTGCCAGGGGGTTGCGATCGATGTTGTAATTATTCAACTAGATTTAAACTAATGAAAAAAAAAAAACACTTTTCCCACTACAATCTTCAGGTGCAAATGTTTTACCCTTGGTTAACAAGAGTGGTAACACTGATTTACCCACAGTATAGGCTATGTCACTTGTTGTACTTCTAAGTTACTGTCTTGCACGCAGCAGAAGATTGCACTGATTGCACCGCCGTCTATAGGTTGCAAACACGCCTTTGCTATGAGAAGTCTATTCACGTAATTGTATATAGTCAATACCCTAAATGTCACTAAATGATAGACAATGGCATAAGTCAGTAATTTTATATCAACCACTATACTGCTTTAGAAATTGATATCAATCACTGCACATCTAGGTCTACGCGAAAAATAAAGTTACCCTTTTTAGTCATGAAATTGGAGACAAACTCTATTAATACCGTACCTGAAATTTTAATAATTTATTTTAATGTAACTTGTCTTTGCAAATCAACGGAGACACGTTTAAGATTTTTGGCTCCTTAAAATACTGTATAATTATAAATTATGTAAAAAAAAGTAAATATCAAAGTTTTCATATTTCGCATTGAATAAAATATTCAAACTACCGAAGATTTCCATAGGTGTAATGTTATTCCCAGATAGTAATTTGTGCTGGAAATTTATTATTAGCAATTTTCTTGTCGTGACTGGCCAGCTGGCGATGACTTCATCTCATGAGAATTTTCAAACAAACATCTCATTAATATTCTGCATGTTCAATACCAGAGCCTGGTGGTCACGTGTTAGAATACCTGTATTATTAATGGTATACACCAACGGGCTAACATGTTGAATAAGTTTTACAGTTTAGGTCATATAGTTCCTTTTATGTCCTTCAACCAACTGGTGTGATCCAGACACTCATCTGTAGTAATTCCGTCTTATGTTTGTATGCAACTCTAAACCCTTTTCAAGTCAACACAAATATCTTCTATTCGAAGTTTATACTTCACAGTCCCATGCCTCATGCTCAATGGAGCTTACCCCGGAGTGATATTTTATCCGCAAATCCGTGCTTACCGTTAATCTACAAGCTGGTAAACCTGTCGCCATTTCCCCTTTGTATATACACAATCATGTTAGAGCTATAAATACCTGCATTTAACACCGGTTTTTATAAGATTTTCTGACACTAAGCATAAATTAAAATTACAGTACCAGTCATTCCCGTATAACTCTTAGAGGGACCTGTAAATCCATTAGACAGCGTGAATTACTGTTGCTTTTTATACATGTTAAAAGTATAACCAACTTCTTGTAGTAAAAAATCCTGAATAATAAATAACTCACCCTGTAATGTAAACATTGACCGCCGTTACCCCTTCCCCTCCTCTCTTAACCACTTCACAGTCAACTAACGTGGCCGAGGGCCATCAGTTCTATGGTCCTTGGTCGTAAACCTTTCCACAAAACTGATCGTTGTTCGCCACCACGCCGCCGCGCCTGCCGTGGCGCCACGGTTGATATACGACCATGCTGCAGATGAATCACCACAAGGATCTGCCATCTGGTTTGCTCAAACTACGGTTTAGGTAGTGTACAAAAAATACCAATTTGGAATTTTTTCGGTGTACTTTTTTGTCTGTAACTTTCCAAACGAACCACATGAATTCAACTATGGGTAAACCAGCAAATTACCGTAAATAACCAGGCATTGCCCCAACATTAAAGTCGTTCAACATATACAAGTAAATAAAGCAGTATAGGAAATGTTCCTCTCCTATCACAAAGATTTTTAATTTCCAAATAATTATGAAGATAGAATGTGTTAACTAGAAAGTAATTTTCCTTTTTACTACCTCAAGACATCAATGGTATATTATAAGCACTTTTGAAGCAATTTTTATCACATCAGTTATTATTTATCTATTAGCAAGAGTCATTGTTTGAGGAATTTTCTATGACTGGAGGACTTAGTTGTCAATTTAGGACAAAACTGTTATCAGAAGCTGAATCAGCTTATTCTGGTATTACTGACAACCGCGACGTTTTGGTGTTTCATTGCTGATAACGGACTGATAGTGCTGAGTCACTCGGACGTTGCTGCGTCTGCATGAGCTCCTCTGCAAAAAGGAATAAAGTTCAGCAGAAGTATCAAACCTCAAACAGAAGTATGCACAACTGTTATATGACTAAAGCCAGGGCATAGTCTTTTTGATGATGATTGGTCTCCCTAAACATTAATAGCCTAATTTAAGAGATAGATAGCTATTTTAAGTCTTCTTCGCGTGCCACTCCTTGTCAGCTCTATACTATTTTCTCTTTGTTTTGATTATTGATTATGTTAATGAGAAAAATAATCTTCAAAATAAGACTGGTCCATACAGTATCGTTATGGGCAATCAGCTAATACCATATTGTATAAGGCGAGCTAATTTTCGATGAATCCTTATGTAACCTAGTAATTAACGCTTACTATATCATTTTTATTTATAGAAATGATAGGTCTCATTTTAATAAAGGCGAAAAATATAATTTATTAATTTTTTCCTTCCATTTCACGACTGAAAATAAAGAGAGGGGGGATAGCACAGTGATATTCTCATTATCGTTTACGACAGCATTTTGATTCTGTTGCCTCTGTTGCAACTTAATGTTTTAGTCTTTCGATCTTCAGATATATATTTGTAATGGTGACACCAATTTTTGGCAATGAAGCCTTTAACAAAGCCTTATCTGCATATTCTAATTTGAATACGAGTTCTCGATGCAGAATTGTAAATTAAGTTCGCGAAGTTTCTGGTCTTATTTGTGGTGTCACTTACTCACATTACCATATAGTGTAGTAAAATTAAGCCAAAATATGGCTGGAAAATGAAATAATTTTTGGACGGCTATTTTTGCTGAAATGTGTTCTATGCCATCCCCTGACCTCCCTCAGAAAAGTCCCCTGAAATCCCCAGTGGGCAACATGCCTAAAATGATGGGATGGCCCGCGTGGAGTCAGAAATAAATCTTTCTTCGACCAATGGGTTTATGTACATCAAATTAAAGCTCTTAAGTAGTAGAATTTAATGCCGCAAACCCCATCCCAAGAGGTTGCCTGAGTCGAAAACGGCAGCCTGTCAAACTTTGAATAAAAATCTAATTTTAACCTAAACGCTTAAAAATGTAATAATTTTCGAAATACTTGACCTTTCGAGGTGCGGTTTGCGGCAAACGTTTGCTTTTACAATTACCTTGAAAATGCGGATAGCTAATCATATGCTTATCATACTACCCTTGAACCACCCTCAACATGGACGTCCCAAAGAGGAAGTTTTTAAAAGAAATTCTTAGACTCTAGCCATCCTATACATAATTTTAAAGGTCTTAGTAAGGAGAGTACATAGCCGAAAACCAGACCTCAAAAGGTCAAATGTGTCGGAAGTTATTGTATTTCAAAGTTTTGATAATATTATTTTATTCTAAACTTTGAACGCCTACCATTTCACTCCCGATAATTATATTGAGGATGGGTTTACGGCATTGTATTCTACATTTGAAGACCTTTAATTTGATGTATATAAACCTTCTGGAATGTACAGTATTTAAATTTAGTATGCTTAATATCAAATTTTAATGTAACTCCTTATAGGCCAACCCCTCATTTTTAAGCGTGATCCCCATATGGGATTTCTGGGGACTTTTCGGAGGAAGGTCAGGTTACGCCATAGAACACATTTCAAAAGAAATTGGCTTTCCAAAAATTATTTCATTTTTCCCGACTAATTTTACTACACTAATACCAAAACAATCATATGCTTCAAAAAAAGTAAATATCATTGGTGCTCTAAGCAATTAATTCCTTGCACCTTTATCCGGTGCCTAAGAATACGAACTAAGCAGGATACTAACTCCCGAGCTCTATGATACATAGTTACTAGTTAGAGGTTATTTATGGCAATCTACAACATGTGATATTGTATCGACATGAACGTCGTGTTCCCTAATCTGGAGTGTTGTATAAGGGTGGCGATATATCTGTTAGGAGAAGCTAAACGTCGCCGCGGGAGATACCGCTCCGATTTATGGAATCAGGGAGGTTGGAGATCAAGATACGGACAACTTGTTGGGCTCAGCTGTTATAAATCGATCAAGCGGAATAACATGCACTAATAGTCACAGTCACAACAGTTATGTGAATAGGTACTCATGGTCGTGGAAATGAACAAGAAGAAACGACCATTACAGTACTGTGTTTAAATTTCGAATATAAAAACAGTTCCTAATGATTTAAAACTTAGCGCCTTATCTATTTGATCGTATAAGGATTTAGTAGAGGAGTAAAACATTTTAGAGTTCAACTTTTTTTCATTATAAAAATTCCAAATTTCATTTCCTTATTTAATGGACCACGACTTCCTAAAGACTACGGTAAGGTTAAAATAAATACTGTCCATTTTATCTTTCGGATTTCTTAGATTAGATTTACAATGTAGAATCTAATATCAATCTTGTCAATATAAACACAATTTCAATCATGGAGAGTTTTTGCTTGTATGGAAAATGAACAAGGTAAATGTTAAACGCTATACTTTATCTTCGATTTGCCAATTTTTGCTTATTAAATCTATGAAAAACTCGTGTAAAAGTATGTGCAAAACATTTGATATTATTTATACTATAAACCCTCCTTCACACCAAATTATCCATAAATTTACCAATATAATAACAACGTTTAGCGTTTACCGGATTTACCATTTATGGCTTTGCGTAACCCGAAATTATTATGCTGGAATGTTATTATAGCGTACGTCTAAAAACATTTGAGTTCTAACTTTTACAAGCAGTTGTCGTTCCTCCCGCCTGCGTGTTATATGTGCCATATGTCGGTTAGAATCCCCAGCTCTTGTGCACTACCAGATACATCCTTCCAATTTAGACCGTATCGAAGTGCGTTATACAAATCCGACAATAAGCGCATGTATTAATGTCAGGACGTATTAGCCGGGTGGAGATATCGATCCCGCTCCCGCTGGGCTCTGAATGTTACTCGTGGTTAATTGGACGCCGGGCCGGGGCCTTTACACCGGACAGCCAGGGTTGGTTCTTATTCATCGTTATCTGATCGACAATTGCGAATCGAACAAGACCGGAGCGGCGCGGGCGGGAGAGGAGAGAAGAAGACTCGGTCAATGTCGACTTGTAGCCGGTGTCTGTGTAAATTAACCTGTCATCTGCTGATAGGTGTTGAGACATTGTTGTACCATTTGTGACCGATAATTGACGCTTGATGAAGAATCGTGGCAACAATAATCGTATCATCAGTTGATTGTAAGTATTTATGACAGATACCCATGAGATAGTTGAACTCGAAAGTGTACTAAAGGGATTTAATCGGGCCTTTTGTATATATGATAGGAAAAGTATATGTGCCACTCGCCTACGGCTCGATGGGGGCTCCGCCCCCATGCCCCCATTTGGGGTTGCCCCGAATTCGTTAATTGTTCTAAGTCTTAAGAATTGAACAGGCTAATTGAGGACTCCACCCCCAACTCTATCCTTACCTTCGCTGACTTAGTTTAATAGTTCAGGAAGTCTAAAGCATTTAAGATATTCGCTTGATATTTAAAGCTTAAATTGATACTTTTCTTTTATATTTCATATATAATGCTCATGGTTTGTGTGTGTAGCTAAATTTCAGGCATCCAATTGTCATAACAATAAATAAAAAATATAAAAATAACTAAATTTTTGTGAAAGAATTTTAAAATACGCCCCTTTTTTGGTGAAGAGAGTGAAATGCTACAAAATCTTAAGGGCCGAGCTTATAAAGAATCTAAAAAGAATATGATGCTGACAAAAAGTATATCGGTATGGCAGTATCTTTACCGGGTTTAACAAAATCACCAAAAACTATACATAAAACAGGTTAATAATTTAGTATTTTCACAGTTTTTTTACTAACCTTGGATTGAAATCGGCCTTTGGCTGCTTCTATAGTAAGAACTAGATATATTGAGAAGGTATACAAAATTTGAGGCATGTATGTGTCATAAAAGTAAACGATAAATATTGAAATAGAGTAATTTTGGTGAAAGAATTTCGATATTGTGAAAGTACGAACCTCTTTACAGGTGAAGGGGGTGAGATACGGCAAAATTGCATGGGACCTAACTTGTAGAGCGTCTAAAATAGAATGTAATACTAACAAAGAAATATCAATATTGAAGTATATTTGGCAGAATAAAGTAATTTACAACACTTTACACGAAAAAATGTTTAGAATTTTGAGTTTTAAAAACATTTTTTAGACTTAATAATAATTGAAATTGGTCAATGGCTGCCGCTATGGTAAGATCTAGTTGAGATCATAATATGTACTTAAGTTCAAGCATCCGTGTGCAATATTAGTAAATAAAAATATTAAAATAGCGAAATTTTTGTGAAAAAAAATGGAAATGTTGAAAGTACGCCCCTTTTTAAAGGTGAAGTGAGTGAGATACGGAAAAATTTCACAGGACTAAACTTGTAGAGTGTCTAATTCCTGACCATGAATTATCCCTCAGATTCGAGATAGGACCTCTCGTTCAAAAGTTACAGCGTATTTAGAAAAAGCCTTACATGGTGTAGATTTTACCATACAAAACTATAGGAGGTTAAAATTTGAAAACTCGATGTTTTGCGATTTCCCCTTTGTATTAACCATACAAGCTACGTGTGTACCAAATTTCAAGTTTCTAGCTCATCCGGACTAAAATTAGGTTTTCTCTATTGTTCCAGAATCGGTGTTTTCCCACTACTTATGTTCAAAAATCCGGAAAAAGTGAAAAATGTATTTTGTGAGTAAACGAGAGGAGATACGGTGAAATATGTAAGGATAAAAATTTTAGATATTTCAAAGATCTATCAAAATTGTCCTGTGAACATTTTTGTAGAACAAACCGTTTAGTAACTAGAGCCCGAAAACCGAAAATGGGGTTTCATTAAAAACGCTCTGGAGGCTTAACGGTGCGAGATATGATAAAAAGTCATAGGACCAAAATTGTAGATAATTCAATTCTCTATCGTAGTATTGTTCTCAGATTTTAGATAGGACGAAGCGTTTGGCCGCTAGAGCCAAAAAACTAACATTACAATTTCGGAAGTCCGCCATTTTGAATTTTTTTTAGTAGGTTAAAACTACAAATTTGCAAGTTTAAGATTTTACACTTAGCATTGACTATTCAGACTAGACGAATGCCAAATTTCAAGTCTCTGTGAGTGAGTGAGTCAGTCAGTTACACATGGGGCTGTATATATTATAGACTCGCCTACGGCTCGATGGGGGCTCCGCCCCCATGCCCCCTAGTTAGTTTCACTTAATTCGTCAATGAATCAGAAAGGTCCGAGTACTGGGACTCCATCCTTCTACCCACCTGGGGTTGACCTGAATTCATTTAGTCTCAGGCATTAAGCAAAATATAGATCATACTCTAAATTATGGCCTAGCTATATATCCCCAAAATGTAAAATGTTCGTTTAAAATTTCCTTTATATTTAAAATGTGATTCTTAAAATACACGGTGTCTTCAGTGTTTACCACCCATTTGAAAGTTGAAGCTAAGAGTTGAACAACATCCACGAATGCAATTAGAAAATTTCATTCAAAACGAAATAAAAAAACTTTGTATTAGGGCAGACCCCCACCTCGAAAAAATTCTACTATACGCAAGAGTCGTTGATGCTGGTTGGGGGGGGGGGGGTCTTAAAAATTTCGTAAAAGGAACACCAAATAGAATATAAAATATATTAATATAGTACAATTTTTTGAATGAAATCAAAGTTTTCAAAGTACACACTTTAAAGGGAAAAGGGGGAGAGATATGGCAAAATGTCATAGACCCTATTACCGAAATTGTAGAGCGTCAAAAATATAATGTAATACCAGTAAAAATATAAAGTTATCATTATGAATTCATCACATTAAGACAAATTGTAAATACAAGAAAAAATTAGTAATTTCGTGTTTTCATAGTTTTATTAACTAATCTTAGATTGAAATTGGCCGATGGTTGCTCCTATGGTAAGGCCTAGATGAGGTCATAATATATACTTAATTTGAGGCATCTATGTGCCATAATAGTAAAAGAAAATTATTCAAATAGATCAATTTTTGTGAAATAAATTCGATTTTGTGAAAGTACAGCCCTTTTTAGGGGTGAAGGGGGGAGATACAGCGAAATTGCACTCGTTTTAACTTATAGAGCGTCTAAAATAGAATATAATGCAGGCCAAACATATATCAATATACCACTAATATTTACCAGCTTGCCCCTTTTAAGGGTGAAGGGGGTGAGATACGCCAAAATGTGGTATGACCAAACTTGTAGAGCGTCTGTAATAGTATATATTAATGGCAAATTATATATCGAAATAGCAATATATTTACCAGGTTGAAGTGAATTACTAACACATTACATGAAAAAATGTAAATAATTTTGTGATTTTACCATTTTTTGACTAATCTTTGATTGAAAGAGGTAAATAGCTACGACTATAGAAAGAACATGTTGAGGTCATAATATAAACAGAAATTCGTGCATATATGTTACATAATAGCAAATAAAGATATAAAAATAACGCAATTTTTTCAAAAAGTTTTAGAAATTTTATAAGTACGCCCCTTTTTAAGGGTGAAGGGGGTGAGATACGGAAAAATTTTACGGGGCCAATCTTGTAGAGCGTTTAATTCCCAACTAACGATTTTCCCTCAGATTTGAGTTAGGACCTCTCGTTCAAAAGTTACAGCGGAAATAGTAAAACCTTACATTTCGGGGTTACCGGTTTCCACCGTTCGGTATTTTTTTGGGGGGGTTGAAATGAAAAATTGTCGGTTTTCAGTCTTTTCCCGGGGGTATCATATCTTAAGCCACCTTCATGCCAAAAATCACGTTTCCAGCTCACCCGCAAGTGGTCTAGAATTTTGATAGATGAGTCAGTCAGTCAGTTACTTAAACCTAGTTATTTTAAGGGTGAAGGGGGTGAGATACGCCAAAATGTCATAGAACCAAACTTGTAGAGGGTCTATAATAGAATATATTAATGGCAAAATATATATCCTTATAGCAATATATTTATCAGGTGAAAGTGAAGTAAAACACTTTACAATAAAACATATAAAGTTTTGAGTTTTACATTTTTTTGGACTTAACGTCGATTACAATTGGCAAATAGCTACTACTATAGAAAGATCCTGTTACTTCCTTAATGTACATTGAAATCCATGCATATATGTTACATAATAGTAGATAAAAAATATCAAAATAGCGCAACTTTTCGAAAAATTTTAGAAATATCGAAAGTACGCCCCTTTTTAAGGTGAAGGAGGTGAGATACGCCAAAATTTCATAGGACCAAACTTGTAGAGCGTCTATAATAGTATAAAGTAATGGCAAATTATATATCTAAATAGCAATATATTTACCAGGTTAAAGTGAATTACTAACACATTACATGAAAAAATTTAAATAATTTTGTGATTTTACCATTTTTTTGGACTAATCTTTGATTGAAATAGGCAGATAGCTACTACTATAGAGAGAACCTATTGAGGTCATAATATAAACAGGAACTCATGCATATATAGTACATAATAGTAAAAAAAATAAGAATTAGTTTGTACATAAAAAAGTCGAGTATTAAACAGGTTAACTTTACCAAAGAAGTGCACAGCCAAGACATTAACAAAAGGCTAATGCACACTTCTCACAATCAATAATAATTAAAGCTTTTAAATTCGTCAAAAATTTATGAAATAAATCAGTGAAAACAATAAAATAACATTAAAATGAAATAATATAAAATCTAATAAACGAGATAGAAATCACAAAAGACTCCAAAGTTTTAAAAAGATTTCCTAAAATCCGAGGAGGAACTTATTAAAAGTATGTAAATTAGTAACACCAGCCCCGACAATAGCTGAATTCATATTTTTAATAGTCTCTTAAAAGGAGGTAAGGTCTCCAATTTCAAGTTTTCGGTAGCTATTCTGGTTTACGAGATACCAAAGGTCTCTTGAGTTTATCATCCTGTAATAAATCTGTTTTGAGAGCTAATGTGTAGAGATACGGCAAAATGTTCTGAAAACTGTAAGCCATTAATAATATATTTCAGCAACATTTTTCGATAGGACCAATCGTTTTGTCAGTAGAGTGGAAAATCTGAAAACGCGATTGCACAAAAATTAGTCTGGAGATTTACGCAATTGGTGCGATGTACGACAAAAAGTCACAGGACCAAAATTGTAGTTCATCCAATTCAGTACCGTAGTAGTCTCAAATCTATAAAAGGCCTAACCGTTTAGCCGCTAGAGCTGAAATACTAAAATTACGATTTCTCTCGTTGGCCAAAACTACTTATTTATCACAAAACTGGAAAAAAGTGAAAAATGTATTTTGAGAGTAAACGGAAAGAGATACGGCAAAGTATGTTAGAATAAAAATTGTAGATATTAAAAAGACCTATAAAAGTTGTAATTTAAACATTTTTGTAGGACAAACAATTTAGTCGCTAGAGCCCTAAATCTATATATAAATTTCACAAAAATCAGTTTGGAGGGTTAACGGTGCGATGTACGACAAAAAGTCAAAGGACCAAAATTGTAGATCATCCAATTCCATATCGTAATATTGCTCTCAGATTTCAGATAAGACTAACCGTTAGGCCGCTAGAGCTGAAATACTAAAATTATGATTTCTCTAGTGGACCAGAGCCGGTATTTTCCCACTACTTACGTTCACAAAATCCGGAAAAAGTGAAAAATGTATGTTTTAAATAAACGAGAAGGGATGCATTTGGCAGCTATAGCTGAATTACTAAAATTACGATTTCTCTAGTGTCCCAGAACGGGTTTAAAAATTTTTCGGAAATCCGCCATTTAGAATTTTTTTTGTAAGTTAAAACTAAAAATTTGTAAGTATAAGATTTTACACTTGGCATTGACCGTTCAGGCTAGACGTATGCCAAATTTCAAGTCTCTAGCTTAAATAGTTACGTCAGAAATTCGTATCCCATATAAGTGAGTCAGTCAGTCAGTCAGTTACACATAGGGCTGTATAGTTTATTAGACTCGCCTACGGCTCGATGGGGGCTCCGCCCCCATGCCCCCTAGTTCGTTCCCCCTAATTCATTAACGTCTAATAATTTACGTCAAAAAAATACAGATAAAAAAATACAGATCAAAGCTCAAATTTTGTCTTAACGTAGGGTTTGGTCCTAAGGTTAACAAAATCCCTAAGGTTAATCTAGGGAGAATTATTGGCAGGATTCCTAGCTATAGGTGTAACAAATACGATAATTACTAAATTATGACAATGACTAAACTTGTATTAAAATTGACTTATGGCTTTTACTATAGTATGACCTATTTGAAGTTATAAAATGTACTAAATTTCAAACATCTAAGTACCATAATAGTAAATTTAAAGTTTTAGGATAGCACCATTTTCGGTGAAAGAACTTTACAATTTAGAAAGTACGCCCCTATAAACGGGTGAAGGGGTGAGGTACAGCTAAATTTCATAAGACTAAATTTTTAGAGTGTCTAAAATAAAACGTAACACTGGCAAAACATGTATCGATATTGCAGTATATTTAGCAGATTGAGGTAAATTAATAACACTTTACATGAAAAACACTTCAAGTTTTTACGATGTTTTTGGACTTAACTTTGAAGACCTATTTGAAGTTATAAAATGTACTAAATTTCAAACATCTAAGTACCATAATAGTAAATTTAAAGTTTTAGGATAGCACCATTTTCGGTGAAAGAACTTTAAAATTTAGAAAGTACGCCCCTATAAACGGGTGAAGGGGTGAGGTACAGCTAAATTTCATAAGACTTAATTTTTAGAGTGTCTAAAATAAAACGTAACACTGGCAAAACATGTATCGATATTGCAGTATATTTAGCAGATTGAGGTAAATTAATAACACTTTACATGAAAAACACTTCAAGTTTTTACGATGTTTTTGGACTTAACTTTGAATGAAATCGGAAAATAGCTGATACTATTGAAAGAACGGTTGATGTCATAATATGTACTGAACTTCAAGCATCTATGTGCCAGTATGGTAAAAAAACTTATTAAATCAACAAGACTTTTGTGAAAAGATTTCAAAATTTTGAAAGTACGCCCATTTTAAGGGTGAAGGGGTGAGATACGGCAAAGTTTCATTGGACCAAACTTGTAGAGCGAATAGAATAGAAGGTAATTATGTCAAAACTCAATTGATATTGCAGTATATTTGGCAGATTAAAGTAAATTACAAACACTATACATGAAAAAATGTTAAGGATTTTGTGTTTTTTAAAACCTTTTTAGGCCTCAACTTTGATGGAAATTGCCCATTGGCTTTTACTATAGTTAGATTTAGTTAAGGTCATATGTACTAAAGTTCAGGCACATATCTGCCATAATAGTAAATAAACAATATTAAAAAAGCATATTTTTTGGAAATTAATTTAGAAATTTTGAAAGGACACCCCTTTTAAAGGTGAAGGGAGTGAGATATGGCAAAACTACACCGGAATAACTTATATAGAGCGTCTGATTTGTCCGCTCTGACGCCATGAATTTTCCCTCAGATTTTAGGTAGGACCTCTCGTTCAAAAGTTACGACCTGCAATGTCGTGGTTTTACAATTATTTTGGACTGAAATTAGATTAAAACTGGCCAATGGCTGCTACTATAGTATGACCTAGTCAAGGTCATACTATGTACTAAATTTTAGACGTCCATGTGCCACAATAGTGAATAAAAATATTGAAATAACTTAATTATTGTGAAAGAATTGTGAAATTTGAAAGTACACCCCTTGTAAGGGTGAGGGGGTGTAATATGAAAAAATGTGTGAGGACCAAATGTGTAGACCGTCTAAAATATAATACAATAATTGAAAACGTACATCGATATAGTACTATATTTGCCAGATTTAAGTCAATTACAAACAAACTATACGTTAAAAATGTTAAGGATTTCGTGTTTTCACGAGTTTTTTGGTCTAAAATTAGGTTGAAATCGGCCTATGAATGCTATTATAGTTAAACCTATATGAGGTCATAATATTTACTAAATTTCAGACATCCATTTGCCTTAACAGTAAATAAAAAATATTAAAATAGCGCAATTTTCGTGGACTAATTTTAATATTTTGAAATTACGTCCACTTTTAAGGGTAAAGGGGATGAGATACGGGAAAATGTCAAGGCACCAAACTTGTAGACCATCTAAAATACAGTACAATAATTGAAAAATATTTATCAATGTAGCACCATATTTACCAGATTGAAGTAAATTACAAACACTTTACATGGCAAAATGTTAAAGAATTCGTGTTTTTACGATTTTCTTTTAGCTAAACTTGATTGAAATTGGCCAATGAATGCTAAAATAGAAAGGTTACTATTGGGGCATTATATGTACTAAAGTTCAGATATCTATTTGCCATAATGGTAAATAAACAAAAATAAAATAGCGCAATTTTTGTGAAGAAATTTTGAAATTTTGGAAGTACGCCCCTTTTTAAGGGTGAAGGGAGTGAGATACAGTAAAATGTCATATGACCCAATTTGTAGAGCATTTAATTCCCAACTAACGATTTTCCCTCAGATTTGAGGTAGGAACTCTCGTTCAAAAGTTACAGAGAAAATAGAAAACCCTTACAAATTCAAATTTTTTATTTCTACCCTTTTATTTTTTTGTAGGGGTTGAAATGGAAAATCGGTGGATTTTAGATTTTTTCCGATGGTTTCTGAACAATAGCCACCTGCATGCCGAATTTCAAGTTTGTAGCATAATTGGAAGTGGTCAATAATTTTGATTCTTGTGAGTGAGTTACACATGCGGGTGTATAGTTATTTAGAAAGCATCTATGTGCCAGTATGGTAAAAAAACTTATTAAATCAACAAGACTTTTGTGAAAAGATTTCAAAATTTTGAAAGTACGCCCATTTTAAAGGGTGAAGGGGGTGAGATACGGCAATATATATATATATCGTATGGCTCATTCAGCCAGCCACCATGGTTTGAGAATAATTAAATAAATTCTGCGGTGCAGAGCACCTGAGTCAGTATAAGTAAAAATCTAAACACTAAAATAAAATAAAAAATAAAAATTAGATCTCTCTTTATAGAGCTAAATCCAGGGCGCTAAGCCATTGCAGCCCAGCTTCACTTGAGCTATGCAGACCGGCCAATCCTTCGGGGAAGGCACTCAGTGGGCACTCTTCGACTATGTGTTCCATAGTTTGATACTCTTCTCCGCAGTCGCATGACTGGTCTTGTGTCATTCCCCATTTGTGCTTCCAATAATTACATCTTCCCACTCCAGTGCGGAAACGATTGAGTATAGTCCACTGCTTCCGAGGAAGATTCATACCACCTACCGCTACGGTCGGGTCATCTATCAAGAAATGGTTCCGACCTTGAAAAGCATCCCAGGAGGAAGTCCAGTTTGTATGGATGGTGAAGTTCGAGGGATGGTGAAGTTCGAGAGATACGGCAAAGTTTCATTGGACCAAACTTGTAGAGCGAATAGAATGGAAGGTAATTATGTCAAAACTCAAATTGATATTGCAGTATATTTGGCAGATTAAAGTAAATTACAAACAGTGTATAGTTATTTAGATTATAGATACAGTTGAGTGTTTGTCAGGGAAACAGAAAAATTCCCAATAAAACTTTTAAAATGACAAAATTAAATTGGGTTTTCATAGTAACCATTTAAAGTTAACTTAGTAGGGGTGTTTCTTTCGTTTTAATTCTCCTGTTCTCGGCGGAGGAAGAAACTGTAACCATAGTTACAATTCATTATAATTTTTTGCATTAAATTTCAAAACAAAATAATCGTGTTTTTAAATTTAAGAAAAAAATTATGGACGCTATGGAGTTTTATTCCTTTAGCAGATATATACAAACGGATTAAAAATGAAATTGGTTTTTCTAAAATAATTTATGAAGGTGTAAATATAAAGGTAAGTGAAATTTTATATCAATATATCTATCCAATATAAAATACGAGTATTTCATAATAGTATATTGTCCCAGAAGAAATAAGTGCCTTTCAATGAAAAGTCGTAGGTAAAATTTGATATTTCTATTTTATAGCCAATATATTATAAGAACGTGACTCTACACAAACCGTTGTAATTTTGTAATATTTGTTGAATGAGTGCGGAATTTTAACATGAGGCAGAATCTGTTCTCAACAGTAAGGTCGTCCCTTTAAGCCGGTCGTCCCTTTAACTTTCTTTAAAGTTAGTTGATTTTATTCAAATTTACACCAGTGTAACCCTTAGATCATTCGTAAATTATATTGCTGGCAGCTGCACTTTATCAACGAAGGTTTGGCAATCTAGTAATCAGAAAATTTAACTTGTATTTTTCAAGCTCCTTAAAAAATTAAAACATAAAATCTGCTTGAATATATGTATCATAGGCAAGTAAATTAAATCATAAAATCAGCGATTAATTTATTTATTATAACTTATTAATGGAAATTTTTACAATTTTTTTAATTACAAACGAGTAATCATTTTTATAAGCAATCAGACAACTTGTCGGCGTACCAGTTATATGGTTTTAACTGACATCCGTTTTAAAAAGCAGTTCCACACAGTCCTAACCCGTTGGTGGCGGTGAGTTATGGCACGGTCCCGGTGATTCTACTTTCATCTCCCAGGCAGCCTCACACTGGGTCTCTTGCACCCCATATTATCCTCCTCTGACATTGATCTATGCAGCCAAAACGCGGTTTGAACGTTGTCGCCCCCGCAGACCAAAGACAGACGCCTACTACGGTAACTCCAGAGATGAGGTTCCAACGTGTTTGAGCGTTACCAGACGTAATGAGCTAGAGCTTGTGTTGAGAGAGGAAGCACTAATGGACATTAATGTTGTAGATGGAAAATTTTACTAATTAATGGAAAAAAACTAGAACGTAAAAATTAATTTATTGGCAAGCCCGCTGATCTTTTATGTAAAATATTCTTAATCTAAAAGACAGTGTACTGTATTCTAAAAAGAGCATATAGAAATATTCCGGTCTGATATGTCCTCTCGTCATCTTCCCAACAAGAGCGCTCTGATGGCTCTCTACAGGCCTCATTTGCTCATCGCACATCCGCGATATTTTCGCACATGTCCAGCTGTGAGCAGCCATTGATAAGAGATCAGCTGATCAGCGAAACAGATGGCATGACTTGTCACACAGCAATCTTTCATCGCGCGTCGGTCTGGGAGGCTGTTCATACTGCTACTAGCAACAATGCTTAAACTGTTGAACGTTTGGAAAATGAAAAACTATCAGTCTTTATTGGAGATAATGCTCAATTGGGTACTATTGCTGTATCATTCTCTTAAAGAAAAAAAATGCTTAAAAAATTAAAAATTTTACATACTTGTTCAATAGTTTAGTGAATAAATAAGCACAACATTCGAATAAATACGTTTCCTCAATTACTGCTCATTAACTAAACGATTTGTTCGGGTTGAATGAAGCAGATATTGAAAGGTCATCAAAACCTCAAACCAACGATAGATCCAACAGTTTCGCAAGAGCAATCTCCGAAGATTAGAAAGCAACCAATGATCCTGAAATTTTGAAACCTGTTCGTTTCTCAATGGATTCATCAAATCCGCATAGATTTCATAACTGTCGATAAACAAATTCAAAAGTTCAATTTGGCGCGTCAAAATTCACACTGTCTTATCACCGGATGTGACGATAAGGGAGATAACCTCCCTTGACTCTGGGTCGAGCTTCTTTGGAGTTCGCAAACAGTGGGGGGAGAATGGGATGTTTACCCACTAGCTGTGTATGCGAACAGTCTCGCCCGATGCTACGAACATTGTACCGTTCACATCATTTTGGGGAATAGAAAATAAATAACTGCATAGCTTAACCGCATAGATCGAAATAACGGTTTTGCATTGGTTCTATTTTATTATTACCTTTCTCAGTAATCAAAGAATATTTGAAAAAAATTCTAAGGTATACTACTTGCTTTTTACGAAGTTTTGTAAAACAGTAGGCCTACTATAGTATTTTTGTAAAAGTTAATATAGTAAAACAGTGTCTACTTTTACTCTTTATTTTGATTTATCGGAATTGTGATTACATTTGATTGTATGACCTCCAATGACAGAAATCGGAAATGCACTGAGTACCACTCTTCGTAGATTCTACACAAATGTTACCCTCTCCACTAAACGATCACCCAGCTTCAGAAACGGCCAATAAATATAACTTGGTAGGCATGAATGACGCCGCGGGTTATCACAGAGGTCACACGGTGACCTTGTGACCTGCGCTGATAAGAGGTTCAGTCACGCAGTCGGTCCTCGCCGCCGCTAAGTATGCGCGGCACGTGGGACATCTTCGGGGCTGAATCTCATTACGGATAGTTACATGTTTATTGTCTCCGACGGCATAAGGAATGGGGAAATTTGAAGATAAGGAGGAATATAAATGAGAAACATCCGGCTACTGAGGGTTAGATATTGCTGTTTATTTGTTGTTGATTTGTTTCCTACTTGGCTTCTGAAGTTTATTGTGGAGATGGAGGAATTCCCTAGCTGTTACAAGACATGGGAAACACTACAACAATCTTATGAGGACTACTACTTTTTATATAAAAACTACGGTAGAGAAGAAATGTAGTTTGTCTAGATTGTAAAATTGAATTTTTATGGCATATAACGTACAATGTAATTGTGCTTCATATTACTTTTTCAGTGAAGTATATTTTTCTCTCTGAAACATTGAAGAAGTTGTTATGTGACTGTGATGCTGAAGCCGAGCTTTACTTATACTAATATCGCTTTATCCTGTAGTATGCTTTTGCCATTTGAATGAATTATAAACAGAAACGTAATAAAATAATAACGTAAACACCTATAGACATTTGTTGTTGTTGATAGATTCTAGTAGGTCGATTATCCTTGTAGAATAACTGTGTCTAAGAGTAGTAGAATGCCACTAATAGTGTAACTAAAATCTTTTTGTAATCCTCCCACATTTATTAATATTAATAAGAAATAAAATAAAAACTTGATCTATTATTGTTGTGAAATTCCATACCCCATCTACTATTTGTATGCTTTCAACCGTTAGATTTGTATCAGTCTGATTTCTATAACTTTGCGACTGAGATCTAAAATGCAGGTGAGGTGTAGATACTCTTTAGTATAAAGTAATTTATAAACCATAAGGGAGTCTTTAAGACCGATTTTAGACAGTAAACTCCCAAAACTGGCTCACTGACGGCGTGGTCGTAACTCTACTCGAGGTCCTCGTGATAATGTTGTGATAAGGGGTGCTCCTGCTCTGGGCTGTATCGCTCTTGTAGCCCCCCTCTACAGGGTGCGGGGCGTAATGGCGTGCTGCTATCTCAATGGTCTAATAGTTTTTCTAGCGGAAGCAAACAGAAGGGGTTGAGTTGCCCATTTGGCTCCCTAATTGACAAAGAGACCGCCTGACAAAGCGTATGTGGCTCTGGTTTACGATAAAAACAAATGGGAGTCAAATCTATTGTAACTATTAATAACACCATTCCACCTTTTGGTCATTGAAAAACTAATGTTTGTTACTTTTATGAACAAAATTGTATCACTATCACTATTTTGAGACAGGGACTTCACATACGGTAGTGATTATTTTAACCTGAATATAAATGATAGATGAGTGTAGGATGATTGTGGCGCGATCTTGTAGTCGACATTCTCCTTAGACAGGAATGTTATAGCCCAACAGCCTACCGCTATTTTTTTTATGCCTACCGCCTACCGTCGTATCTAGGGACCTACAGTTGTGGGATCCGAACCACAATTTTGACCTCGCATATATAAGAATATTGGTCTAATCATGAGGATGGTATTTAAGGATGAACTATATTATTCACTAGTGTGGACGTTAATCCCCACTAGGGAATATCACATCCACAAACCATAGCTTATAACTATCCACAATTCGTGACCTCCAAGTAGCTGGATTACAGGACGACGCCACCGTCTCCGCACCGGCTTTGACGGTTCAGTGTACGCCCCTCCGGATTTTTGTCGTTCTACCCAGGTCGCCATTGAGTTGTGAAAACTACTTTACAAGGATGTATGTATTAAAGTTGTTGTTGTTAGTTCTATGTATGAGTACCATAAGTTGAAAATTTTGAGATATTCCAAGTAGGCCTTCTATGATCCTCGGAAATAAAATAACCAAAGAAATGTTGATTTTTATCTTAATCTTCTTTCCTTCTTGCTCTCCTTAAAAGTTTTACCTTTCACCATTAATTCCTCAGCTATATGCATATTATTTAACCAACTCTCCTCCCATACTTATCTCTTTTGACGGAAGGTGAAGATGTCCGGGACAGCGGAACGCCTCAGTGGCTACGTCGAGTAGCTCAATAGTCTCTGCACAAGTGCTATCGCCAGTCGTACGTCTTCGGCAACACCCAACGCTCGATTCTCCTCGCCCGTCGCCCGTGTCGATCTAGTTTATTCACAATCCCCCATCAGATAACGATGAATAATAACCATACAACTTGTCTTCACTGTAATGGCTCGGCGGCACCCAATTAAATGCATGTAGGCCTACATTCTCATGTTGTCGGCGCCAACGTCTGTGGATTTTCTGTTCAACGTCCTTTGCGATTGCGTCTATTCATGGTGAGTTTATTTGATTGGACTCAACACTGTCTAAGATTAAGTTTGTAATCCTTTTTTCTTCTGTATAATGGATAATTTATAATTTATTTTATTTTGGATGTTGACTTTTTTACGAAGGGATAAAGACGTTTTAAGGCAACAAAGTTGTTCAGTGTGTGACAGAATAAAGTATTAAAGAGGTTTAAGAATATAATTTTAATTTACAAACCAAACTAAATGAGTCTGCCTTAGTTAACTTGCATTGAACTGTTCAAAATATATTTTTCGAGTATAAAGCTGCGACTAATTAACTTTTTTGTTTATCTTAATTGATTTTTTTATGGGTCATAACTTTTACATTTTATTCAACGAGGGATAAATATGACGTATATTATAATGTTGTTATTAATATTTTTTTTAATTTTATGAAATATATTGAAAACTATAAGTACCAATAAGGCTATGGTAAAATATCGGTTCCATAATTCATTATAAAACATGTTAACCAAATGTAAATCCAAGTATACTTGGATTTACAGTTTCAATATAGAAACTATGCTCGTACATTCCAACAAAGTATGACTATATTTCAAAACTAAAGAACCATGCCATAAATTGTTTTGATTCTACAGTATTTTGTTAGGCTGGTGTTAGGTATTTGTATTGTTAGGCTGGTGTTGTGGTTGTAGGTATTTAAAAATAGCGAAAGAATTTACCGGCAATGTAGATGATCATAGTTTTTATGGGAAATCAATGTGTTATTTCCAAAATAAAAAAAATCATAGGGATAAGTTAAAAACAGTTTTTTGATAGAATTTGGATTATCATTGTATTAAAAACTCACTTCATTTAAATTCTACACATGTTTATTCGAAAAAACAGTAATAATCCAGTTTGAAATGTCAGTTGTAGAGTAGTTGCGTGTGGTGGACGTTATCATGATGACTCAAGGCTCGCCGTTGTCACTGATAAGCCGCCATATTGACGGGACAGGCGGGCCCGAGTCAGACTGCTGACATGCCTCCCCCGGTTGCATAATGTCAAAACACCGATCTACCGAGGTGTCTTGTCCAAACCCAGACACTATATAGTTCGCAATATACCGAATCGGACGAAAACGAATTCGATTAAGATTATGATCTCTTGATACAAACACTTTAATTCGAAAAACAGACACCATAAAAGCAATACTAATGACTGCTGGATACAGGTGTTAATACATGCACGCACCATTAATGGTAATATTAAGACAAAGTCCTAACAGGGACAAAGTCTGTGGCAGGGTTAGTCCTAGGCAGTATTTATGTCACTTTCATTACTTATAGTAATCTGTTGGTGCCCCCTGAATATTTTACGTGTATCAATATGTTACTCTGTTTGTTTATTATTGTATTTTGCATGTGATGTTGCAGGAGTGCCGCGCAGCAGCGCCCGCGCCGTGACCATGGACACGATGATGCGCGGCGACGAGCGCGCCGCTGGGGTCATCTCCGGCGCGGACCCCTACAGGGAGCTCGAGCTCTACCTCGAGAAAGTCAGCGTAAGTAGCCTACTATATAACTAAACTAACTAGCTTAAAGCATGTTGCTTATAAAAGTTATTGTTGGAAAATCACATTCTGGTTCGCTTGGCTATAGCCCTTTTATTGCAATAGTCAATGAGATCCAACCATACAGACTATAGTGATTTCTGCCATGTCATCCACAAGAATACCTATCTGTATTCTGTAGTAATAATGCTATTCCATATACTATTTCAATAGGACAAATTTTTAATTTCGGCTGACCATGGGATCGAAACTGTTGTGCCTTAGTAAAACACGACGCCATGATTTTTTTTATTATGGCTTGTGGACATAACTAATCCCACCACTACTCCATACAAGACGTCTCTTCATATCTAAAATCTCACCACGCCACCAACACTCTGCTCCGTAAACATTCTTTCCTCCGAGAATGCGTTTATCAGCGGGTGCATGTTTACGTACGCGGTGCACTCTCCCTATTAATACATCCCGACGGGGAAGGTCCTGAGGTTATTTCCATCTCCGGAAGCCCTCTGTCACCTTCGGAGTCTTCCTTCCCTCAGTTCGGAGACAAAAGTCGCCTAGAAAGGTCACCTAATTGACCCGGGGAAGTGTGAGTGTGAGGTGGTGAGCGGAAGTGACAGCAGCGGCATCTGTGAGGCGTGAGGAGGGGTTGTGATAGCGGCGGCGTTGGAGCGTACATCCGAGACTAGCTACTGGCTGCCTCATCGCCCGACGTTGGTGAGGCATTTGTATGATAAAATTCTAGCATTTAAAGCACTGTGGTATTTGTCATTTCACTTTATATATAACGCAGACGATAATCAACACCGTATTAATCAGAACCCATTCTGAAACATGTCGATTATACATTACTTATAACTTTCAGGATTAAACATCATTTCTGGAAATGTTAGTTTTTTTTACACAATATTTCTCTATCCAAACGAAACCATAAACATTTTTCTGACGTTAAAAGAGTCGAAAAGGTTCACAAAAGCGTCTTGTGCGCTTTATATCTCGATTTCAAGGCATCCCTGACCACCTTCCGGCTCCAGACGTTGCCCCCAACCAACGGGATCCAGCATGCAGTCACGCATATAGGGCAACCCTGATAGGCGCGCTTACAGCTCTGTTAGTAAATATTCTCATCTTACTCCTGGCGAGGAGACCTATTAAAATAGCAGCATTTACCTATGCTACTGATTATTCGTACTATGAACCACACGATCATCTTTTTTCACCAATTCCATCACGGTTTCTCAATAATGAATTTTCGCATAATTCAAATTTTACACCCAGTTTTTTTGCACCTGCATGCGTGAAACCGATTTCTTCACATCGGCATTTCTGTATCGGTCAGTGTTGGCACACCTGTATACAGGCCAGTGGTGCCACACCCCGCCCCTGGGATCGCCGCCGTCGCCGGACTCCCAGCGGATAGGATGTCCCGCACATGTGCCGCTTACCCACCACCCGCCACCAGCGTTCAATTAACACAGTAATTAATGATGTTCCAACGAAACGTGAAGGTTTTGTTGTAATTTTCTTGTCTTTGTACAGTTTTTTTTTTTTTTTATGGGGGAAGTTTTTAGATTGTTTGGGCTAAGTCGACACGGTACACAAGAGGAGAGCTATAGGGTTAAAATGAAATGTGTAAAAATGATCTGTAAGATTTGTGCCTTATCAAACGTATAACTGCTACACGTTTATAATGTATACCCGATTTAGAAGCTCTCTTATAGTTTATGGTGAAAATTTCAAGTATTATCAAAATGATTGTACTTTAATGTATTTCAACACAGTTATATAAATCTCTAAGTTGCCCGTTAAGCTTTTCCATCCCTACTTTTATTGAATCAAAATAATTGGCGAGACGTTTTAGAGGTAACGTAACTCAAACACCTCTAGTTATTTATTATTTCACATACAAATGCAGAACTACCTACAGTATTATTATAATTAATTATCCAAAAGTAAAAAATTAGACTCATAAAATACCTTGGAAGGTTCTGTTGACCTAAAACTGCCTCCTCAGGTAAAACTTTAAATTTGTGTATTTCTACAAAAAAAATTTTAAAAGTGTTGATAAAGTTTTCAGGTTTTAAATAGTATTGTGGGAATCAACCATATTTTTCGGTCGTTTCCCACTATTCAGCGTTTGTGATATACAAACATTGAAATCTACGCGAACTCCTCTCTGGCTTTCCTGGTTCGCAGATCGTGCAATATATCCCTTGTACTTAATTTACCCCCCGCCGTCCGGTTTATCGCCGCGCCTGTTGTAACGTATCCCCATTGTCCCTGACCATCCCGGTGCCCAATCCCCGGCTCCCCGGGAGGTGCCGCTCTCGTTGCCCCAAGGTTTACGACCCCGGGGTCGCGTGACGTGGCCAGGTCAGTGTTTATGGGGTGCTATGGTGTCGCCGCGGCCCCGGCCCCCGTCGTGTGTCACCTCGTGTCAACTGATGGGATTTGTGACCCGTGGGGGGGGGCGTAAATAGAGTTATCTGGTTGTGAGACAGGTTTACCTCCTCCTCTGGAATGCGGGGCTCCTAATTAACAGTTTCTTTATGGGGTTTTGTTGAAGTCTTAATCAAGCGTGTTTATGTAGTAACGTTTATAAAAAAAGTAACTAGATAAAAAAACGGCTATACTTATAGTCTAATAAATAAATGCTTTTATCTTTCACTTAATTAACGACTTAATGTTCTTAGTGTTTTTGTTGGTTACATATGATTTCACAAAATGTAGAAAAGTTACATTGCACTTTAAAAGCTATTACGCGAGAAACCTGTCAAGAAACTGGTTTCCTCACACGTTGAAATTAGTGACAATTAATTGCAAATGGTTTCGGACGAAGTTGTTCATCGGATTACAGGATGATTGATAAAGAGTTCGTGAGGTGGAGGGGTCCATTCAGCAACAGCACGACGTCCCGGGTCGAGTGCCCTCTGCTGCAATCGTGACAGATGAAGGCTGTTGTAGAACAGTGACGACTTTATAGTGGTTTGACACACTACGGTGGAAACACATCTTCCTTCGATTCTTTAAAAGAGAGTCACATTGTGTCAAATGACCAAAATTAGTGTTTGTTCTTTAAGTTCTACAAGCTGGGAAAAACTTATTATTCAATATACCTTTAGATGTACTTCATGAAATTTTACTCAGATTAAATCAATAGCATATTGTGTTGACTGTATATTTATGTTTGTACATTATTGTTTCAGTTTTGGTTCATTAATTTTAACTAACAATTAGTTGTTGAAGACGTAACTTACAATACTGTGTGAAAACCAGTTCAATTTTTTTACCGCCACACTATCTAATATTGGGCCAATGGTGTTTTCGTGTTCATACAATTGTTTGCATTCTAATTGTTGCATAAATGTTTTCACTTATGTTTTATTTGTAACAAATCTTTTGCAACATAATTAAAGGCTCGGACGATCCGGATAGTAATACCACCGCGTTCTGCGTTATTTTTAACGCACTCAGATAGAAGATTCGATGTAAAGTCCATTATCGGCTGATTGAGACCTTAAGAGGGCGTTGAAGTCAATCCAAATTCCGCCTTTCCCCCATAAGAGCAATGTTAAACGGGATGTCCAAAAACTCTTTTATTTATAATCAGAAAATAATGGTTTATAGCTCTAAATAAAGGGTTCATCAAGGCGGATTTGGTTTGCGAGGGTAATTTTTTATAAAAATTCGTGTTTTTTACTAACATGAAATAACAAAGCAAGTTTTTTACTACTTTTAAAACATTTTCTACAGAATTTCATAAATTATTTACAAAGAATCGATCTTGCAAAAGGAATGGGGAATTTAATAGTGATTCAAACGCTATTTATTCTGAACCAATCGGACAAAAAATAAAGAAATTATATGACAAATGCCGGGGACAAATTTAGCATTGCTCTTATGGGAAATAAATCCAACATGGCGGCACTCCAACGCCCTCTTATAAAAATAAACAAACGCGGCGATACCGTCCGTATATGGTGGGCCCTACAAAAGAATTCTGATGTGATTTCACCATTTTTAAAGTTTGGTTATATCTTAATTGATTTGGCATGTTTGCACAATGACGGTAAGCTGGCATGCAACATATGTTGTTGTTCACCTGATACACACATGTGGCCCAACGGGTTGCACAAGCGACGTATGCGGCTGCCTGATTGGAATTGGCGGTGTAAAAGTCGCCCAGCCCGTTGAGTTGGTTGGCATCGGTTGGCAACATTATGCAAACCTCGTCGTCAATCTTCCGTAGTTTATTGGCTGCTAATAGCTCCAGCGGCTGGGCCCAGCCCCTCATGCATCATGTATTTAACCAAATTTCGTCCCAAATTGGTTATATCAGCTGGTTTTTTGCATTTATCTAGGCAGTTTGTGGAAATAAACAAGCGATTAGTTTATACAATGCCAGTAGCGGTTTTATGTCACTATATCAAAATTTAACTGTCACTTTATTGTTGGTAATTAGTAGTGGAAAAGTAAGGCTTTTGGGCCAGTTCAAGGTCACCCGAGCGATGACGTCATCGATGACGTCATCGAGGTCAATGACCTCATCGATGACGTCATCGATTGCATCATCGATGACGTCATCACCAATGACGTCACTTTCATGACGTCACACCCATGACGTCACAGAAATGACGTGCTGATGACGCCATCACCCCTTACGTCACCAAGATGACGTCATCGATGTCACAAAGGTCAAGGTCACGCTGAAACCTAAATTTTTTTGGCACTTTTGCTGTTTCTCGCACTACGCTCCGAGTTTTAGTCAGGTTACCGTGACCTTGACGACTTGGAGCGAAATTAGACGAGAAACAGCAAAAGTGCTGAGGAAACTTGAAGTTTGCAACGTGACTCTGCCTAAACCGTCATGTGACACCGCTCGGGTGACCTTGAACTAGCCCAGCTGCCTTACTTTAACCATTAATGCAACCGCGATGCGCACCCTACGACAGACACCGAGCGACTGACTGTCCGGCCTAGAGATGTTCGATATTTTTGTTTCGGTGACAAAGTCACCGATATTGCTCTGTCACCGATATATCGGTGACAAGGCACTCGAGCAATCGGTGACAGCAAATTCAGTGACAGGCGCAGAACACCACCGCGCAGGCACCCAATCCGTTGCTACACAACTAACACAACGTCACCGGTCGCCGCGCCGGTCACCGATTGGCCGACGCGTGGTCACGAGGCTGCCTTCGCCTTTGCTTCGGGCCACTTCGCAATGGTTCGGGTGGAATCGGGCACTAGCACGTTGGCTCTGTCACTGATCTCCCAGCAACAGCGCCAGGCCCAGGTCGCTGTCACCGATCGATATACTGTAGAACTTTTGGATTCAGTGACACAAAATATCGGCGACAAAGCGGCCAATCAGAGGGCGCGATCTGATGGCTTCGCTGGAGCCGTTAGCGTTACGATATTTACAACACTGGTTAAGGGTCGCATCGTAATGGAATCCGAAATCATATAGACTCGAAAATCGCTAACGTCGTGTATCTCTTTAACAGTCATTAACAGTAATTTGTTACTCAGATAATTTTGTAACTTGTCACCGAAATAAAAATATCGAAAATTCATTTGCTCAGTGGCGCGACTGCCGCAGCCGCGGTATCTGGTTCTCCCCACCACTCGCGGCTCTGTCACCGATTTTCCTGTCACCGATTGAAGTCACCGATATTTCCTTGTCACTGGAACTGAAGTCACCGATATTTGAAAGTCACTGGATCGCACATCTCTAGTCCGGCCCCGCGCACTCTAGGTATATGGGAAGTGGTGGGGGAACTGCGATGACCTCGGGAAACTTGAAAATGTCAAGCCAGGTAGCACCGTTTTGGTGCTACCTTAAATTTACATGTTAAAGTGTGATGACCTTGAGGTTGACTGTGAACCTGGGACTTAGGATTGTCTTTAACAGCTTGACGTTTTTGCTTGAGTTTAAGTGTGGTGACCTTGAACTGGTTAAAATCAAAACTGCACAACACGGATGTGCATCCTACGACAGCCGCCGAGCGACTGACCTCCGGGCCCTGCGTACTCTAGATATATGGGGAAGTGGTGGGGGAAATTTCAAGGTCATTCAAACGGAGTTTTAAAAAAGTCAAAGAGTAGAAAGACTACTCTTGTGAGTCTATAGCGATTTCATTCATAGTGAGTGCTTCGGTATGCCAAGTTGATCTGTACTGACACGCTCCTAAATAATGTTTGCAAAAACCTGCAAAATGATTGTTGCACAATTTGCAGCCAGGTAGCTGGTTTAGTTTAAATTCAATGCAACGTTCAGGGCAACAAGTGTACTTATGCCCTCTCATTTGGTACACATGGAATGTCTTCAACCCCGGTTTCGGCTTCTTCCAAGACTTGCACTTACACATGCACTGACCAAAAGCTTCACATGTTCTACAAGCCAGGCCATCCACCACATCAATGTCATTGGGCCATGAAAAACATTTCTGTTCGCAACAGTAGTTGAGTTGACTCTCCATGTTGCTGCGGTGAAGGTGCGCAATGAAATGATGCTGTATTCAGTGAGAGTGCACCTTAAATAAACTCATTGGAGGGGGAAAGGTCAAGGTCATTCAGACGGAGTTTTAAAAAAAAAGATGATTAGTCGTCCTCCTCCTCCTCGTCCGTTGTACTTGGAGAGCTGTCAGACGAAGAGCCCCGTGCAGGTGCTCCCCATATGAAATGTATGTCTATTTGAAAGCGCAGGCCGGGATCTTGTACCATCAACTCCTTTAATCTATTACATACCAATTCCACTCTGTACACATTGTTAATAATCAACACCCAAGGCTTTGGCTGAACATAACGTGTAGTTGAGTCAGCCTCCCAGACAGTTACATCTTCCGGTGATATTGGAGTGTATAAATGTGTAAAATCTCGTTGCTGAGGCTGGCTTGAAGTTGAAGGTTCTGTGCCGACCCTGGTTGCATCAAAATTCAAATCCATTCTACATTCAAGAGGTCCAGGGTTCCCGTTGAATACATAGAGTAACTTTTGATACAAGACTTCCACTTCTGTCGCATCTTGTAAATGAACGGTCCACCGCAAGGGAAATGCTTCGTCCGTAGTGGAGTCAACTTGAGAAAGAGTCCTGTCCGCCATGGTAGCTAAGCAAGGAATGAGGTGAGCTGCAGTCAGTTGTAACATTATTGAAAAGTAGAGGGGGAAATTTCAAGGTCATCCAAATTGGGTTTTAAAAAGGAAGGAGTGGAGGGGGAAAGTTCAAGGTCATCCAAATTGAGTTTTAAAAAAAGGAAAGAAGGTCACTCCCCATCAGCCTCGTCGTTGTCTCCTACATCTTCATCCGCATCAGATTCACTGTATGGGTAAATCGGTGACATTGGTGAGTATTGCGGTGAGTGCTGACCGTTGTTGTCCTCCTGCCGCAATGTAACTTGCGACCAATCATAGTTGAAATTCATTTGTATTATGATCCCAGGGTTGTCCCGCAGTATTTCTTTCATCCGTTCGCAAATTGTTTCCAAATAGTGAACACTGTCGATGGATAGTGTCCAACCTGTACTCGTTCCAACATCAGTAGTGGAGTCAGCTTGGCTGATGGTGTTGTCCGCCATGGTTGCTTGTCGAACAAGGAATGACGGGTGATGTGATGCTCATGCAGGAACATGGTGAAGTGGTGGGGAGCGTGGTAGAGTAGTGGGGGAAGTTTCAAGGTCATCCAAACGGAGTTTAAAAAAAAGGAAAACCTACAAAGTAACATTGAAACTTTCCAACTGATGGTGGCGGGCGTTTTCTTCTGCAACCTTGCCGACACATGTGACTATGCCATACAGTATGAAAAGTACAACCATAATAAGGCCGAACAATAAAAGATAGCCGTTGACTATCATGATATTTTCTGAGTGGATCTGCTTTCTTCTTATCGCCCTCTCCTGCATCCTCTTCTCCAACTCGTGGACGAAGTCACAGCATGCGTGAGGACATCTTTTATCTGTTGGTAGGTTAGCCATTGTCGATGTTGTAGGTTTGGCTGTTGAAGAAGGAATGAGGTATCTAATTGTGTTGTCTCATGTATATCAACAGTGAAGTGGTGGGGGTAGCAAATCAGTGGAGGGGGAAGTTTCAAGGTCATTCAAATTGTGTTTTAAAAAAATCCTATCTTGTTACTGAGCATATATGTCAGTAACAAGATAGGTGGTTTTGCTCTTTTACTTCTTTAATATAATGAAGAAATAAACATATTCTACAATTGTAAGGACAAGGAAGACATCTGCTAGTCAGCTGAAGTAATCCAAGTTGTCTGGCTCGGTCTTCATCGATGCCGGTGAGGAAGCTGTCGTTGAAGAGGAATGCCCAGGCTCTTCCTTCGGCTGCCGAAGATTCCGTATATTGCAAGCGTAGACTTGCACGTTTATACGGTAGCCTCGTGCCACCATCAGCTGCAACTCCTTGTACAAGTCGTTCAGCTCCTGTTGCGTTTTGATCGCCACCTCCTCATAGCTGGCACAGCTTACGTTCAGAGACATACTGATGTTGTTCGGTTGGCTGCTGGAGTTGAAATGAAGATGAGGCACAGCGCTTGGAGGTATATGAAAAAGTGGTGGGGGTGTTTGCATTCAAGCAGGTTTGACTTGTAGCGTGGTGGTGGGGGTAACTGTGAAATGCAAAGGTCAAAGGTCAAGGTCACCCGCGAAGTTTAAAAAAAAATGCAACATATTAATATGTGACAAACTTCACATATTGATATGTTGCATTTTTTTGTCTTTTGTATTTTTTTTTTGTCTTTTATGGTTTATTTATTTATAAAACATTACAATAACATATGTACAACAGTAAAACTTAAATCTAACACTGCTGCTTGTCGGCGATGTGGATGGTCAACTCGGTGGAATTGCTACCCGTGCAACCGTGGAAAACCAGGTAGAGACAGCCGGGTTGGATGGAGCACAGATCCTCGTTCTGGAGGAGATGGACGAACCGTTTCGGCAGGTAGACTTGGAACTTGGGCTCATCCCCCGGAGTGAATGGTGCCTCGCTAAGACTGCAGCAGATGGCCTCTCCAACTGTAGTCTCCATCTTCTTCATGGCGTGGATAATGTAGTGCTTCTCGTCTTTAAGTTCGGAACACTTCTTGACGGGTAGTATGGTAGATTTGGAGTGAGCATTGAACTGCTCAACCAAAGTTTGCAGAAACTGGTGAGATGCCATGGTCGAGTTATAGATCGTCTTCTTCGTCTTCTTGCTGGGAGATGTTGTCGTCTCGGAATCTCGAGTAATACTCATGCCAGGTCCCGGTCTGCTCCTCACTTATATAACCCCCGTTACCCCCACCACTCCCCATTTCCCCACTTTGAAGGTAAGATGCGAGTTTATAGGCGTTTTTTAAAGCGCAATGTCTATCTTTTTCATGTTCTGGACTTTTAGTACAAATACAAACATTTTCCATCGTATACTTGTAATTTTTATCCAATTCCACATCATTAACCGGAACATGAGTAAATTCTTCGATCCATCTCTTCTTTTCCAGTCCTTTTGTGTAAATATCGGTAAACCTGTTTGAAAACTGATGCATGATGTGATACAAGTCCGTGTAACTTGCAAAACCATCATACCAATCGATATGATGGAAATATTTTGAAATCCACCTGTTGGTAGTAGCGGCTTTGCTAGTTAAAGATGAATAAGAACATGGTGGTTTGAACAAAAGTGTATATGGAACACTTGTATTGATGTCGAAAAACACAAGTTCTTTTATGATAAATCTATCATCATTACCCCGAAACGCTTGGAACTCAATTATACCAGGTTTGGACTTTACTTGTTCTTCTTCCTTGTCCATTGCGAAGATCACTCGTCTGCTCATGACGAAGTCCAAAGGTCAACTGATTTCCACACCACAGTAGGTACGACTTTTATACCTGGCCGTACAGTTGTTGGCGCGTTGGTGTATATTTAACGTGGGCACCGTCCCCGGTAGGCCTAACCCCACAAAGTGTTTGATATTGTTTTAAAAATTAACCATTGCTGTGTAGTTGATTGTCATTTAGGTTTCCATCTTTACATTTTCCTTGTTTTCATTTTCATCACTAACACTTGATTCTTCTCCTCCTTCTTCTTCCTCTTCTTCACGTTTTACTGATTTCTTATGTAGTTGAGCGTACTTTTCCAATTGTCTCCACATTTGTACTTCATGAGGAACCCTATTGAATATAGAAGTATCCACAGGTCCGTACAATATAGGTGCGTCCGGTTGTTTGTCCAAAGTGTCTTCCAGATAATCTTTAATAATTGAACTTGAAAACACCAGTTGTCTCAAGTATCTTGTTATTGGTTCAGTTGCACAAGATAGAATAAAAAACTCTTCTCGATTAAGTTGAATCTTGTTATCATGTCTTGTTGTGTCTCTAAACCGCAACTGATGATCACCACGATGTTTAACAATATCGATTTCCACATTTGAATCCAAAAGGCCTACTCTTGTCTTTCTTCCAAACATGTTACTACTTAAATAGCATTCTAGCAGATGCAAGTGTTTCATAAACGATTCCCAAGCAGTGTCCGTAAACAAAATCATTTTGGGCCCATGAGTTAAAATTACAGTAGGTGAATAATCCGTCGATTTCATAACACCAATTAAAACACTTTTGTCCAAACTGGATGAAATTGGATAAAATATTCGCAAGAATACCTCACTCAATATGTTAGGAGAAATATTATCTTCAATATCCCTTTTCCTCTTCTGTACATTCTTTCTTCTTTTACCTTTTTCCTCAACATTATTACTGGCGTGTAGTTGTCCGCAAGGGTTGTGTTCATCTCCTTCCGGTTGACCTTGAAGATTTAAAAAGTCGGATATCTCCTTCTCAATATCTACTACATTTTCTGGTGTACCACTAGGAGAAGCCATATTGAATACGACGCTACCCATACAACAACAGGCAACAAACTGATGAGGAGCGAGCTGAACGCTCTGCTTTTATACTCGCGGAATGCATTGGAATGTAAGAAAACCGGTCTTTTACAATACATTTTTAACAATTCCAGTTAAAGGTGTGTATGTTACGATTTTATCATGTAGAATTAAACAGTATGCAGTTGTATTAGCCGGTATAGGCGCGTTGAATTCCATTTCTATTTTTATATCTACACTTGATGATTTTACCGATTCATTTTGTTTAGAACAATCGATTACAACTATAGGGTAACCATCTAAGTATTTTTCTGGTGATAGTAAAGGTGCATTCGTTTTACCATAATATGAACTTTGGAATCTTGCATACATATCGTACAATATGCTGTACTTTTTATTAGCGAATGACACATTTAAATTATCGTATGGAAAAAATTGTGAATTTAAATAAACTTTAATATTTTTCAAGTTGCAATGATCAAATTGGCCTGCATGTTTGGTGATGGTGTCTCTTCTGCCTGTTTGTAAACCAAATATAATATACCTAGCTCGTTCCACATAATTAGATGTTTTAACAGTCCAAGTGTGACGATCCGTAGTTGGCAAGCTGGGATGTTCATGAAATTCCCAACTTCTAAAAGGAATTACAATATCACGATCAACCTTTAACTTTCTTAATAGTAGCATTCTATGCTCATCAGCTAATTTAACATGTGGAACTCGCCATACAATTTTGTCTAATGTTAATTTCCATTCCAAAGTTGCATCCGTTGTACCGTCTGGAGCTTTAATAATGTCTTTATCTTTAGAAGATCTCAACAAAACTAATTCTTGTTTAACATTTAATATAATTTTTCTATAGTCTTCAGCAAAACCAAGCAACAAACGTAATGGAATATGAAAATCAAAATTTCCATTTGTATCTGGAGTGATTGTGTCTTTTTCAGGTAAAACCCATCCTGCAGGTTGTATTAAATTGGTTTCATTAGGTGATATAGATGTTAATCCCTTTAAAGTTGTTGCAATACCTACTTTTTTAGTGGAATCAACTGTTACACCTGATATTTCATATCTAATTTCATCAAACAGGAAAGCCATAGCATTATTTATAAATGGAACTGTTGTACCAGTAGTAGTACCGTCCTTTTTAGTAACTTTTCCTTCAATATACAAGTAACTTTCACATGGTAGTGTGTAAATGTCTTGATTTTGTATAGGAATACGGATTTCATCGTTATTGTTTAATTTTGATGAAGTGTAAGGGTTGTGGGTGTGATATTCTTTTTCCCATAGGGTTTCGTCGAATGTCGGACCCTGCGCTATATCCAGTATATCCATAATCGGTTAATTTTAATCCAATTCTCTCTAAGAAACGAATGTTCTCGCGTGTTAACTCCTCCACAGCTGAAGAGCTACTAATGCGGTTTCCCGTAGGTTGTTCGCTTTTAAATGTTAAACCCATGATTTTGTATTAAAGTGTCGATTTTAAATGTAATCTAACCGTAATAGGCTCTTCTCGGAAATCTATCAAGTTACCGTCTTGATCCAATACGTTCAACACGATGTCTGAAATGAAAGTGGTGTTCAACGGTAGATATACCAGGTTTTGTGGCTTTTCAACAATTTTAAATCCAGGCGGTACACTGGGGTAAAAAGTATGTATTATATGGGGATTTGCTCCATCTCTGTAAGCTCCTTGTATAATGTTACAAGTTATGTCTATACTATTGACTTTTAATATTGTTACAGTTTGTTTACCGGAATGTGTTTTATTTGGTTCTAAAATTGCACCATCTTTGGGAAATCCTAATAAATCACCAATTGAGTTTGGCTTAGTGAAATCGATATAATATTTTGAAGTAAGCTCAGCTTTCATTGTATTGTTATTACCTTTTAGCGATATATTGTCTTTTCCCATTTTATTTTGCAAAAAATCATTAATATGATCAATTTCATAAGAACCTGTGGGTAAACCGCACTCTTCTAAGTCTGTAAACTTCCCACTGGCATCTTTTCCTTTATAATAATGCAATAAGTTATTTTTACCTTCCGTAACATTGGGAATAGAGTTGTAAGTTGTAAAATCTAACAGTGCTGCCTCCCAAAATCTTCCTTTTTGCAAGCGTAACGCTGGAAAAAGGATACTTCGTAAAGTGGACGATTTTCCTGTTAATGATACCGTATAGGAAGACATCTCAATAGTGACTGATACTTTTAGCTAGGAATTCCAAACATAAATGGCCGCATATTGAAGTATTATCAGGTTGTTCTCTTTTATAGTTGTAATATATGTTTTTAGCAGATTTAAAGTAATGTTCAAGTTCTTTAGGTGGTGGCAAATTTCCAAAACTATCAAAATAATATACATTGCTATTTAGTTTCTTATAACACACCCAATGGGTGCCGGGCCCTTCAGTATTATCCAAATTTACGATTCCAGTCTCATTTTTCCTTATTTTCTTTGGTAAACTGTCTTTCATAAATACTCCGCGGAAAAATGGTATTTTTAAACAGGAAATATATTTAAATAATTCAACATTAGTCAACGCTTTATGTGGTATAACCAATTGATTTCTTTTATTTAATATGCACGATACGGTCTTAGGTATAGACCAGCCCCGTTTTTTACCATTGATCATATTGTCGGTTTTTTGTTATTTTTCCTCGGAGAACGTCGTTTTAGTCTAATATTACCACCATGTTTCCTCATGGTTGATCCTTTTTTACTCTTACCCCTCCTTTTTCCACCTCCCACCGCTGTTTTAGCCTTCATACCTGCTGTAACCGCTAAAGCTGCTGCTTTTTCCGCAATACTAGCGTCACTAGACTTTACTCGTTGCCAAGCTATATTCGCTAGCTTTTTATCAGCGATTGACCTATTTTTTGAATCGGTAAACGTGGAATATGCGATATCGTGATCTTTACAAGCCTGATCTAACTTATTTATGCCTGGATCACCTCTTTCCAGTCGTTTTTTCAATTTAGTTCCTGGTCCGCAATACTGATAACCTCCCGGTATATGAAATTCGTATGGTAAAGCGTCTATTGCTCTATTTACGATAGATCCTACTGGAATACGATTTAAAGCTTTACTTAACAGAGAAACCGCTGTGGACGTGATACCGCCTCCTTTCCGTATACTGTCTCGATATGGACTGATGTGCTGGAATGTCATTATTGTCCTTTTATAATCGAAATGTACAACTTATGTGTTAACTCTATGACGAGTTGGACATAAATGAGGTCGTTTATTGCGTTCTTATATTATATATCAATATCACCCCAATCTGATGATCTAAACTTTTGCGTATTAGGGTTAGTAAAGTATTTATTAAAAATTTCCCGTTTAATCCAATTACCTCTCTCGGATTCAGACACCCAACTATGACGTGTACGGGTTGCAATAAGAATGTTTATATTAAATAATGCATTTCCTAAAACTTTAACAAGAAAATTAACAGTGACGGCATTATCCACATGTTCAGGGTCTTTAAGGTCTGTTATACGTTTATTATTACAAGTATACACTTTACTATCCATTTGTGATGTTGTGATAGCCTGTCCTACAGTTGCAGCATCATTTGGATCACTTCCTTGTTTTAAATTACCTATTTTCTTATCATTTGCATTAAAAACATCACCACTTGGTTTATCTAATATCAAAGATTGACTAACTACAACACAATCGAAATCTTCGGTACCAGGAAATACATTACGTATTTGTTTTTTAAATCTACATATGTAAGGTTCGGTATGATTATATGGATTAGAATGTATAGTTTGTGCTAAAACTGGAACATCAAATAATTCTGTACCCATATCTACATTTGATAATTTCTTTCCTTTACCATCCCAAGCATTATTCTTTTCTTCAAGTAATGTAAACTTTTCATTTCCCTGCACAAATACATCCCCTTTCCGCGATACTACTTGGTCTTGTTTTACAAATCCAGATGTTTCTTGTTTTAAAGTTTCCTTCATTTGACCCACCGTTGCTCCATCTGTTGGTGCCGAACCATCTTTTACATTTGCTAAACAATTACCAAGACAATCGATAACTCCCACATCATGTATGACACAATGATCTTTTATATATTTGAGGTTTACAGCATCATTTTCATTTTTTGGATAACCTATATCGTTAATAACAAATTTATAAAAAGAAAATCCATCTTTTGTCTTTTCAGGTATCAAGGAATGTAAATAGCGTCTATTTACGCTGTCTTTTGCATCTTTAGGGTCATCTACGTTGGATATACGTTTATTGTTAGCACTATACGTTTTTCCATTGAATTTTAACGTATTTTTTAATTCAGATGACAAATAACCTTTGTTTATTGCATCACCGTTTTGATTTGGTTTACCAACGTTGATAATTCTATGATCTTCTGCGTCATATGTGTTATTTTGTAGTCTTAATGTTGGCGATATCTTTTCCTTTAATATTTTTAAATTTATTGCATCGTTTTCATCCGTAGGATCTTTTATGTTTTTTAACCTTTTATTACTCATATCATAATCTCCATCAGGTGTTTGTGGTAAACCAGCACTTCTTTTTAAACTATTCGCATAATATAACCCATCCGAGGAGTAACGTCCGAACTTGTCGACACTCATGGTGCAACTGAATAGTAATCTAGGCAGTAACGCATTTTTATGAGATTACCCCACGGTTTCGGAGTTCATCCACTAAAGCCACCCATTCGTTTTCCAATCCAGTATGACCCGCTTCTTTAGCTTCATGTATTAGTTTCATTCTATCCACCAATTTATTGATATTATTGTAATAAATCACATTTGTGTTATATAGTTTCTTCATTAAACCTGTACCTGTAACAGATTTGTTTCTTTTTCTTGGTTCTGCAGCACTTATATCCAAAGTGGATGACACAAGCCTTCGTTTTACAGGTTTCCTTGGCATTATCGGCATTGGTTGTCTTCTCGTTGTTGGTATTAACTTGGATACAAATTCCCTATATTTTAAAGACCTAGATCTAAAAACTGGTTGGTCAGCTGAATATTTTCTCCTATATGCATTGGTGTGTTCCAAAATCTGTTTATATGCTTCCATGTCTTCTTCTTTAACTAACAATTCTAAAGGCTTTTTTTCAAATAATAATTCAAATAATCCCCTTGTGCCCTTATATCTTTGATTACCAACAATAATATTATCATGTTCATCAATATTTACCGGACTATTACCAACCATTAAACCTTCTTCTGTTAATCTTACTCCATAACTATGATAGTTTTTATTAGGATTTATTCCAGCTAACATTTTTATCATGTATTTCCTTCCTAAAGGTCCTTTGTTATGAATGTTTTCACCCAACAAGCTTATGTTTGACGGACCTTCCCTTGCTTCTTCTTCTTTTTCCTCTTCACTAGCAGTTGATACATCTTCATGTCCTCTTTTAGCTTTTACTTCATATAATTCTCTTATACCGCTATAGTCTGGTGATTCTAGCTCTCTTTCGGGTTCTCCACCGGTAAAACCGCTATATGTAGAGGATTCCGGGTCTTCATCACTAAAATCTTCTGATTTTACATTTTCTCTTTCAAACTTTGTAATAGGTGCAATTACATCTCCTTCCAAAACGGGTTTAGCAAATTTTTTGTTTAATTGTTTCAAGGGTTCAGTAATAGGTTTAAAAGTAGATTCAAGGAATTTCTCCCTTTCGCTAATACCTAATTTTAATGCTCTGTTTTTATCCCGAATAGAATCACTAAGTGATTTTATTTCCTTTATTAACTTTTCTTGGTTAACCATGTTTGTAGCAAGACGTGTTGTACAACAATGAATGTTTTACATCATGATCAGTGTATTAGTATAAATTTGTCAAATCCTATCCTGTATCGACCATTGTTTAGCGGTTGTTCCTTCATAATTGTTAAAAACCCATACTTTTCAGCCCAAGCCTTTCCACACAACTCTTTAAATCGTTCAAATGGCATATCCGCACTTACATGGTCATAATATATGTGTTTTAGGTTGGTTTCATCCTGTCTAAATACAATTAACATGTTTGCATTGTCTCTAATGAGCTGTTTCGGTATTTTGCTGTAAGTTTGACCAATATAAATGCTATCTATGTTGTTATGTCGACCCATGGCGAAGTAATTCCTTATTGTATTTTGGTTTTCACAAGATACATCGTCAAATATGAATACTGAGAATGGTTTAGCCTCTTGCGGTTGCATGACACTCTCGCTTGCGTTAAATTTAAAATATTTAACTTCAGGCACATTATTGAGTATTTATTCCAATAACTGATATTTTGGTTGTTGTAGTGACTTTGAAAATACATATAAATTATTAAAACGTAATCCTTTAGGGTTTGTAATCAAATTAAATACTACATTTGTTTTTCCACAATTGGAAGGACCAGTAACCAGACAACGCACCGTGTTTGGCAACAAAACACCGTGTTTCCCAGTGTTAAATTGAGAACGATCCACTGTGAGTTCATCTATATTATTAATAGTAAAATTGTCTTTTTGCGGTATTATCTCCATCCTTTGTAATGGTTCAACCCAAAATGATTCTTTATCGTTATATTAGATCCTTTTTAGGTATCCAAGAATCTTCCGTCTTATTAAATCCTAACCATCGTACTTTAACCATATCTTTTTTCCGTTGCAACACCTTTTCAACTAGATATACATCACCTACTGTTGATTTTAACATTTCATGTCCATAAAACCCTCCTTCAAGCAATTGTCCTTTATTATCTTTTAAAATGTAAGTTTCTGGTACTGTAGGTTGAACTTTAAATACGGTAAATACCTCATTTGTCCAGTTTGGAAGATATCTTTTACTGAATACACCTTTGTATTTGCTTATTCTGACTTTATCACCAACATTAAACCTTTTAGGCTTTAGTTTTTCAACTTTTGGTTTAGTATTCATTTTTATACGTTTTAATACAAGTTTTTCATTTTTATTAGTAACCTGGCTTGGTTTCATACCGATAGTTCTATGAAACTTGTTATTGTAATCGTTTATAAGTTTTGGTAACATATCAATCCATATGTGCGATCCTCTGTTAGAAAACATCTTATACATCGCACCTTTTAAAGTTCTGTTGAATCTTTCAATTATTGATGCTTTTACCTCTGAATTGGTTGAGTAATGGTTAATGTTGTGTTTTTTCATTAAATTTGCAAATTCCTTACTGAAATATTCTTTTCCATCATCGGTTTGTAAATGTTTTATAGTATGTTTGTCTCTTTGTATAGCTGTTTCCATTGCTTTTGTAACACTTTTGCCACTTTTATCTTTTAGTGGTAAAGCATCTGCCATTTTTGAAAAACAATTAATAATAGTTAATATGTTTTTAAATCCTCTATTTTGTTTACTATAAGGAATCATTTCGATTAAATCCGCTTGAAATAAATCATTTATTCCTTTTATCACTGTATTTCTTCGTGGAAACTTTCTTCTTGCAGGTTTATGAAGTTCGTTGACAATTTCTTGCTTCAAGTCCTTCATATTGCAGGTTTGAATGTTTCATGTATCACATGTATAATCACAATAAATGTTGTCTTAAATATTCACATCATTTATATAGGTCAAGGTCATCCAAACTTGTGTAAAAAAATGGGGAACACGGCGTTTGACTTGCCGTGTTCCCCATTTTTTTACGGAAGGAGAAAGGAATAAGGTCGAAGTTGTAGAAGGACGAAGAATAGGTTACTAGTCGATAGGGTTTAGAGAGTAGTGGCCAAAAGGAAGAGTGTGAATTTTATCCGGCATAATATGCCTTTTATCATCTCGAGCTGATAGTGCTCTTTTAACTTCAGTGACACTGTAGACCTCATGTTTAAAGCTTCTGATAGTGCTGAACGTTGCAGACATTGTAGAATCTTCAAACAAACAGGTCTTGTAATGGTCAAATGTCACATGTTTCTTCAAGTACGATGTTTTGACTCCTTTAGCTTTCTTCACTGTCGGTATGTCATTTTCCTTATACATCTTGAAGGAATATAGTTTGGACATTAGCGCAACTATTTCCTCCAAAGGCATTCCATTTGCTTCATCTTTAAATTTTCCGATTACTTTTTTATTCTTTTCATTGTAATTCGGATGGTTCTTCGGATAGTCAGAGAAGTCAAAATCGTCTTTGTATGGGAAACTCCTTAGGTCTTCATACATGTCCAAAGTCTTTATCCAGTAGATAAACGCGTCGGTATCCATGTATGCAACTCCAATGTTATCTCTTCCGTAGTGTTTAACCATTTTGTTGTAATGGAAATCATACATCAGAGTTTTACTTATATCCAAAATCGACATTCCAATGTATAACGGACGATCCATCACTATTGTTGTTTTCTTCATACTGACGGCAACTAGATCTTCGTTTATAATCATGGATGTTCCAAAATTTGGTTTTTGCACTAATTTTTCCAATTTCTTAGGATCACTTACTAATTTTACAATCTTGTGTTTTCTTTTGTTTTCTAAGGTCTTCCCGAAGATGGCGTTGTTCATCAATTTGTAAAAGTCCTTTTCAAATGCTGATGTTGCTGCTGCTCTTCTTGTAGTGTTGGAATCAATATATGGTTTCAACCAACAAGACTGGGTGAATTCAATTGCTCTATGAATTCTCACTACACGTAGACCCAATTCAAGAGCTTGTTGAACTACCCAGTAGTGAGCCACATACCGATCTTTATTCTCCAACGTCATCATCAATTTCGGCCATCTTCCTGTCGGTGAAACTTCAGTCTTGGCTAGGAGAGGCAAGTCGTAGTGATGGTCATGAAGGTGCTCCGGATATTCGAAATCACAGTCCAAAATATAGCCTTTTGGACCATTCTTTGGAATCTGTGAGATGTCACCGATGGTGGCCGGGTCGATCCATTTGAAGTCAGCGTAGGGAAGCGGATTTGACATTGCCCAACCATAAAGGTTGTTTGCGTCAAAGTAGCCAAGGTAGACCGATGGTTGTTGCTCGTCGAAGCCGGGGATGTACTTGTTGTTGGCTTTAACATGACGTGTTACAGCTTGTGTCAAACCGCCTCGTACACCAGATTCCATCATGAGCACCATATCAATATCTGTTAGAAGTTCCAGTCGACAGTTGGTTGACTTTAGCATAGCTTGCCATGCTAATCCTGGAGATGTGTACGAGTGTAGAGGGTCCAGTCCATAGGCGGAGAAGCAGGTGTTTCGAAATTCTTCCATCACATCGCACAGCAGAGTTACGTCCAATTTTATGTAAAAGTCGGAATATTCCCCTAAGGTTTGAATGTTTAGTTGGTTCCAAACATTACAAGCATGATTGTAGTCTTCAACGGTGATTGCACTTTCATTTAACTTGCTATTGAAGGCTTCAATCGGTGGCAGACTGGTTTCTTCAAATTTTTCTGCAGAAGTTATGTAATCATAGGGGAACACTCCTTTACGCATTACTAAGTCCAATTTATCTTCAGGTACAATTTTGCTGGTTTCTTTTAGGTCTTCTCTTCTTAGGTTCTCAGACAATTTACTCAAACTAGATGACATAAATCTATAAGAGTCTACGAAGCGAAGTTTAATTTTACCTACTGTTTTTGAGAAACTGATGTACTTCTCCAATGTTTCAGCTAATACTTCAATTTTTCCATAATCTCGTCCTAACTCTGGGATAATGAAGTGAGAGTCATAGCCGCTAAGATTGTGTAACACGACAGGGATATAGTTTGGCAGTTTGTAATTTATATTGCATGAATTACAAGCAGCTCCTCTGTATAACCCTGTCAGGTGATCGTGATCTCTTACTTTTTGATTTTCTTCACTGAAGCTCTTCTTGCATAAATAACATCTTGTTGCCGAATTGCATTCTTCTTGTTGATTTTGGTTCAAAGGTTTCATAGGTACAACATTACCGTATAAGCGTTGCGCCTTTTCAGCAATGTCGTACAACTGGTCTACAAAATACTTAGCGGCTTCTTCACCACGGTAGAGTATTGGAGTGGATGTTAAGCCATAGTCTTGCAATTGTTCTTCAGGTAAAGTAGATTTCACCAATAAGCAAAAACTGTTAGGTTGATGCAATTGATATTTGGTTCTTCTTGTTACTTCACCATCCGGAAGTTCCTGTGGCACTAACGTGGATTCAAAGTCAGCGTAGATAACTAGTGGAATCCGGTATTGGTGAACTGTTTTATTGAACTGGACAAATGCTCTAGATGGTGGTGGCAGACTAATCTTCACTTCATAGTTGTCATTACAAAGACGTTGGTGTTCTGACAACCACTCTGATCCTCCACGTCTCAAGTCTTTATTTGTGAAACAAAAGCATCTCTTACACACTGTTACTCTAATTTTATTTTTAGTCACTTGTCGTCCAACCAAAGTTTCAAAGTTCTTGATGTAAACATAATGTGATATTTCACCTTTGGTCAATAGCAGCAAATCTGTATGATTTTGACGTTCAGTCTTTGTAACTCGTAACGGGTATACGTTATTTGATTCGTCTAAACCAAACACATTAACTGAAACTCCTGGGTTTTTTCTTTCAAATTTAGCAACATCATTAAGACTAACAGGATACGACATACCTTGGAAGTTATAGCGGTGTTGAACAGCTTCGTATGCTATGCTAGGTCTACAGGAATGGTCTTCCACATATTTTGCTAACATTGCATACCGGAAACATTCATTATCCTCATTTTTCACATTGATACATGATCTTGTATCTCGGATCACCTTTGGTAGAGGGATAAAGCTGCTTCCTCTCATACCATATCCATGCTTGTGAACCCTCACATCCATACCTTCAATTGATGATAGCGTCCAGCCGGATCCTCTTCCTTCATGTTCTTGAAGTTTCACTAGCAGTTCAACCAAACATTCTTCTAAAATTTCGTTGATATGAGATGTGGTTGTAAGGGTTCGGTTTTTAGCAATGAATGCTCTCGGTGAATTTTCACCATCGGTATTAGTAAACATAGCCTCCAACACCAATCCAAATTTAATAAAGTTCAATCTTGCCAATTCTTCCATCAATGTTTTTACAACTAGTTTTTTAGCTTGAGTTATAAAATTTTCCAATTCTAATTGCACGTTATTAATTTTGAAATGAATTACAACTGGTCCTGGCAAGGCTGTAGTGCGCAGTTGTCTTATATCTTCCATATCCTCTTCTTGGGTACGCAGTTGTCTTACATCTTCCACTTCTTCCGTATCTTCTTCCATTTTCTCTTCTTGAATAAATCCTCCAGCTGTAGATGGTCCAGCTCCGGCAAATTGAATAACACTTGGTCTTCTTCTTTGCATTAACTGTAAATAGCTAGCCCAGTCCTCCTGCTTCTGAGGTTTTTCCAAAAACCGATCAATCGCATCCAAGTCTTCTTCACTTACTACAATCTCTTCTTTTCTGTCCACTTCATGATGCAATTCTCGGTGTAACTGTAGATAGCTATCACAGTCGTCCATCTGCTTCTGATGGTTTTCCAAAAACCGATCAATCGCATCAAAGTCTTCTTCACTTACTACAATCTCTTCTTTTCTATCCTCTTCATGATGCAATTCTCGGTGTAAAACAAAGATATCTTCGTCTTGGAAAAACTCACCACAAATATCGCAAAGAGCCATTTTTACAGTTTGGCTTTGAGTGTGCACTCGGTGAATGTCCACGCAATAATGAGCAGCGCGCTCAACCGGGTCCCTTTATACCCGAGGTTGAAGGGTGAAAAAAGGTGACGTCATATACATCCGGTTTATCAATCATGTAATAAATTTGGCTTTTAAACACCCATTTCCAATATATTCTTCAACGGGCTTGATAAAGCAATGATGTTTGGTCTAAATCCACTACTTTTTACAAGTTTTTTCAAAGATGTCTGTTTGAGCAAGTTTATATGGGTCAAGGTCATTTGGAATTATTATTTTCAGCGGGGGATAAACCACTAAGCAGCATGCTAGTCCATTGCCGCAAAGTGATCTATCCCCCGCTCTGTTCTACAAAACCTCAATCAAGTCCAAGTTCAAGTCCTAGTTTAACACTTGGTTGGGTGAATTACATTAGTTTGATACTTATTTCTACCGTTACACTTGCTCCATTCTCAAAAAGATATAAATGATATAATCCTGGATACTGTTTTGTTTCACGTCCTGCATGTTCCTTAATAAAGTCAAAGGCCAATCTTTTTGAATATTCATTGTGAAACACTTCTCTCACACAAACAAGAATTTTTTCTTGCACCAATTTCAGTTGAATTGATGATAGTTTGCTTACATCATCCTTGTCTATCAGGGGTAGCTTGTAGGTGAAAGTATTTGGCGGTAGTTTTAGCGTTCTGTCAAGTAAACAACAAAATCTTGTATACAATTTCTTCTCATTGTCTGTAATACTATTAATACCAATCAGATTATAGTACGAAGGTTTGTAAGGTATACGACGAGACATTTTTGGTCACCGGTCTTCTTAAGAATGAGCTCCTGGACAGCCACTTCCAACGAAAGCTGGAGCGTGAATGAGAAGTGCGTGCAACCTGGCCGCCTTATATCCCCACCAGCCAAGGGCAACCCCACCCTGGGGGGGGGGTGGAGGTGGAGGTGTGGGGTGGAGGTGTGGGGTGGAGGTGTGGGGGTGGAGGTGTGGGGTGGAGGTGTGGGGTGGAGGTGTGGGGTGGAGGTGTGGGGTGGAGGTGTGGGGTGGAGGTGTAGGGGGGGGTGGAGGTGTGGGGTGGAGGTGTGGGGTGGAGGTGTGGGGTGGAGGTGTAGGGGGGGGGATGCTGGAGCAGTCTTTCCTATAATTAGGTCAAGGTCACAAAATAACTTTTAAAAATAAAGCCCCACCTGGGGCATTTAGGTTGCCATCGCTGTAGCCTCCAAAGAGACCCAACTATGGACAACAGCAGACTTGTATGTTAGTAATACCTAACCATTAAGATTTTAGAACACTACTGTATTTAGGTCAAGGTCATGGAAAAACTTTAAAAAATAAAGCCCCACCTGGGGCATTTAGGTTGCCATCGCTGTAGCCTCCAAAGAGACCCAACTATGGACAACAGCAGACTTGTATGTTAGTAATACCTAACCATTAAGATTTTAGAACACTACTGTATTTAGGTCAAGGTCATGGAAAAACTTTAAAAAAATAAAGCCCCACCTGGGGCATTTAGGTTGCCATCGCTGTAGCCTCCGAAGAGACCCACTATGGACAACAGCAAACATTCCAATGTTGTCTGACCTTCACCACGCAAGACTTTTACACATTTACTGCATTGCTAACAAATAACTTTTTCAAAAAGCTAACAAGAGTCATTTACATAATTTTGAGAGAGGTTGAGGACAGCCCTAGTGGCTTACGTCCTCGGTCCGAGTGCAGAGGCCGCCGCAAATTGGCCACAGCTGTGGTCTGCATGCCAGCGTACAAACGGACCGAGTCCCAACCCAGCCGCAATATTGCATGCCTGAGAGGACCCATGCTAACATTGGTTTAAAATAGCTTTACACGGGGGTCTACTCCCGTACCATATCTTTAATATTTAACTTTAGCAATGCAGTAAATTTTTATAAATCTTTGTGGGTCAAGGCCACACGAACATTAAAAAATTTCGGCCCCCGTACATCCATGGCGAACCACGAATGTTCGGGGGCCTTGGGGGCAAAAACACAAATAGCTATCAAAATTCATTTACATAATTTTGGTTTCCATAAGGGAAACAGAGGTTGAGGACAGCCCTAGTGGCTTACACGTCCTCGGTCCGAGTGCAGAGGCCGCCGCAATTTGGCCACAGCTGTGGTCTGCATGCCAGCGTACAAACGGACCGAGTCCCAACCCAGCCGCAATATTGCATGCCTGAGAGGACCCATGCTAACGTTGGTATAAAATACTTTTACACGGGGGCCTACTCCCGTCCCTATCTTTACAATTTACTTTGAGCTGTGAAAAATGCTCAAGGGGAGTGCTAAAACAAGCGTATACACTTTAGATAGATATAACACACACTTACAAAATAGGTTGAGCTCAACATGGTACGCGCTGGAACAAGCATATACACATTAAACACATATGACATAAAAGACAAACAAGACAACAAGACAAAACACGAACAAGACACATAGGAGACATAGGGTACAAGTAAAACACTCAAATATAAAACAATTCCTAATACCCAAACGCAAGCGCAATATCTTAAAAATAATACAAGTCTTAAAGTTAGAGTAGACTTCGCTAAACAGTGAAGGCGCCTTTCAATGTTTAGTGAGGCCTATGGCGGTCCGTCCCGATCGTTCACGTTCAACGCTCGGGAGCGGACTGCGAGCCGGCTGTGGCCGGGCCGCCTTATATCCCCACCGGTCTCCCCCGAAGGGGCGGCATGGGGCGGAGGTCCACCCCAGGGGTGGAGGTCCACCCGGGGGGGGGGGTGGAGGTGGGGAGGTGGGGGGGGGTGGAGGTGGAGGTGGGGGGGGGGTGGAGGTGGGGGTGGAGGTGGAGGTGGAGGTGGAGGTGGGGGGGGTGGAGGTGGAGGTGGGGGGGGGGGGGGTGGAGGTGGAGGTGTGGGGGGGGGGGGTGGTTCAAGGTCACCAACTACACTTCTACTCTAAGTCTGGTTCAAGGTCACCCACTACACTTCTACTCTAAGTGTTGGCAATACCCCCACCTTAATCGAGTCCCTAAGCTACGCGATGGTGCTCAGCCAGTATGTCTCAGGCTTGCATGTGGTAAGCATCGCTGCTCTTCGACTCTGTTCATGTAAGTGTTTTACAAATTTTTGCCTCAAGGTCATTACACTTTAACTCTGGACAAACATGGCTTGGATTTTCTCTGATTTTACTCAAGGTCACTACACTTTACCTCTGGGACGATATCGACTTGTAGTATTTCAGTGTTTTGGCTCAAGGTCATCACACTTTAACTCTAGCACGTCGGTTATCGTACCAGAGGTTCTCAATAACCTAACTGTAATGTTTAGGGTGGCGTTTGCACGCCACGTGGTATCGCCATGAGTGTCCAGTCCGAATTTTAGGTTAGATTAATTTTACTGTCATCTTTTCTATTTCCAATTCGTTTTGCCTAATAGTAAGATGTCGCTTTATGAATTTGTATTTCTCTAAGGTTATTGGGGATTGAAAGATTACAATCACTTTATTTAGACGACTCTTCACCTTAGAGTCTACCATAATTTCCACTTTAACTTTTCTTCCTTGCCCCTCACAGCCTAAGCTGTACAGTAGGGTTTCTTCTAGTGCCAACTCGGGCCGAGAGAACAGTGTGTTGACTGTAGGACAGCTCATGGTGAAGTGATGCGATACTCCAGCGTTCAACCTCACCTTCCCCCACCACTGTGACCTTCCCCCACTCCTGCTGTTTCCCCCACCGCTTTTCCCTTCACTCATGCGCTACCAATAGAGATGTGCGATCCAGTGACTTTCAAATATCGGTGACTTCAGTTCCAGTGACAAGGAAATATCGGTGACTTCAATCGGTGACAGGAAAATCGGTGACAGAGCCGCGAGTGGTGGGGAGAACCAGATACCGCGGCTGCGGCAGTCGCGCCACTGAGCAAATGAATTTTCGATATTTTTATTTCGGTGACAAGTTACAAAATTATCTGAGTAACAAATTACTGTTAATGACTGTTAAAGAGATACACGACGTTAGCGATTTTCGAGTCTATATGATTTCGGATTCCATTACGATGCGACCCTTAACCAGTGTTGTAAATATCGTAACGCTAACGGCTCCAGCGAAGCCATCAGATCGCGCCCTCTGATTGGCCGCTTTGTCGCCGATATTTTGTGTCACTGAATCCAAAAGTTCTACAGTATATCGATCGGTGACAGCGACCTGGCCTGGCGCTGTTGCTGGGAGATCAGTGACAGAGCCAACGTGCTAGTGCCCGATTCCACCCGAACCATTGCGAAGTGGCCCGAAGCAAAGGCGAAGGCAGCCTCGTGACCACGCGTCGGCCAATCGGTGACCGGCGCGGCGACCGGTGACGTTGTGTTAGTTGTGTAGCAACGGATTGGGTGCCTGCGCGGTGGTGTTCTGCGCCTGTCACTGAATTTGCTGTCACCGATTGCTCGAGTGCCTTGTCACCGATATATCGGTGACAGAGCAATATCGGTGACTTTGTCACCGAAACAAAAATATCGAACATCTCTAGCTACCAACAGTCTCTCAGTATTGTGCAGACTTTTGTGAGGGGAAGCCATGTCGCAGGATACTTTGGGTAAGAAACTTAGCCGTGTTAAGACTTTATTAGTTGCACACTGTCCACCACTCAAAGTCAAAAGGGTTTCGCCTTTAGCTAAGTGGCGCAGACTGTTGCGCGGACACCCTAAGTTTTATACCAAACAGACTAATGTGAGTTTTACTGATGAAGATTTGTTTAGAATATTGGATGAAATGACTTTTCCTTGCAAAGTTCAGTTAGTTACTCCCATTCCTGACTGTTTAGAGTCTTAGTCTCTCAAGCCGATATACCTAGAGTACACAGAGCCTGACAGTCAGTCGCTCGGTGTCTGTCGTAGGGTGCGCATCGCGGTTGCAGTAATGGTTAAAGTAAGGCAGCTGGGCTAGTTCAAGGTCACCCGAGCGGTGTCACATGACGGTTTAGGCAGAGTCACGTTGCAAGCTTCAAGTTTCCTCAGCACTTTTGCTGTTTCTCGTCTAATTTCGCTCCAAGTCGTCAAGGTCACGGTAACCTGACTAAAACTCGGAGCGTAGTGCGAGAAACAGCAAAAGTGCCAAAAATTTTAGGTTTCAGCGTGACCTTGACCTTTGTGACATCGATGACGTCATCTTGGTGACGTAAGGGGTGATGACGTCATCAGCACGTCATTTCTGTGACGTCATGGGTGTGACGTCATTGGTGATGACGTCATCGATGATGCAATCGATGACGTCATCGATGAGGTCATTGACATCGATGACGTCATCGCTCGGGTGACCTTGAACTGGCCCAAAAGCCTTACTTTTCCACTACTGTAATTTGCTAGATAATATAAGTTTAATTTGCAATATAAGATTTTGTTTGAAAGTTAAGGTAGTAATTAAAATACTTAAATACTGTAATTTAAAAAATTGGACATGTTTTTTGTTTCATTATTAATTTAACAATTAAATGGGGTAGACAGTCTGTCTGCAGGACTGCATAGTTATTATTGTTATTTTTTATATAGCTGCAGAAGTTTTTTTAACTTCTTAGCAAAATGTGCAGACCGATGGACACCGATTACTATTATGTTTAGCACTTTTGACGTTAGGTTAGGATGAAAATAACACTTTATAATACTTACTTTTCGAGACGCTTTCAACTTGATTTTCTCATAGTTCTTAAGTGGCAATAATACAGTATGTAACATTTTCGCTCCTAAAAGTCTGATATGCAGTGAAACCATTTCGAAGAAGCGCTAATTTTTGTGTTTGAGAGTTACTCCCGAGTAATTATTGTGTGTCTCGCAAATAAGTCGGAAATTACTTTTGATTAGTCAGAGTTTAATTTGTTTAACTTTTCAAACTTGTACGTTGCTAAGCAATTTCTATTTTGTGGTATCAAAATTATCTGTAATGCAATCATAATTTAACAATAATTTAAGCGTTTTTTATAACCTAATAAACACTTGTGCAAAATTCTTGACAATATGTTCCTACGGATGGACTAGTACACTGAACAGAACATACCTAAATGCCACTTTACGCGATCCCCACATGGTTTTCCATGATCCCACCCAGAGCTGTCCCGGCTTTCTCCACCATCCTTCCGTCAATCCCTCCCTGACAAACCGTCGTCATCCAGATGACCACCCTACTGTATGTAAAACTCCGGCGGGCAAAAAACTAGACCGCACACAAGCCCTCATCAGCCTCTCTTATAAGCCTCTTACGGTGTGAAAAGGGAATAAAACTGGTAATATTAATGGTCCCCCAGTGAAGGAGCTATATATCAACGGATCTGAACCATACATCCCTGCTGTCAGTCCGAGGGGGGGAGGGGGGGGTGACTACCCTTCTAATCCCCCTCTGGTACGCCATGGTTCCGACATGAAAGGTTTATGTCGAGGACCCTTCATAGCTCGTGGTTCAAGCTATTGTTTAGTAAGGTTATGCCTAAACGGTTACTGTGGTGTTCAGAAATGCAATTGTTTTATTATACAATTAATAGAGGATACTATAACTTCCACCAGTGAAATAAGCACCAATGCTGATATACAAGCAAAGTCACAAAGAAATCATAATCATGAAACCAAGTAGGTTCAAAACAGTAGCATAATTAGTTAATTATGGTACAGGACTCATTTAATGATACTGTACATTAATGACTGGGACGGTGGCGACGTCCTGTAATCCAGCTAGGCTACTTGGAGGTCACGGATAGTTATGAGCGATGGCTTGTGGATGCGATATTCGCTGGTGGGGATTAAGGTGCTGCTATACATCGACGTCACGTCACGTCACGTCACGTCGCGTCCACGTTCGCATGGTATGCTCCCTGTGTATTCAAATGGAACCGGCTATACATCGACGTCACGTCACGTCGCGTCACGTCTTCATTCGCATCCATTCGCACTCGAATGCTCTGAGGAGCATTCGCGTGCGAATCGGTGCGAATGGGTGCGAATGAGGACGTGACGTGACGCGACGCGACGTCGCTGTATAGCCGCTACCAACGTCCATTCGGCCGTTCGGCTTTCGCCTCGGGTACCTTCGTACGCAATCGGGAAACTTCGGAACCAATGAGAGCAAGGGTGGATTTTGTCTGAATGTTTGTTTTGTTTACTTCCGTCTAGGCCTATTTCTTATCAGTTCCAGTTGATGAGAGTGAGTGGTCCGCGTAGGGGTTTTGGCAATTGTTATTACCATGGATGATGATTTACTAATTAGTTTAGTGGAGGAAAAGAAAGAAATTTACGACCCTTCCCACAAACTGTACATGAGCAATGTAAGAAGAAATGCTGTTTGGGAAGAAATTGCGACAGAATCCGCAGAATTTTTTCGCGCGCAGAATCCGCGCGCGCGCGCGCGGAATCCGTGAGAATTGGCGGAATGGACGCGACGTCCAGTGCGAATGCGAATGCTTGACGTCGATGTATAGCACCCCCTCCGGATCGCCGGATCCATCGGTGCGAATGGATGCGAATGAAGACGTGACGTGACGTGACGTGACGTCGATGTATAGCAGCACCTTTAACGTCCGCACTAGTGAATACTAGTTCATCCATAAGTACCATCCTCATAATTAGACCAATTCGTATATGGGAGGTTGAAATTGTGGTTCGGATCCCACGTTAAACTGTAGGTCCCTAGATACCATTGGCTGTTGGGCTATGAATTAACAGTCCTGTCTAAGGAGAATGTCGGCCTTAGTCAGTAACAAGACTACAAGATCGCGCCACAATCATACTACACTCATCCCTCATTCATACTTGGCTTTAAACTACCTATTGAGTTAGGTCGCCATTTCAATAAAGGTATTGAAAGGTATTTATTATACAAATGAGACATCACATTTTTCAAAAGCATTGTCATTATGGAAATTACGCAATTATCACAACAAATAATTATTCCATTAAGATTCAAGTTTTATTTAGTATACCATAATGAGCGTGGTAACGTCGACTAGGTCAATATGCATCGGTCAATGGCACTTTTTTATGAGTAACCACCTAACGTGTAAATGGTCATCATTTTATAACGTTATTTTTATAGTGCTTTACAAAATGTATGTCCGTCGTAGATAAAATAGTGTATGAATATGCTACCTTTGTATTCGCACAGTTCACAATATAATCTGTGCGTAAACTACTATACTATTACGCCTATAGTTTGTATAAGACTCATAAATAGCTTGGTATGTTATTTGACAAAAGTTTTCCATAAAGGATTCGATATTTCTTTTCATTTAGTAAAAAATTACGTTTGTAAAAACGTTTTAAAGTAATTATTGCACTTTTATACAATACAAGGTGGCCCGTGCGCAAATTGCTCATTTTATGATTCTGTATGAGTGAAACTCACCTACTGTACGTGAATGTTGATTATGAAGTGACAGAGATCTATTTTTGTTTACTATCTGGCTTTTAAAATTCATCTAAAGGTAATCAGCTGTTATATTCACGCTAAAAGTGAAAGAATGAAAATTCACTCTTTCAGAGTGACTTTTTAACTCTTTGAAAGTAGGAAAACCGAGCCACTCTGAAAGAATGAATATTCACTCTTTAAAATAGTGAACTGGGGTCATTCTTTGAAAGAGTGAATATTTCCACTCAACGAAAGAGTGATTTCCACTCAAAGAAAGAATGATTTCCACTCAACGAAAGAGTGATTTCCACTCAACGAAAGAGTGATTTCCACTCAACGAAAGAATGATTTTCACTCAATTAAAGAATGAGTCTAACCTAACCTAACCTATCAAATGAAGTCTTCTCACAATTACTCAAAATAGGTACACATACAAAATAAACTTAGCTAGTATAGTTTGTGTTGTTCTTTTGATAATTACATTAACTTAGCTACATTAACTTAGCTACATTAACTTAGCTAAAATTTGTCCTTTATTTTGTTATTTATGTTAATATTATTCTATTAAATCCTACTGAACTGAACCTCGATGATAACCTACAAGACAAAGTGTAGAAAGGTAAGGTGGCTTTGCCTTCATTATAAGTGATTCTCAGTCTTGTATACTACACAATATCCTGTTAATAATAGAGTATGTTTGCATATAGAACTAAATTACTTCATCTAAACTTAAATAGTTGTGCTTGCTAACTATTGAGGAAGGAAAGCTTCTGGAAAGAGACGCCGTGACGTAACACCGATGCCGAGGAGGAAGATTTTTTTGGAGGTGAATGCTTTAGATGATTGATTTCAGAGCTGACTTGAAGTTTTAGCCATAGCCATGCAAACACACAAAACGTTTCCCAATACTTAATATAAATAACGCACATAAAATTGTCCCGGACCCGTTAAAGATGGCGGTCTTCTGATTCTGTAAGGAAATCACTCTTTGATAGAGTGACTGAGAAACCATCTATTGAAAAGGTGAAAATTCATTTATTTAAATAGTGGATATTTTCACTCTTTAGAAAGAGTGGAGGTTTTCCGTTCTTTCACGAGTTACTTTTCATTCTTTTGGAATGAACACGCATTCACTCTGAACAAAGAGTGACTTTTTCATTCTTTCTATTTTAGCGTGTTACAATTCACATTAAAGAACTTGCAATAAAAGTTGGTTAACATTTTAAAGCGCCCTCTAGAAATAAATCAAAGGCGAAGGGGGCGAAGCCCGAAACAATATGACCTTTTTAATTACGATTCGTCACTGCGGTATATCCTAAGCTTTAAAATGACACCTCAATCTTAAAAATCGGTTCAGTAGGTCGAGAGAAAAAGGGACGTAAAAGACGAAACCCTTATAGAAATAAGAAGATAGATAGATAGATGCTGCCTCTATGGAGTTTTCATATTATTCAATATGCCTATGAAAAAATGTTCAAGTGAGAAACTGACAACAACTATATGATTTTCAATAATTCTTAAAACGGCCTAAATACTCTGTTTGTCAAAGTAGCGTAAATACTCTTATTGGGAATTGGTTAGCTGAATTTCGATTCAGTAATCCATGGACATCCCAACACACCAAACATTATTATTATTTTCTTTACAACGATCATATTAATTTTAACAGTTAATTGAAGATACATAAAAACAAGAATTTATTGACCACTTTATAGTGTAATAAAATGCATTGTAGCAAATAATCAATAACTAAGTAAACAGCAAAAGTCAACAATAACTTACAATTTGCTATAGAAACCGAAGTATCAACTTTTAAATTTATTATGTGTTTACAGTAAGCTTATGCCATTACTACTTCCATCCTCATTCGAACTAAAACATTTAATCAAATTTTACCTAATATTATTATTTTAACTTTAAAATATTAAAGAAGAAATTGTTTATAACCGCTATGAGAGTTAGGTCTGTAGCCCTACATTATTCAGGAGATATAAATTAGGAACCGTCCTAACAACAATAAAAACATTTTATTTAATCAATTGTGAAAACAAATTTTCAAACATACTAAGTCTCGGTGAGAACTATATTGAAATTGATGATTTTTTTTATTCTGACAAGTTTGTTTTATTAAAAACTGTTTCTTTAAACCTTGAGGAAGTTTTGAGATGTTAAAAAAATAATAAAATGAAATGAATATAACTTTTGTCTTTAACAGCCCTGCTTTTCTCTGAATTATTTGTATTTATCAGTCATGTAGTATTATTTAATAATTTGATTAGCTTATCCCCAAAGCAGGTAATGCAGTTTATACGTTGCCTACGTAGTTCAACCAAACAACGAGAGGTAGCGCTAGTCTAGCGCAGTCCGGTGGCGCTCTGCGGCATACTGCTCAACTATGTCAAATAAAAAGAAATGTAGTACCTACTCAAGTAATGTCGCTCTTGAATAAAAAAAATATAAAAAATAATGAATTTCTATTTAGGTAATGTAGGATACATTACCAAATCAAGTAATGTAACCAAAACAATGCCAATGTAACATTGATACACAACTTTGTAGTTGTTTATGTCAATAAAATATTTATTATTATTATTAATATTATTATTATGTGGTGAAATTATTTAAAAGTTTGATTATGTACATAGCTTGTCGCCACGATGTTGTAATTTGTTAATTTAAATGTATTATTTGTTTTTAATTACTTCTCCAAAATATATACGTACACACAAAATTTAGGCCTACTCAGATTGGATGAAAATTGCAGAAGATTGTAACATTTATAATCTTAGACGCCATATTGAAAATGGGGCACATCAGGTGGTCAAACTTACTTTAGCTTTTGGTAAGTTGTTCGGAGAATTTTATTATAAAAATTTTTGAATATGAGGAATTTTTCTATCAAAACTTGTTTCATTGCTCCTTATTGAGTTAAAATAATTACTAAAGCATTCGTCTATTTGTGTATAAAATAGTAACGAAACTGAGGTTTAAGTTTCATATAGGCCTACAGTAGTTAATTAAGATTAACATTTTCATATCCCTTTTTCATCAAACCTAAATCCTCTGTCCCATAAAAAAATAGCATTGATTAGCATTTATATATTTTACGATTCGATCGAGTACGTCGATTTTATGACTCGGGGTTAAGTTTTGTGTGTTTACATTATTTTACTTCAATAGCCTTAAAACATATATTTATACTCCGAGTTTTATATGATGGAATGGAAATTGTAGAAGTTACGTTACAGCCGCCATCTCGGACGCCAATTTTGAAAATTAGGAACTTTCGGTGGTCAATCATTGTTAGACCTAAGCTTTTCGTGTGCTAATCTTACATATAACTGTCATAAAAAACTTTATAAAATTTTTAGAGGTATATTTTTAATCATCTAAAACTAAAATAAAAATCTATATAATATTAAATATATATACAATATAATTAATATATATAATATTATTAATAGGCAAGCAGGATTCTTTTTCTCCTTTTTTGTCAGCTTGTGCGCGACGTAGGAGAAACCCGCGCATACCGTCAGAAAGGTAGTGTACCGATGTATAGACGAACAAAATCCCATTAATTCACATAATAATGCAAGCTTTATAAGTTAAATGTTAATCTCATGAGAGAAGGATAATTGATTGCACCATTAGAAGGTTTTTGTTATAATACATCCTCGCAAATGAGGGATGTTTTAGATATAAAACATTAAAAAAAATATTGGCTCATGATTAACTGAATTTTTGGTTGAATTTCCACCAGTGGGCGATCCCTTGTATTGATTATTATGATAGAATATTTAGTAAACTTGCATGAAGCAAACGATGTGAGACGTAAAACTGTTAATTTATTCAAAAATTCATTTGCCAACTCCTTTTCAATGTATCTTTTTTCTTTTATTTAAAGTAATAAAAAATCCCTTCTGATAAAAGTCAAAAATTATTATTCATATTTAGCCTAATTGTGATTTGCGGTTATTACTGGTGGGCTGCTTGGTGAAGGTTCTGTCGTCGTTGACACACAATATCCGTAGAGCATATCACATGACGCTGCTTGCGGAACCAACACGACCGCCACGCTTCATGTAATTGATAAACATTTACACACCAACACACAACTAACAAACGCCTTGTGAATTACAAAACCAAAACTGGAATACCGCTTTGTTACTTTAACTGACTTGGTAACTAACTTAATACACGGTATATGGGAATATTTGAGGGATATTGTTTAGGGGAACGGCATCAGGTATAGTACGGCCACATAAGGAAATAATTATATATCATTTTTTTATAAGGTTAAAATTACGAAAATCGATTTATTTACAATGTAGCCTTTACATTAATAGTTTTGAAACACATATATAACCCTTTTAAAATTTTTATTAGGTTTCATAATTAGTGTCTAATTTCTAAGGAGTCAGAAAGAGTCGGGAAGTAAGGGCAATACAAAAAAACACAGTAAATCAAGTAAAAACTGAACCTTTCGGGCAAAAAGTTCTTTATAATTCTATAACTCCATCTTATTATACTAAAAGTATGAATTATTTATAATTATTTCCCTAAGTGTCCCGTACTACCCGCTGTTCCTACATGTGAAAATTAATACCTAAAAAACTAATAGCCGCTGTTGCAAGCTTTATGTCTTTCTCCAACCACCCTCACCTACCTTCGTCTTCCTTTTTCTTTTTTAAACTTCGTCATTTTGGCCTAAAAAATTGCTAATAAAACAATTACTTGGGAGGCTCATACTATACCCGCACGAGGTTGTGGCCTATACTACCCGGCTGACATTGAAAAGAAAAACATGGTGGATGTCCAGGAAAGTTAGTCGAATTCAGACGAACTTATCACGGTTGTGTTAAGGCAAATAATAAACCTTTCAAATAATAGTTACCTGTTTTCTGTTTTATCATCGCCCGAGTCAGCATAGGAACCTCTCATAAGTTGTCAGAAAACGAATTCCAGCTGCAAAACTAAACAACTGTAAATTTAAAGACCTAGCACGGAAAAATAACCAAATACCGTCTCACTATAGTGGCGCGCCTTGCGGTTCCGCTACGTGTACCGCAGTGCTGGTCATTGGTGGCGATTAAAATAAAATTCACGTGGCCCATACTACCCGCCGTTCACCTCTATCCAGCGGTTTGTTGATTAGGGTTCACTGCCGGTTGAGTACCACAGGCCTGGTGTATTCTGGGTTTTTTGGGGGTTCAATCCGCCTTAATGTTTTTTGGGACCGTTTTGGCTCCATAAGTTCCCCGTCTGGGGGCTCTTCCTTTCTCTGACATGTTCGGGAAAGGGGCGTCCCTGTTAACAGACCGTCCGGGTATGCCGAAAGGTAGGTACCGGGCGCCATCAGGAGTGGGAACCCAAACCTTGACCTCGGTCTTGGAATGGATCAATGACAAAACAAACGTTCCCCTATATCCTGGCTGGAGATGTGATTAACCAACCCAGCTTGAATGGATTAATTTCAAAACACATAATTTTACTCTTTATCTTGGTTGTATCTACAATTTCCTAACATAAATTGTCAAAAGTGGCCAGTAGGTAAACCATCATGAATTACAATTGTGTCGTAACCTCTACTTATGACAGAGGTAGACGCGTCATATGAACATTTCAGTTCTAATGACAACAATTTATTGCCGCCAACTAAACTGGAAGCTGACAGTAGAGCCTGCCTCAGATGGAAACCTGCCTCTTTGTCAATGGAACGAGTCCGCCGTGGACGTAGACATGGGCAGGCCGCCGCCAACGTCATCGCCTCGCCACTGCCAGCCACCAGCCACTAGCCACTAGCCACTAGCCAGTCGCAGCGCCGTCCCCGGTCGCTTCCCAGAACCGCCAGGTTGCCGATCTGGGATGGTGGTCACCGGTATTTACTTATCTGGCGCTTAGAAAATTACTTTATTAGCAGTTGCCTGTTGCGAAGTCTTTCGCACTAATCTAACTGTTTTCTATGTCTTTTCGTTTTTGAGGACATTTTTTTAATAAATAAAAATTGTTGTTTATTATTATTTTTTAACTCCCAAGTTGATTTACATCTGCCTTCACACGTATTATTTATAATCTTCCAACAGGCTGATATGATTCGCTATGAAAAAAAGTTAAGTATACTGTAATGCTGAATATTTCTTTATTTTTTACAAGTCCTTTATCACAAACTGTTTATACACCAGCAAGACGGCCGGCCGAACCTTTTTGTTAAACATGTACGCTGTTCTACTCTACATGTTGGCACCTTATCGGATATTGGCTGTCAACCAAAGGAGCAGGCATTTCCATATTCTGTCCATAGCGGACAGGTGCGTCTTGCTAAAACATTGAATAGTTAGCAGTACATTGAATTGTTTGAGATGAGTTCGATATTTACACAGAACAAAATAAACTAAAAAACAAAACTATGTATGATACGCAGGAACTTGCGTTCTTTTCACTTTTGTATGTCGCTTATGAAAAAATAACATGTAAAGGTATAGAGACATTTGCATGTGATTCTGATCTATTTTTGAGGCGTTACTCTCATCTCAAAGAAGCACGCATAAATGCATAGTAAATAATATTATAATTTGGTTGTTAATGAAATATTGTAAATCAATACACATTTGAAACTTACGATGTTTGAGATACAGTATTTTATAGCTTTATCAGTTTTGCACTTCAACAACAATGTTAATTAACTCAATGGGAACGTTACTCTTGCATGCATGCGCTCTGTAACGTTTTCTTAAAATATTATGCTATTGCGTTTAAATACTGTATAAACGAGTTCACTAAAATATGCATAGTTTTTTATGAAGTATTAGCAATTATTTTTTTGCAATTTAATTTATTTATTGACACAGATAGGTATATTTTGCTTCCTTATCAAACATTAATAACATCAGTATATACAACAATCACACACGATACTTGATTCCCACTTAATAGTATGAACATAAGTATTGATTAAGTGGTACCAGCAGTAACACTCGTTATTCAAACCTCATTTGTTGCATTTTCGAGCCCATTCTTTACATACCATTAGCGAGTGACCCCTGCAGGCCTTATAAGACACCGGCCAAGCCGTATCTAAGTGTCCCATCGCCCCCCCCCCCTATCACAGTCTGGTGCTGGTCTTTATTAATTACCACTATGTCCCTGTCCTGTCTGCCATGCTCACTAAACAATTATCGAACCCCATGTCAGTCGCATATACATCTAATTGATTAAAACCGACTATGGTCCCACATTCCTGAGTATTGTATTGAATTGAATTACTGCTGTATGAATGGATTGAAAATTGTATTTTTCTAGATGAATCTTTCCTTTACTATACTCTTTCAGACACACGAATTATACTCAATATTCAAATAAACAGAAAAAATGTTAAGTTAGGTACCTTTTAATTTTAAGTTAGTAACCTTTTAATACGTAATAATATGAAAAATACTGTACAATGTAACGTAGACTCAATAACCATACAGAAAAGTGTGCAAATAAAAAATAATAAGTACTGTATTGAAATACTGGAGGAATGAAAAGATAACTGTGTCAACTCTTTAGCTATATCTGAATTGTCTCCAGTTTTACTTCCTTTAAACTTTTTGAAGTATATAAGTCTAAAAGAGTTGGGAAGCCAAGTTGTTCAAGTTTCTAGAGATCCTTCTGTTGAGTTAAAAGTTTCTGATGCTGCTCCTTTTGCCCTTAGCGACACCTTTAGAGTTTTATTTAAATATAACTGTGAGCTATCCGTAGAAAAGTTGTGTTGTTATTCTCCTTTGACGTTTGAAGCACTGCATTTTAATTGGATACTTACAGTTGCGCCTGAGTGAACAAATAGTTCTTTACGACTTCTCAGTACAAATAGTCGAATGATGTAAGTTAAAATATTTTGGAAAACCCCATAGTACAGTATATTTTTGCAAAATATTACACTGGTTTGAACAAATTATAACTTTAAGTGACGGTATGAATATACCAAGAGCCACAGATATCTTTTGAATTGAGGGTATTTGAGCCGATTTATTAACATATTTGACACAATTGAGTAATCATCCATTTCAAATTTTTAACTTATTTGGGATTTTTCTGCAGAAATAAATGTTTTGGTGTAGCAACCTGACTAGAGACAAACATTTAACCAATAATTACAGCCCTATGTTAGACCTACTGCGTCAAATTGGTTTTCAGAAAAAAAAAATTTAGTTCATATATGATTTTAATTTACAAATATTCCTAATATTATATTTTCAAAATAAATGTATGTCAACAGGTTTGATTTATATTTTTTAAACATATGAAACAAATTTCTGAGTCATTATCAGTTGAGAGTAAATGACAGGGTGTAAGAGACTTACAGTTCTTACCCACATAGACACGTTGTGGACACTAATCATGAATGTTCATCATCAGGATTTCAAAGTTGATTTTCGTTGTGTTTGACATGTAGAAGCATCGGTCCACGAATCAAGTCTTTTTTACGTATACCTGCAGCCTACGGGTTCAACAATGTATCTGTGTATGAGTGCCGGCCGTGTGGGCCGGTGTTGACTGTCGATGGCCCCCGCGGGATCTGACGGCGTATTTCATGCAACTGTTGTGTCGTTATGTCTCTTACATGCGACAAAGCTTTGTGTATGTCTCTTATAAATAAATGGATTATTTTCAAATCCCCTCTCAACAGCGTCGCCACGATCGCCATCCTCGTCCGAGGCTAATGCTCATTGACAGCGACCAGGCATCGTTAAATGCCTGAGGTATGTCGGACAAGCCTGCGTATGCACGTAGACGTGCCTGTGTGCGTGTGTGTGAGTCGGTGCGTGTGCGTGTGCGTGTACTGATCCGCCTTGACACAGGAACATCTGTCGCGATCGTTGCGTTTTATTGCTACACGGTTGTTTCGATTCGTTGTTGTACCTGTGTGTTTTTGCGAATCACTCGGCTTTGGGTTGCAACACCGCTTTTATCGACTATTTGCTTTCACGACGTACAGTACCAGTTGTTCATGGCGTATTTTGGACTTTGCTGTTGCTGGATTTGAAAAGCAATTTGCAACACATGGTAGACATGCACTAGTGTGGTCAGAAGAATGAAAGAGTAATACGGTCGTTGATTGTCCACTATTCACTAAAAATATGTTTTGTATAACTTAATCTCTTTATTATTAAAATTTTCCTTATAAAGAATAAAATCCATTTTTGTATTTAAACCCCCCAAAAGGAAACAAGAGCCATCGTAAACAAAATTAAAATTTTGTAATTCCACTCAGAACCCTCTAAAATCACTTCAGACCCACGAAATTGAACTAAAGATATTCTGGCCATCGATACGACTATAATTATTTTTACACTATTCTATAATCAATGAACTAACGGTATCTGGAGTATTTTCCTACCATTTAAGTTCATAACGATGTATGTAATTTTATCGTACAAAATAAGTTGAAGTAAATTTTGATTGATTTAAGAGTAGGCCTATGGATAACTATGAATCAAACAAAATTCTGAACTCTAACACAATAAAACATTAAATAATGACATTTTTATATACTACAGTAATAGTAAAAATGTATCAATGCATTACTAAATTTCAAACTTGATTATAAGCACAGTAGTTCTACAAGTGCATACTCAAAGCTCAATAAAGCGAAAATCAACTTTTTATCCAGAGTCGGTTGCAGTGCAGCGGTTAGTGAGCCATTCGAGCATACATCGTGCCCTAAATCAACATGATCGGGTCTTGTTAGGGCAGATCGGGCTGAAATAAATCGATGTTTTTGTGTAGATTACCGAATGTCGGTTGGTGGGCCGTGTCAGATGTTATCGGGCGCGGCGGACACAAGGCTGGACCACTATACCACTGGACCAGGCTGGACCACCGGACCACTGGACTGGTGGACCACTGGACCGGCGTTTGTCAGCGTGTTGTAGTGGACACCTCTACACGCGGCCCCACACGTGGCTAATCAGCCGCCGTTTGGTGCATCGGACCAGTGTATACTCTCTCTACTCTACTACCATTTATTGAACTCTCCCTCTGTGACATTCGAGTGGTGAGGATTGGTTCTATCAGGTGAACCAATAAGTGGTTTTGTGTTGCGTTGCCTCGGTGAGTTGTGTTCGAAAGTGGAAAATCCAGGTTGATGAGGAAGATCTGTAATAGTGTTCAGGGATTTAGAGTTGAAAAATACAATAATATACGTTTAAAATGAGAAATTTCTTACATCAAATTACCCTTTCGTTTGTTTCATGGAAAACCACTTTCAATAGTTTATTAACTAACTGGCACCTCACTATTAAGTATTATTGTCTGGAAAGGGAAATAGCCAAGAACAAACTATCTTAATGATAGACTAGCAAAACAATGGAATTTTAAATTAGTTTTAGAATGAAATTAATCACTCTGCCAAGCGTAATGCAGCAATTTAAAAAGAAAGAAAAATAAATTAAGTAAATAGAGCCTTGTGCCTTACTAAAATTGTTTGCTGTAAAATCTGTGTTCTACTGGGATGTGACATTGACGACTGTAGCCACTTTATGTGCCCCAACCTCCCACAATTGATTACGCTTTGAAATCCAAGAGAAATCTAAATCGCTTACTCAAAGAAACAGAGATCAAAGGTTCTAGACCCTAATGTGTGGCTGAGTCCTTCGCCTCTATAGCCCAAGGCCGTTCCGCGAGTTAGTGTCGAAACAGAAGCGACACCTCAATCGGCCGATATCTCCAGCGGCTCAATCAGCCCAAAGGCCAAGGCCCCCGCAGCCGCCCCAGACGCTCCGGAGCCTGGCCGCCGCACGCGCAGGGGCGGCCGCGCGCGCGGACCCGCACCTTTCACTGTTCCAGCGCCAGCTGATTATGGTCAGGCCGGGAGCGGGTAGTCGCTGCGGTATCACTCCAGTGCGATGTCGCGCCTCCTGCCGTGCGGTGTGGTCCGCGAGTGAAGTGCTGTGCTGCCATCTAGTGTCGAACGGGTCAAGGTAATGTCTACAGTGCAATACGGTGGAGGTGCACATGAGCGATGCGCTCAGAGTCTATCTGGCGGGGAGGTGGAGTCGACCTGGTGGAAGAAGAAGGATGGCTTTTGACGAAATAATCATCGTTTATTTCACTTAACTACTATGTGTGGAAACCTTGAAATCATGTCCAAAATTTGCTTTAGGGTACAGTTGAAGTGAAGAAAACCCCTGGAGTCAGCACTAAATTTCTGAATAGCATTTTTGAAGCGGAGTTTTAAAGTTAAAATGCATTTTCAATTTACGTATCGAACTTGAAGCCGAGTACCCACAGTGTTCACATGTAGAAGTGATTGTATATTTCAGTAATAGTTTTGAATTAGTTGATTTTTCGGTCTCATCAGTATAGGCCTATACAACTAACCCCTTTAGAAACAACTTCTTGCCGAGCTCTTACCCTAAAATCATTTAAATTGGTTGAAAACTGTTGGAAGAGTTCCTTGTAAAAATAAGTGTCCCCGCGTATTAAATATGTACCGGTATATATGCCAGTGACGTTGCTTCTTTATAATCCTCGCCTCGTAACTTGACTAATGTATTTTGTACAACAGTTAAAATTATTGAATAATCAGCTGTTCCATGAGAATTAACATGTAACGTAAGCTCGATGTTTTTGTAAAAGTACCCCCTCTCTCCCTTCGTCCATCCCAGCAGTTTTTTTGGCTGTTCCTCAACGTGGCGAGACTTAGGCCCGCGCCTGGTACACACGGGCGCCCTGCGTCTGCGTTAACGCAGCTTTACTATGCAGCAGTGTTTGAGCAGTGCTTTTACTCAATTGGAGCTTGCCGTTGCCGCTGTGTCTATACAGCGTATTTTGACGACCGTGTCAACTGGGCCTAATAGTTTAAATTTTGAGACCGCATGCTTTGAGATTTCTCCAGGAGGATTAACAGTGAGTTCGTTTGATAAAAATTGTGTATTTATGCGTCCGAAGACAATCTTAAACTACTGAAGCGAGTTTTTGTTCACATAATGGTCATCACTCCACGTCACAAACATTAATATATTAAGCAGAAAGAACATTTTACCAATTGCGATATATAAAACAAGTTTGGTCCTTTAATCTATTTTTACATCAAGTTATACAGTATTAACTATTGAATAAATATAATTAGTATAGTGCTGGCATGAATTGCTTTATCCAACCATTCAAATTAGTTAAATGAAACTTTAATACAAACAGGGCGTGGGTTGACTGTGGGTTTAATTTAAACATAACACTTCTATGTCTGTCACCGTTCGTGGAAATTATACTTAAATCAGATTTAGCGACATAGTTGTAAAGCTCGCAAAACATTTAAAATAAAACGAAGAAGGGATTGGTTTTTAGATTAACTTTACTTTGTGCTCGGTAACAAATATTTTTTCATTGAATTTGAACAAACTTTTTTTAAATATACAATAACAATAGTGAGCTTATTTGTTTGTTTCGTTATAATAATAATAATAATAATTATAATATATTATTATTTAATATATTATTATTATTATTAATATATTATTATAATTATAATAATAATCGTTTGCATAGGTTAATTTTTTTTATAAATCATATCAACTCTTCACCTTTTAGCTGTGCAAGTTCCCATGTGATTCTTATGGGCACAGGTTTCATTTACTAGAGATGATTATTTGTCCCTTTAATAAATGTTTATAAAGGTGCTGCTATACATCGACGTCACGTCACGTCACGTCGCGTCACGTCCACGTTCGCATGGTATGCTCCCTGTGTCCCTGTGTATTCAAATGGAACCGGCTTTACATCGACGTCACGTCACGTCACGTCACGTCGCGTCCCGTCCGCATTCGCACTCGAATGCTCTGAGGAGCATTCGGGTGCGAATCGGTGCGAATGGGTGCGAATGAGGACGCGACGTGACGTGACGCGACGTCGCTGTATAGCCTCTACCAACGTCCACTCGGCCGTTCGGCTTTCGCCTCGGGTATCTTCGTGCGCAATCGGGAAACTTCGGAACCAATGAGAGCAAGGGTGGATTTTGTTCGAATGTTTGTTTTGTTTACTTCCGTCTAGGCCTAGTTCTTAGGCCTATCAGTTGATGAGAGTGAGTGGTCCGCGTAGGGTTTTTGGCAATTGTTATTGCCATGGATGATGAGTTACTAATTAGTTTAGTGGAAGAAAAGAAAGAAATTTACGACCCTTCCCACAAACTGTACATGAGCAATGTAAGAAGAAATGCTGTTTGGGAAGAAATTGCGACACAGATGAACAGTACTTCCATTTAGAACCCTACTCAAATATTGCACAAAAATTCTATGTGTTGACGACGGTTGTTTATATAATTTATCGAAACACAAAAGGTAACCTCTATATTGCCAGTAGTGATTATGTCGCTACTCGTAGTCTATGTTTATTTATGCGTTTTAAAAATTATTTTAATACTTTATTAAATATGTTATTAGTTTATGCTAAAATGCTGGAATGTACGTACAATGACAGTAAAATGTTGTATTCCTGAAACAGTTAAACAGGAAAACCTAATTCATTTGGAGTAATCACCAATTTGCCTTTGGATACAGTAAAACCCTCTTTATAATATAGAAAACCTTACACTTCAAATATAATATGTTTACAGCCCTTACATATTTAAATACATCTATAGAAAACCCTCAACTTATTATCTACATGGAGTCCATATCTCAACCTTTTTTCAACGCTTTTCCATATCTCCCATATCTCAACGCTTTTTACCGCACGCGCGCGCGGAATCCATGAGAATTGGCGGAATGGACGTGACGTCCAGTGCGAATGCGAATGCTTGACGTCGATGTATAGCACCCCCTCCGGAATCGCCGGATCCATCGGTGCGAATGGATGCGAATGAAGACGTGACGTGACGTGACGTGACGTCGATGTATAGCAGCACCTTAAGGGGTGTGCTACGCGCTGAGGCGAGTTGAGTAAACAAGCTTACCCCGGGGTTGATGGGAGTATCGACTACTTTGATGTACGCGAGTACAATGAGTACGAGTACACAAGTAAATTTATTAATATAGATTAAAGTACTGTATACCAATTTTTAGGTTTTTTTCATATCATGTAAAGATGTAAGTGTAAATGTGTACAAACTCACACTAGTCATAATTAATTAAGTGACAGCAAGATTACATACGTGTTCTCATTTAATTTGAAGTCACCAATTCTCTCGTAAATCATTTATCCTATATCCTAATAGGGAGTAAGGTATACTTGTATGTATGTTTTTGCACTGATCTCGAAAAAGGCTCGAACAATTTTCTTTAAGCTTTGCAAATAAATTATGATATAAAAATAACATTTAACTAAATCTCTATGATAGGAAAAACTTATTTAGTTTTAATCTTGAATTGAAATTCTAACGTTTTAACATTGGTCTTATTAAGTTTAAAATAAAAATAAAAGAGTTGTCGTAAACAGCTGACTCAACTGTCAAAGCTCAAACCAGAACCTGCTCCATTATAAACATGTAGTTTTTTTTTTACATTGACCGAGTTATTGAATTACTAAATAATATTATAATAAATTATAATTTAACAGTTATTCAAATAGACCTTTGCACTAGTGAATATCTATATATTAATACGCAAGCATGTTTCATTTCCTCCTTTTTTCTCAGCTCGTGTGCATCGTAGGAGAAATCCGCGCATACCGTTAGAAATTAAGGTGTAGTCCTGTAGATGAGCAGAATCACATTCTAATTCACATAGGATACCAGGGCTACGCCCCACAGGCGTTCAAAGTTCCAATGTTAATCTTATGGAGGTAGGAGAATTGATTGAATCATTAGACAGCTGTTGTAAAAACAACTGCTAGAAAAACAGGAAGAACAGATGTTTCAGTTATAAAATGTTTTTTAGCTTCTTGGGTCCAGATCAACTGAAATTTTGATCGAATTTCGATCAGGAGGCGATCTCTAGTTTAGTTAAATAAATGTAAAGTAAAATGATAAAACAGCTAATCATATTTACGTATGGCATTACAATTTAATTTTAAAACAAAAGATTTCGCAACAATGATGAATTCAGCTGTAAACCGTAGAAGTAAAATCCACGTGTTACGGTTTCAACAAAATCATACCAGAGTGAAGCCCGATTAGACCTTCATTAAAACATCCTGAAAAGTGAGTGAGCGAAGCGAACGAATTCGTCATGGATATTAGTGAGCGAAGTGAACGAGCTTGTCTTGAAATAAAAATGCCTTCTGGACTTGTCATTTGAGCGTGAAGCCTATGACTGATATTATTATGACTACAAAGAATTGTTTAAGTTTACCCATCAAATGTTCAGTCCCCATTTACTGACTTTCAAATACAGTAGGCCGCTGTTACACCATTCAAATAAGTTTACCAAAGAATATCCTTCCAATAGAATTATTTTTTATAACATTAGTTTTCTTCAAGAGAATAGTTGCAATTATTATAACAGAACTGTGGTAATCTACAGAGGTTCCTTTTTTGAAGTACATGAAATTACTAATATTGCAAGCAAATATATTTTTGCGTTAGTTTTGTAAGTCATTTTAACCTTGCTTAGGTGATCAACAATTGGCTAGACTGAAAAATTGCATTATACTGAACAAATGTTCATTTCTTGGGGGCCCCTAGGAATAAAATGTGTTTAAAAAGTTAATAAAAGATGCTGTAAATAAAATACTGTGCCATTACATTGAGAAATTGCATACATAGAGTTAAATAATTTTTTCTACTACGACTATAATTAATCCCATATACATCATAATATTTATCAGGCCAAGTGTAGTACTCTCTTTCAATAAAAAAAAAAAAAAAAAAAAAACAAATCTTATAAACTTAACGAATTAATAAAGTACAAAGTTTAATAATATTAGGTTTTTGCATTTTTGCACTTTTATCAAATATATTTATTGTACTCATTTACTATAATCATAAAGTTGTAACGTCGCATTTGTTTCTTGTTAGAGCAATAAACTTCATCAGTAGTCCGGTTTCGAGATTACCTAGAAATCTACTTAAGATTCAATCTCAGCGATTTTCACTTGAAATTCTATTTAGTTTAATAACCATTATTGCTGTTGAGGCGATAGTTTCTCAATCGCTTATAGTGTTTAGGTGTATTTTCATTATAAAGTAATTAAAAAGTTTTTTGTTCATTTTCCACTAATATTTAGTTAACCAATGGCTATAAAAGTGGACGTGGTTTTGTAATTATTTGTATTAAAATGTTTCACTTGCATTGTGGGGACTCACTTATATAGCAGCGATTTACAATTACGTTCTAAGTTCTATGAGATTTTATTGTAGGCCTATTGTATAAAATAAAATAAAACTATCATTAATTTATCAGGTATGTTTTGGTTTTTTTTCATAGTGACCCGGTATCTGTAATTGTAAGATTTTGTGATCATTATTTTTGAAGTTTTAAAGTCAAGTATATGTTTTCATACATAAACAATCATTAAAAGATAAACTCACAACTTGTTATCCTCATCACAACTGATATTCTCACCAAAAAGCCACATGCTATGGGAGACTTTCAAATCAGCTGAATACTAAGTACATTAAGTATGTAATGCTTAATAAATTAGCAACACGTAAACGAAAGTATTATAAGAACCTTTAATTAAAGAATGAGTTCAGACATAAATATTTTGTACGTATATCTAATACGTTGTATGTTTAAGTTATATTTCAGTGTGGGCTTGAAGACAAAGACCCTAAGATACTCCATAATCTATGCTGTAGGCTTGTCTTAATATTTTCAGTAATATAGCCAAATAACTTAACGATAGGTATATTATTTTCTAAGAATTTTTCAACCGTAATCTGTACTTTCTTACATTATTTTGCAAAGCATAGGCCTAATACTATGTGGATTCTTGAGACCGGTATTTTTATAGTAAAACGAGACATTATAGGAGTAGAGCATTATAGAGGTAATTAAAATGCTTTAATTCAGTATTTTATTTGTTTAGGTCAAGAATCCCCAATAGTATGGGTGTAGGACGAATCAATTATCTACTTTACACCTAATCAGCAACAAAATTGAATCATCACACTGCAAAGAAATGTACAACCTGGATTTTTACCATTAACGGTTTCAAATAAAATTTGTCGAGTCCTAAATATCTGAGAAGAGACTTTCAATATTTATTAGCAATTATAATGAGTGAGTATGAGTATGAGTGTGAGTGTGCGTGTGCGTGCATTACCGCAGCCTTGGCCAGTACATAAGTCAGACCCAGAAGTGGTTATTAATACATACCATCAATCAGGTGCCAGACTACTCGTCCATACACATGTCAGAAATTACAAAAACAGCTGTTTAAAAACCAAATGAGATTTCTCGTTCGGAACCAGTCCTCGTCCTTTTCAGGAGAAACCTCGGAATCCTGATAAGGCAAGGGATCTACGACTGTGGGGGATTCCTTGGAATAAGGGATTTGAGAAGGATCTTTTGTTTTTGTTTCTCTTAACTTACATTTTTTAAATATTATTGAAGACAATATCTCATCAGTTTCTATAAATATAGTCCATATTTAAGTCGTTTTATGAGAGTGTTCAGAATAAAAGACTTAGAAATAAAAAAATTTCAATCATTTTAATGTATAAACTTGAATTGATTTGGTTCCATTTTACAATGGACTGTATTATTTTAAAGTAAAATGAAATATTAAAGTGCTTTATTGTACATTAATTTAATAATACACAATGATTATATTACATAAATGATATAACAATAATTAACGTACTTGTATTTTGACATTAATACAAATTAATATAATGGCACTTTGTTGCAATGCTCTGAAGTAGACCGTGGGTTAGGTTGGAAAATATTATGAACAGCTTTATGACAACGTGGATTGTCCAATTTATATTGTAAGAAAATAAAACCAGTAAAAAATGCAATAGGCTACTGGGTTAGTAGGCAAATGTTTTTCTTCTCCTTTTTGTATCCTCCCCATTGGCTTGGGTTATTTTCTAAGTTTAAAAACTTGTTTAAAATAAAAGTTAAATCTGTGAAATTGTTGAGAATCTTTTATGGGGATTAATTCTTTCTTAAAATATAAATTAATATACCACAATAATAAAAGACTACAGATAAGTAAAAATAATAATAGTAAAAATGATTAATCAAAATCATGTAGGCTATCTCGACACTTTTAAGTTAATTGAATAAAAATTTCAATGGCTACTGTCATTCAGTGACTTTAATTTTGAAAATTAATTCAATGTTTAAATTGTGCATTGTTTTGCAAACAGTATAATTTGAAATACGCTAGAACACAGAATTCGCTGAAAACTTTGAGTGTTTTTTTTTCTTTCCCTCTGTAAATTATAGTGTTAATCCTTATCCAGCGTAATACAAAAATAAGGCTTTTAATTGTGTTTAATTGGGTTGTGTTTCTTAGGCCCCCCATACACGTAACGATCGGTCTCTCAGATCCGTTCGAACGGACCTCGTCGTGCGACCGATCGTTAATGGGGACGCTTCCGACCGATTGACGACGATTTTGGTCGGACGACGACTGATAAGAATCCCATCAGTCGTCGTCCGACCACGTCCGACCAGCCTCCGTCGTGCGACCGATCGTTGCGTGTGTGGGGACGCTTAAGTATCTTGTACGGACATTTTACAAACAAAGTATAATAGTAAATATTTAGTATAGCTTTAGTTGTTGTTTATTTTGTATTAATTAAAGAAAAAATAATTTCTTCAGAAGAAAACCCCTTTTAAGTCAATTTTATTTAAAAAATCATACATTGTGTGAACCGACGTTTTCGCAACACGCAATTGTTGTACGTCAATCTGGAAGCTCTAGAATCCGATCATCTCGCCAAAATTACAACTTCTTACGCCTCCCTCTGTATCAGAAAGTGCAATAGACCCAAGGTCGCGTCTGCCTCCGCCACGCTACCATGGACATCGCAGCTGCCCTCTGTTGTGTACCGTGCAATATCGCGGTGGTGGTGGCCCATTTACTTTACACCGCAGAGGCCACGTTACGTCATCATTCACCAACAATCAACATCACTAATGGCACCGCTCACTATACCACCACCACCACCACCACCAGAACCACTGTACTACAACAGCTCTACGGCACAGCGGCACCGCCCACCATTCATACCGGCGGCTTGTAATGTCTTATTTATCACAACAATATGCCTACTGCATATTATATATGTAATAGGATAATGGGCTATACCAATCGAACAGACTACAAAGCTAATGAAACGTGCGTCGATCAAACAAAAAAATTACTTGAGCATACCTGTTTCAAAAACTGAACACACACAATCTCAAGCAAATGCTGGTATAAACGAACCACTCTATAATGATCATAAAAATAAATTTGAACATGACTAGCAAGTTAAAAAAGATATTGATTCTTTAAATACCGTAATGATGAAACCGAAACTGTTGATGAAATCTGAAAAAGAATCCAACATGATAAGCTACCAAATGTGGGAGGTTATTGACTAATAAAATTGCAACAAGTTATGCAACTAAAATATTCATTGCATGCGATAACTATATTCAATGTATTTTAAATACTGTAGTGTTCAAATAGTTTTAGTATTGTACAATATTAATTTATAATATTGTATGCTAGTGTTGGAAAAAGTAATTTACCTTATCAATTCAAACGTAACCTATTATTATTTATGCTTCGTGTTTACCAAACTGAATGACCCGATGAATGCAGCGAAATTTTCAAATTAAGATGGAAATATAATAATTAATTTTGAATTTATTTAATGAAATAAATTACATGCTCTCCTGTGTGAAACTGGTAAAATGATAACAATACGAGGAGCTCGGGGGAGCAACTGGGTCAATGTCGCATTTTGAGCTTCAGTGCTCCCCTTCGTGTCCCGAACCTGTTGACGGTTTCACATTGTGTTTGTTGACCTGACTTCTTACTATTGACGTTTACTTTACCTTAAGTACTACTGCATACAAAATCAAACAGATGTCTTAAACGAAGCTCAATAATAATGCTAACTGTATACAATCTGAAATAATATTAATTTTTATAAAATTATTTATCTTTCACCTTGCTCCTAAGTGTATGAATGCAGAATTAAATTTCTTATTACCGTTGATTTATTACTGTATGATGGTTTAATTTAACTTCCAGGAACATCGTTCGAGGTTCGTTGCCTTAAAAGGAAGGAAGAATAATTGATTTCCATGTTGTCATTCGATTTTCTCCGTCTTAATCAACCAATCGACCTTTTGAAGTAGGCCTACATCGCTTGGTTAGGGAAAAGGTTTAAAACAGATTATATTTTCCTTAAAGGAAAGTTGTTCTCAGAAACATTTTTATAGTACCTTGTAGATAAGTGTGCTTATGTGCTCGAAATGAGTAAGAAACTTTCCCACAACCATTTTTTTTCTGTTTGTGTGGTATAAAAGTGAACGGTTAAAATTTTTTTGAACCTGTGCGTCCAAGTAAATATATGTGCATGCTTACTTTCCGTATCTTGAAATATTATAATTTGTTTTTTTCTGCATCTCTAATTATTTTTGCAACTCCAGTGCTAAGTAAATGTAACTTTGTAACCATAAACAAGTCGAATCTAGAAATCCTAAAGGAAACAGGAGAAACGCGCGGAAAAGTTTCCCAGCTGTGTGCGCCTGGCTGGCTAATTGGTTCTAATTAATCTAATCACTTCCGGCATCCAATCAAAATTAATTTCATCCACACAGTTCAGCTGTGAGAAGGCTCAACAGCCGGTGGCTTAGTAACCAGTACAAGAGCCCATAAACTACATTACTCTCTACAAAGTACTGATTATTCACACGAATTCTCCCATTCATGATGGAATATGTGTCACTATTAATTAAAATTTAATCTAACTTTTGATCTATCCCAAACTATGTCGACTATTGACTGGGGTTACTTCACAGAAACTAATATAGAAATTACTTTAACACACGTGTTAATATTTAATTCATTAATTATTAATTAATTAATTAATGGTTACTTGGTTCGAGTGCTGGGACAGGTGGATAGATGAGTTGTTGGTAATGGTAACTAGTTGTTTGAAAATGAGTTTGTAACTTGTTAGTTTGGATCGATATACAACCATCCCTTAGAAAAAGGGTCCTGTAAGGATTGCTTATGGCTCCCCCTTTTGTAACGCCGAGTTAGGAATTCTGAACAGGTTTAAATAAATGCCAAATTTATTGGTTATTTAACACATCCAGCCAACACCGATGTTCACGTATGAGAAGAACCCATCACTTATGAGACGAACGCATCACGTATGTCACAAACGTCACATGTGCATGCTACACTGCAAGCTGCAAGTGTTTATATAACATGATCAATTCAACTACAACTGCAATTAACCATCTCATTGTCTGTTGATGTCAGTCATAGTACTAATTATAAAGTGCATTTAAAAATGACTTGATTTTCAGTATATTTATGATAAGCAAAAAAGTATGAGTTTAGATGATATTTGGTAGACATTGAACATAATCACCATGCACACACTGATAAATACGAACTACTTTACTTATTTGGTCTGATTTTTATTTTTATACATGTGAAGTTTATCTCTCAAAGATTTTAAGAGTTAAAATTTTCTTACTTGAGTAATAAATTTAATTTAACTTTTAACAGCCCATATGTTATAGAGTAGTGAATCATTTTTCATTATATCAGCCTATGAACACTTTAAATAGTCATTATTTTCTACTTTCTTAATTGACTGAACTTAATTTTTTCTTTCTTTTTTATGTTTAGTTGGGTGGTGTCCCACTTTTCAGCTTCAGAAATGATTGTTTTATTCTCACAGAGAAATCTGTACTGACTTTTGCTTGTGAAAACTGTATAAGAATATTGATATAAAAAGTTAACTTAATTTTAAGACGGCCTTAATAAACATTTTATCGTGGTATTCATCAAAGTGTTTAACAGCTCTGAATATTTTGTTTTATTAATTAATTGAACTAAATTAATTATTTTAAATAAATGTTTCGGTCTTATAAATTATTTGTTTCTTATGTTAACATTTAAAATATATTGAAGTTAGTTAAATTTCAAGCCACTTTTTGGCCACAAAATATTCAAGAAAGGGCTTAGACTGGTTCGAACCGGGGGATCTCATTTGTTATTTAAATGGCCCGTTTTTATGTATCAACTCTCTTGTATGGCCAAAGTTATGGAGACGACTAGATTTAAATCAACTAGTTCTGCTTTCGACTTATGGACTTGAATTGGTTGTAAAGTTAATTTGGGACTAATTTGACAAAGCTATAATTTGCCATCTGACCTCGACTCTTAAAATTTATATTTTGCTTTCAAATCGCTTAAAAGGACCACAAGTCTTCAACCTCTTTAGTCGAGGTTGAAATTTTCGTACAATGAAGTACAAACAAAACATTTTAGTGCAACTCATTTTTTAGCAATTGCATTCAGTTGCGTATTCGGAATATTATTGGGTTTCGTATGATAAAACTAAATATGTTTGTGGTGTTGTTTTGTAATATTTAAACAGAATCAACAATTGGTCTTTAAAATTAAAAAGTCCAATAGTTAACATAAATATTAGACGAATATAACATGAAATAAATAAACACAAACAATAGCCAAGCAAGCTACAAAACTAACCATTTAATGTATTGTAGATTCAATGTTGTAAAGTGTATTTCTGTAATTTTATGAAAATTTAATACTATCTCTCTGGTGTATATTTATTTCATTGCTCAGAAGCAGGCAACAGAAATAAATTAAATGTAATAATGAAATTAAACTTGTTTCAAAATCGAACGTTAAAATATTGATAGTGAAATAATCCTGCCATTGACATTTTTTTTACACAGCTAACGTAAATGAATATTTACAGGCTTGTCTCTCTCTCCTCATAAATACTTTTAGACTACTATTTAGGCCTATTCCATTTTAAATTAAGTGCACCAAGGTCTTCAGCCAGTAATAATTGTAAATACACTCATGAAAATATTGGATTTTTATGTTGGAAAATATACTGTATTAAAAACCTGTCATAACTCAATTCAATTCAATTCAATTCATTTATTGATTTTTACCACAAGGGTTACATCAAATACATAATTACATGCAACGGTAATATTTCACATTAAGTCCATCCTCTGTTTGTTGGTTGGTATAGCCTAGGCCTACAATAAATAATATAAATAAATACGTTAGTAATAAATAAATAAATAAACATGTATACATTTTAACTGCTATAAACATTCCATAAATTAATAACAAAAATATACTATAAATAGTTATTGCATCCTCTATTTTACATTAATATAATAAATAATTGTACATGCATTCTATTGTATTCCTGTCATAACTAATAATCATATTTGAGGTAAACATAACATTATAACGAGTGTAACATTTTCAAAACCAATTTTGACGAACAGTGAGTAAAATAATTTAAAAAATAGGGTTTACAAAAATTTTGAAAATAAATTTAGTTAAGCAGATGATCATACAGGTACCAATGCAATGAAATATTACAAACTCGCCTGTAAAACTTTTTCAGTGATCTCGGCTCACTTAGGTGTTAAGTAATTGACGTGCTATGTCAACTGTCCTATGGCCATTTCGCCCTGCCCGACACAAATGTCTGTTTTGATAACTAGGGCGTATTGCATTTTGTCTGTAGTCAATCGATTGACTCAACGATTAATGGTTATTTAACGGAAATTGCGCTTTTAGTCCCATTAAGGAACAATGATTTTCGTCATACTGCAAAAATATAAAAAGGAAAATACACAAGTGCTTAAGGGTTCCGTTACATTCCGACTCAACGGCCCCTGATCGTCGTTGGGAATTCCTGGCTACCCACACCTGGTTTTGAATCTCGGAAAATAATTTTTACTAATGGGTACTGTTAAAAATTATATAGAACATACAAATTTATTATAATTACAGTGTATGGACCTTTCTGAAAATAAAAATAATGAACACGTTTTACTTATAACTAACTTTTATCAAACGAGATAAAATAAAACTTTCTATTCTTGAGTTTACTTATTAAATATAGATACAAAATTGGTAAACAAAAAAGTAATATTATAAAATGAACAAATGAATGAGCGGAGCTTGATCCTGCCTCCCGAGGGGAAAAACCAACCGTCGGCGGAGCTCAACCCTATTTTTATGATCCAGAATGACCATCATCGGCGGAGTTCGACACGACCGTCGTCCATGGCGCCGTGTGGTACGGTCCCCCGATCGGCGGCGGCGGCGGCGCGGCACATCCCACCGCTGTCTCTGTTTATGGACATCGCCCCACATCGCGGCCAGTGGCCATGTTTGTTTATCCATTAGATACACCGACACCGGACAGCGTCGCCGGACAACGCTGTATTATTTACAGGTTTATTGTGCTTTTGTGTTTTAAATTGAACCACCAGTTTGAAGAAGGGAACAAGTCCGAAAATGTGTTTTTCGGGAAACTAGAAAAAACTGTATAACTACTATCATAGGCGCAAATTGCTAGCTATAAGAAAGGAACAAAAACCACTGATCATGGTGATATTAGCCACAAAATTTTGCGTGAGTTGTAAGAAGGGAACAAGTCCGGTTCTTGTTCCCTTCTTCAAACTCACGCAAAATTTTGTGGCTAATATCACCATGATCCGAGCGGTTTTTGTTCCTATCTTATAGCTAGCAATGTGCGCCTATGATAGTAGATTAATTTTATGCAATAAAAAAAATTTTTGATTTTTGGCGCTTGTTCCCTTCTTCAAACTGCTGGTTCAATTGCATTCTACTAAGTAGCTACACGCTTTCCCTTCTGAATGGGTTTCTAGGTCAAATTATTACACGTTCCATGTAAACGTTGGGTAACCGCTGGTGTCGTGTTTGTTTTGAAAAGTAAATTATGTTATGTGACTCCCGTATTGTTTGGTGTCAAACATTTTATTTTAATTGACCCAGATAAAACAATTCTATGTTTACCATGAATCTGAGTTGAACTAGTGAAGCGGACAAAAAGTTTAGTTCTGACCTGGTTTTGTCGTAGTGAAATAAACTTTACTGACTACTGTACGTCAATCTATTTTATTTATTTTATTATCTTTAAAATTTAAATTTGAACAAAAATAAATAGCCTATTTTTTATCCCCCGTGATGATGCAAACAAAGAAACTCAATCTACTGTAATTGTATTAGAAAATATCTCTGTTATTTACAGCTAATGCTTCAGAATGATCAAGTACAGTCACTGTGTTGCCAATTTCATCAGTTACTCATCGTTTTCGCTTCAACCTCTAAGTACGAAAGCTGCATCTCATCTCATTAGTGACTGCGGTGACTGCATCATGCCACATTAAAACAATAAACTGATTTTCCATGCCTCCATAAGATTTTTATCTTTTAATAAAAATCGTAAATAACATTTATTTGATTCAACAGTAATCATCGAAAGTTGCATATTTTGCCATAAAAAATCGAGTCGATGAAAATTTGTCATAGTGAACTTTTTGCGCAAATTAAGCCGGCAATATGTCTATTAAACTCTGCGAAGCACATCGTTATATTGAAAGGTTTTTACGTAAAAATAATATTAAAAGTTCAACTTACCACCATTAATTATTATAATTTACACTATATGTACTATTAATACTTGTAATGATTTCGTGAGCATAAACGTAGCGTTTCGTGTTTATTTATTTTTTTATAAGAATTTAACCAGAATGTTATTTATTTTATTTTTATTTTTTTTTACTTATTGGGTAGTGGTAGTACCTTTTACGGATTTTGTTAAGTAAGACGAGCTAGCAGCGTTTCAGTTGCAAGTTGTAAGCGGCCTAGAACTGCGGTTAGAGTGGGTGATTTTGATCCTCAAGGTCCTGAGTACGATTCTAGCCTAACGACATTACCTATTTGCTGTGTGCTAATGTCGTGGCCTCGCGGCTGAGAGACATTCAAAGAATATAGAAGTACATCTTGGAAATTGAATTCTTTGAAGTAGAAATAAAAACATAATTATAAAAAGTAAAATAGCCTTAAAATAATGTATATTACAGCTATTCATGAGTTGGAATGGTATTAAAAACTGCACGTTAAGCTAAATGAAGTAGGATGTGTAACGTTTAAAATCAAGTTTAAAATTTTGGTGGACAAAAATTTCACTAGGCCTATAGGTCTGAAAATTAACAATATCAAACATATTTGAATGTCTCTCTTCCTTTTCGTCATTTTTCGGCATTGACCCTACCAGTGGTAAAATCCATACCCCCAAGGAGCAATTGGTTGTAATGTTATAATTGCTACAAACGTTTCAACTTATATATAAATTTATTAAAAAGAAAATTGTGACCAATATTGCACAGAATAAAACGACTTTCTTTTCAATTATCGACAGTTTCTTGTTAGTAATCATCGTTCACAATGGATTAATATGATTGTTGATATTCTTACACCATATTTGTACCTCTACTATACACCGAATTCAGTTAATGAACTTTCAACTCCTAGAGTTTTAACCTAACTATGAAAGCCCTCAAAGCAGTATTTATTTTTTCATTTAACTTCAACATCAGTCTTAACATCAGTTATAAATTGTATTATATAAAGGCTTTGCAGTCTACTTTTTAATTTTATTAAATCGTCCACCCGCAGCTGAATGTGTAGGGCCTACTAATCAAGCTGTATGCATGAATGTAGGCTACCATGTATCATGTATGACCCCGCCGGTGGACCGAGTGTTGTGTGACTTGCTCTGCCAATACCAATCACCCATCATGCTTTGCACACATCAGCCGTCAGCTCATGGTCTGGGTTTGCATTGCATCAGCTGTTCTGTTTCCTAATCTCATAGTGTATTTGAAAATTTTAATGTGTCATTTCTTTGGCCCAATCATAAAAAATAATACGTATTTATCGTTGGATTCTCATTTAGTTACAAGATAAATTATGTACATTACCTATGAGTCATCTTCACCCCTGAGCCAGTAGCCCATTGTTGCGCAGTCGGCAATGTTAACGGCTTTTAATGCAAAACATGGTATTTTATTCCCCTGTTTCGGATGCCGTTTTTCAACCGATTTTCTTTAAACTTGGTAAGTTTTTAGTTGAATAGTTATATTATGCCCCTCATACCTCGAAATTTTAAATATTTAACAAATATTACCAAGGAAAATCGAGTTACTTTGCAACGTCTTGGTTAAAATTTCAAAATTTCGAGGTATGAGGAGCCTATCAGCCTAATATATTCAACTAAATTTCTAAACACTTACCAAGTTTAAAGAAAATCGGTTGAAAAACGGCGTCTGGTACAGGGGAATAAAATACCATGTTTTGCATTAAAAGTCGTATGGTTAACATTGCCGACTGTGCAACAATGGGCTACTGGCGCAGGGGTGAAAATGACTCTTGAGCTACCGACAAACTCTGCGGTACGCTACTAAATATGACTGAAGGGTTAGTGTGAGTGGAACAGATGAGGTGTAATTTTATTAAAGACAAAAATTAGCTGATTCATTTGTCAGGATCATTAATTAATCCCAATTAACATTGGTAGCTGAGTCCTGTTTCGAAAATTCAAAAAGCCTCTCACTTTTCTCAGGCTCGAACCGATAACGTGTGAATTATAAGGTGAGTACTGGGGAGTGAGTTGTAGTTATTATTCCGTATACGTTGTACTAACGTTTTAGTAAACATGTTTCGACCAGTCAGTTTTATTGGTTGCAATCTCGTTGTGTAGGCCTACTGTACACCGATCAAGGGCTCTCCAGGCGGAACGGAACCACGCATGCAGCAGGCACGATTCAACCCTACTTCCGATTAACCGGACGCTGAACCAATTGCTGTCTTGTCCAGCCCCCAGACATTAGGCAATCTAATCTTGGCTCTTTATTCCACATGTTTTTGCATTTAATTTGCAGTAGTAATTAATTTCTATGTTTGTGGCATTACTCGTAAGCCCTACTGTTGGTTCCTATCGCGTTTCGTAGTTCAGTAATGTTAATCCGCATTAAACAAGTTTGTTACATGGAGTAATTTTCAAACTTTAAACATTATTATTTACTAACAGAAAGACTGTTTTTTTAATTTATAATTTTCTTATTAATGGTAATTGATTCATTGCATAAGTAATTTGTAATCTTATTCTACGTTATTTTAATTTCTTAAAACTATTCATTTATGTTAGGCCTGTGAGTCATCAAATTTAAAAATAATATATAAATTACAATATTGACCCATACACTGTGTCATTAAGTTTACGTTACATTTTAAATCGATATCTAAATTCACATAAATTGTTTTAAAGCAAACAAATGTGTTAAAAATGTGTTTAATTTGTAATATTAACATTTTATTCTAAAATTAAACAGAGTGCTGTGTTAAAAATGTTTATTTCCATTATATTGATAGCAGCTCTAACTAAAGTAAATAACCCTTTGACTTAAAAAGTATATTTACAATTTTATTGGTTGGAATTTTGTATAATTACATGTCAGGTTACAAAGTGCGTCAACAAAATACTAGAGTAAATGAAATACTAGTACATTAAAGCTATAAATAGAAGCCCTTGTACTTAACTTCATTAAACAATCCAATTTTGTTAAGCTTTAATCGGGGTTATTTATCATTGAACAGACTTCAGTCACGGCCTTTATTTGATGTACTGTTCATATAATTTAAATTATGTATTTACTGAAAAAGTGGGAAATTCAAATTCAAATTAAATTCCTTTATTATCGCTAGAGCAATTTGCGTACGTAGCAGTGCTTGATTATCTCTCATGATTATCTAACAGTGCTTAAATGCTAATTGAGAGAAAAAACATGATTTTTACTTCATAATACTTTAATCTAACATCATTCTTCTAAAATTTTTATTCAACTATGAGAGAAATCATCAATAATAAATATTTTTTAATGGTTAAAGTGAGATAACGTTTAAACATCTATACTTATTTAATACGCTAAGGGTTTTTTTGTCTTGAGAACTCCTCCTACAATTTTCAACCGATTTTCAAGTTTATGGTGTCGTTGGATAGGACTTGGTCTGTAGTTGTTTCCGCCAAAACTGATGAGAATCGGACTAAAAATAAAGGCGCTATTCAAAATTGAAATCCCAAAATTTCCCATTTAAATAACATTGGGATTGAATAAAGCATTTTAAACATCTGTTAATAATAAGCTGTAAATACTTGTAAGTTTTGATAATTAAAGATATTCACAATATTGGATTGGTCGGATGTCATTGATTTAAAGCTAAAAGTAACATTTTTATTGTATGAAAATAAACTGCTCGATTTCGAGCAACACGTATACTAGTAATACATAAATTAAATAACAATAACACATAAATTCAATCAAAACCCAAATTTAACAACAACTATCAACAACAACAACAAAATGATATGTATAAGTAACAGGAAATTGCACAGTTCCATTCTTAATCAATGCCATTGATATATCATTCGATCATTCAATGTTCTTCCTCCATTCAGAAGGCACTGACTCAAGACAATTTTACTTTTCAGTCTTTATTTCTGTTCAATTAAAAAATTTCCTATTTACAGCAAAATAAAAACAATGTAGTTGGATCCTGTACTCCTCATATTTGCCTCCTCTAAATGCATATGTTGCAACTTGAGTTGTGTTTTAGTGAATACTAACCAATGTCCAATAATACCTCTAGGGCTAACCTATTACTGTGTTCTTCCAGTATAGTTTTCTGCTATGCGGCCTCTCATCATGTTTGGCACGTGGAGTAATATTATCGTCTACAAATTAATGTAGTCTTCTAGTTGAAGGAAAACTGCGGGCTCGCGGTAGGGTTTAGTACTGATCTTGCACTCTCCATTTTAAATGTAAATTCAAGATTTAGTCTTTATTCCTTTTAAAAATAAAACAACGCGAATAAAATAAAACAACAGACAACACCACGTAGAACTATGGCAATGACACCTCCATGAACTTCGTGTAGAATAAAAATCCCATTTTTGAAATGCAGACCGTGTTTTTTACTCAGTAAAAAGAATGAAAAACAAATACTTTCAACAACAAGGTTTAACTAGATGAGTTTGGTCGACAATGGAAGAGCAAACAATACAGCGCGCGTATATTCTCAAGTACAATACAGTATAAAATCCATATACGAATGTTTATTGAATATATTATATTATGTAGGAATTAGGTTGTGCAATATCATTGTGACTGGAGTTTTGTTTGTTGTACTGTAGTAAGTAGTGCAAGAACTAATAATTGAAAATACTATAAGTTAAGATCGGTTTGTGTATTTCACCGATCTTTAAAGCCTGCTGTTTCAAATACTTTTATGTTTGCTTCATCATTTTTTTTAACATTATTTAAAATTAGTATCAAAACAATTAGCTGATAAAAATAGGGAAAATAAAACATAACCTTAAATGTTGACTAATTCTGCACCATTCTTGCTATTTTATTAAACGTTTTAGTCATAGAGTGATGAGTGATTATTTTGTTTCCTTGTATGAAATTTCTTTACTAAAAAAGGCTAATGTATATTTTTATTTGTTTTTACTTGAAAAATACTTTCAATTTCATAAACTTTTTACGATATTAAAACTTTTAACATTTAAAGATCAGTACAATGTAAAAAATTAATATATATATATATATATATATAATTTTTCACAATAGCATGTTAATCTTGTAATAAGATTAGGGACGCCGTAAAAAATTCTAAGTTTTATTTGTTGTAAGCCTAATTTTCAAATGTTTTACTTATTTCCATCTGTATTTAATCTGTATTTTATCTATTTAATCTGAATTTAATCTGAATTTAAGTATTTAATCTGGACAAACGACATAACGGCGCCGCATACAGCTTTTCCTGCCGTTAATTGCAGTTGGTCGCGATTACATTAGAAGCAAGAACTGCCCCGCAGTGCGATGTACGGCGCGGCGGCCTAGCTGTTGTCGGCCAAGTCTGCCCAGCTCCCTGGGCGGGATCAGGACAAACTCTCGCTGACTCACAACACAACTCCAACTTCACTTTCCAAACAAGCGTATATCAATTACACGTTGTACCGAGGCGTTAGCTTCTACGCCCCTAGCTAGCTCAGAAATTGTTCCACAGAGTTTATCTCTGGATTGCTTTTGCATACGATTTCTCTCGTCTCGAACTCGATCACAGAGCTTGAGTTTGTTTGATAAGATTCACTAAGTGCAAACAAATATTAGATTGAAAATACAAACAGGAAAAAATATTTGTTTATATGTGATTGGACATTTATTGGAACAAAGGACAAAGGTCTATGGGAAGTATGAACTTAATACAACAATCTATATCACAGAAATCTATATATTGGTAGGCAAGCATGATTCTTTCCCTTCTTTTTCTCGGCTTGTGTGCATTTTAGGCGAAATCCGCGCATACCGTTAGAAAGGTATTGTAGATGAACATAATCCCAATTTATATCACACCGGCCCTCAGTACTACGTCCTCTTATTAAGGAAGGGTATTGATTGAATCATTAGACAGCTGAATTAACAAGCTAGCAAAAGAGGGAGAACAGATGTTTAAGCTATAAAATATTTTCAAACAAATTGTGTCCAGACCAACTGAAATTTTGGTCGAATTTTAATCAGTGCGTGATCTCTAGTAAAAAAATGATCAAGTTTAAAAAACAAAATGGCGGCTAGCTTACCAACCTTTAATCAAAATAAATGTACTGAACATTTTAGATTTATATTTTTGTGTAGAATTCAAATATGCATAGCTAGTCTTGAGTTTTTGTGACACCTTGTATAGCTGATATCACACGTAAACCAACAAAACTAAATAAAATGCTTAAAATTTAATTTTAAATTGTACCTCTTATGGCTATTTGCCAGCTAGTACTATGCCCCATATATTACTAGGAACGTAACAATAACTTTGTAATAAAACATTAAAAGGTACATAAAAGTACAATTAGAAAACAAATAATACTAACCTGATTTTTTATGCACGAAAGTATGTTAATAAGAATAATTAACTAATCTTAAGCAAGATCAGATTGGAATTTGTTGACGTCTTCCACAAAATCCCTTTGAAGGTGATCAATTTCGCGGAAAGGTTCAAACAAAAACAGTAACTGAGCGGTTTATCGTTGCATTCCAAAGGTGTTTACAAAATTGAAATTTATTACAAGGTTATTTATGGGCTCAGTCGCGGCATGGTTATTTTAAGTTTTGGTTGTGTACAGTAAAATTAATTTTAGCCCGAAGAAGCAAACATGAGTTCTTATTTTCCTAACTAACTCATTCTGCAAGGTCCGTACTAACTAATTAATGCAAAGCCTTTTTTATTCCTGTGTTAAAATATAACCTTTGTAAGCAATAGATAAAATATAATGCTACTATTTCTTTAGTAAATACTTTAACAAATATACGTCTTTTGTATAAGTTACTGCATATGAACTTCACCTATACTTGACTGGAAAACACCGTTTTACTTTGCATAACTAATAAAACAATTGTAGATTCTGTCAAAATCTTACTTCATCAGAAATTTGGTATATATCTTCTTTAGGTGATGAGTTTCTAATATTGGGTCAAATCCCCCCCCCTGACAGCAAACCCACATACTAAGTCCCATGGCATTTTAACTTACTGGTAATTGTGTTATTCTTAATTTAATACAAGTTTTTGGTCACATCCCTTTTTATCTCTACCTACCTAACCAATTTTTTGGATTGAGGTGTCATTTTAATGCTTATGATCTAGCGCGTGATGTGCGAATGGTTGTTGAAAAGGTAATTTCGTTAAGGACATTGCCCCCCTAGCCTTTCATTTATTTCTAGAGGGTGCTTTGCTGATGTAATATTGGTTAAGGTCTTGTACGTAACATGTAACGCTATACCCAAGAGTTTCTCACGATAAAATGCTCGTGTGTCGGCCGAGATGCTATGATATGTTTTCCCCGGGTGATATGAGCGTGGTGTCATTATCTGCCTCACGTCACATGGAATCTCGCTTATCGCTTGATCGGTTCATCTTCTACATTGATACTTACACATCTTCCTTTCTCCCTGTTGTTGATATTTTGATTACATTTTACAGAAAGAAAGCACTGCCATTTCTGTAAATATTTTTCTAAGTTGAAACAGGATTTTTCATTGTTGTGGGATTTAAAATTATTGTGCAACATATTTTATTTTATAGGAAAGAAATCATATCACTGTGGCTGTGTATATTATACTTAAGACAGAAAAACTTGGCATTTTATTGATTACCAAAAGAGCCAAATCGGGATATTTTCAAGGATAAAATGAAACTCAATTGTCTATTTTTCACGCCTTTCTGTAAAATCATGTGTATTTTTTACTACAGATAATGAACAAAAATTCCAAAATTAGGCCTACACTTTTGTTCAATTTTATAAAAAATAACACCGATAAAGAGTTGTTGAAATTTTCGTCTTGTAGGCCATCACTTTGTGTTCCAATTTTCCTGATTATGGTTTTCAACTTATCTTTAATAAAAATATAATAAGATAAATAGAGAATGCCAATGTTTTTGACGCTTTATACAGTGATGCAGCATATCGAAATACTGAACAACTGATGAATAATAATTATTTACTCTCCTATAACCAACATTTTTGCCTAATTTCTCAATAATAGCAATAAAAATTATTAACGACTATTGTGGTTATACGTAAAATCGATTTAACGTAAATATGTTATTATTATGCAAATCCATTTACACATTTATTTCGGCGATTTGATTTATTTGGCTCTTTCTTTCCATAAAATGGTCTCTAAATATCCTTCTAAAACAATCTTCTCCTAAATTCGATTAAATCATTCACTAAACTCTCTAGTTAGCAAACAAACTCCTTAAATGCCCATTTCTGTGGCCTAGAGCAAAGCGGAAATACACAGCCAACACGATCAGTTGATTGGCCGGAAGCGGAACTAATCTCTGTCTTGCCCAGCTGACATCCCGGCCGCAGGGGCCAGCTTTGGCGCCAAATATACACTGGTTCTGCATTGATTTTACCAGTTTATTATACAAAACAAGTTATTTATCTTGAATGTTGTATCATTGGCGCATGATTTGCAATATCTGCATTGTTGACAGCAAGAAGAAAGATTTTTTTATAGTTTAATAATATAAAATAGTTATAGTTTGTTGCCACTTCAGATAGAGACGGCTGAAATATAATTTAGTAGGTCCTACTCAATAAAACTATAAAACTCAAATATAATACACACACGCTCATAAGTACTCAAATCTTGGATATTTGTGTATACATAATAACAAATATTCAATAGATTGTATAATAATAATATTATATATTATATTACAGGTGTTATATATATTTCTCAAAGTAACGTGTGCGAGGATTTTGCTTTACACATTTTATAAGATACTAACACTGAACTAACAATGAAATTTACTTTTCCATTCCTGCAGGAAAATGATATTATACGATGACTTAGTATAAAACATGTCTTACAAGGTCTTGTGAAACAAATAGCACAAATATTTTGATACAACTGAATGGAAAACATAAATTGTTCCGATTGATCAGGGTCCCACCACCGTCGCGTCTCGTCCATTATCTCAACACGAGGACACGTGTCATATGACTCGGGTAGTGTTAAGTTGTAGTTCTCATATTACTGATATTTGTTCGCTACAATAAGTCTTCAGTTTATTAAATACCGTTCACCATTTGGTTGAGAATACTTTCATATCAGGTTTTAAAAGTTGTTCAGATTTATGGGACATAAAGTATTATGATTAGGACATTTTTATTTACTATTCTATGTATGTACTGAATCTCATAAAACAAGAAATATATTAAATTCAGTTCATTAATACAGTAATCATCGGAAGACTTTAGAAATATTTATTAAAATATTTTAAATACTCTTATACGTTGTAATGGTTACCTTCCATATATCTGTTTTCATTTTTTTAGTTTATTCCCCACAAACATAAACCATAAATAGACATGAAGTGCTTATCATTGCGCAACAAAGGGAATGTCAATAGTTGGTCAATAGTTGGAATGGACAATAGTTTTGTCTCCTCCTTTAGTAAGACGAGTTAGCTTTATGAATTCAAGCAATTTTTCCATACGTGGCTTTTATAAGTCTATAACACTATTTACAATCAAATCATAATGCTTTTTTCTCGTTTTGAACTATTCAACATTCTTAAACGTCAATTAAATCCTTTTGTTTTGGAAACCTGATTTGAAAATGCTTCTCTTTTATCTGTTTTAGTTCATTCGTTAGTAAAAGAATTAACGCCAATTTGTCCTCAGCCACTCTTGTACAGTTTTGTACAGCCCATTTCACATGTTCAGTTTTGTGAAATTATGCAAACGCCTTTAACCCGATTTAGCTGGCAATCGTTAAACATTAAAGATTAGCCAGTCAGTATTTTAATTTTAATTTAGAACGCATTGGCCCTAGTTAAGAAAATGTCGTTTTTATATATTACACTAATGTAATAAACAAGAGAATAAAACCCCGTTTCTATTGTTATTATCTATACCTGTTTTTGAAAAGAATTATTCAATATAGCTTTAACAATTTACCCTATTACAATTACTCAAAGAAATTACTCGAGTTACACGTAACATACTCTTCGGAAAATCAATTTGTGATCCAAATAGTGTGACGAGAAAAAAAATAAGGATAAATAAACAAAAGGGCTATTTGAAGTACACAGAAGCACGTTTGGAGACACGCTCAGTGTATAGTTCCATAAATAGAGTCCATTTTGTTTATTAACTTCATCACACAAACAATATTGGCCCGTGTGCGGCGAGGTAATCTACCCTGAGCACCCTTCAGTATGTGTGTGGGCCGCTCCACCGCCGCCGCCGCCGCCGCCGCCGCACCGCAATGACTCGTGCAGTGTGTTACATTTAGAATGTTTGTTTATTTTAAATTTTAATTAAAATGTACATGGCATTGTTCCATGTACCGTTTACTCAGATCTAATTTTATTGTTACTTTTTCGTGTAGTTAAAAATTTTCTACAGGTTTCAACAAATTTCGGTTGATCAGTTTCACTTTTGAAGCTATGCTCTAGATTGGTTTCCCTATTTACACTATTTGTCTATGCTTTATAATCTGTGTTTTTATTTAGTTGCTAAATACCAACTATATTTAGTTAGTAAATAACAACTATATTTTATTTAGTTGTTATTTAGTTGGATCATTTTCGTTCCAGTGTGAGTTACATAGGCTATACTATACTCCATACTGTACTGTATTGCTTTTGAAATGACTATAAGTTACGACCCAAAAGATTATTCGCTTGATTTGTTTCGATTTGAATCTCTATCATCTGCGTTATTTAAATTTCTACCGCTAATATCCATTGTAAATAAACAAATTGGTGGTATATTTTCTTGGAACATTCGTCAACTTTTCAATTTTTACAAATTTCTATCTATTGTGGTCTATGATGACTATTCATATCTATTCACACCACTATCCCCAAAAACAATAGGGTTATTCAATGAACGTCAATCTACTGACTAACTGAAACCAAATGTCAGCTCTATTTTGACGATTCCATTGTTGTAGCCTGGGTCCCGTTCCTGTTACTTCGCTTCATGTTAAAGTATTTATTTGTATTCTTTTGTTATCGTTGTTAAAACACGAAAACGTTTACATGCGAGGGACAACGCATTTGTTTTTTTCAAGCTTTGAAATGCAGGTTAACTTAGTTCGGCTTTACATCGTTAAATTAAGTTTCATCAATCAAATTATATACTTATGTACCTAAATGTGTCACTGATGTCTTTTTTAACATTGCAATGAGTACAGTATCACATTTTGTAACAAAAAATAATTTATATAGATAAGGATAAAACAACTTTACGAAATGTTATGTTGATAAATGGAAAAAGTATAACAAGTTATTTCAAGCGATAATGTTTGTGCTCTTTTGTCTCGAATGGGAAAATGTCTTGAACAATTTTTCTTCTCTCTGCCTCACCTTTCTCTACGTCCAGCATCTTACATTTATCAGTGTAATAAGGTGTTCATTTTATAACAGAACAATCATTAAAACTTTGAAGTTAACAAAAGTAGTTTATGTTAGACTTTTTTACAGCAATCAAGGGTTTTAGATGTGAATACTGTCTGACTCGATCGGTCTTACCGGTTTTACTTCATCGTAGTCGATTTTCTCATAAAAAAGCAATTGAAATACGATCAATTATTTCAATTTAAGACACTATAGTCTCTCCCGTTTTTATTGTCTTTCAAAACGCTGTTAAATAATAGTTTTTTTGGACTAAATGTTTCATTTGATTTCAGGAGGAGATCGGGGAAGTGTTCGACCGTTGGAAGTCCCCCGCCATTCCATCGTCCGGAGTGCCTCCTCTGCCGCCGCCGCGCTCCCACAAGAAGCCCCCGCCGCAGCCCCCGCTCCAGAACGGGCGGCGGCCCTACCAGCACCTCTACCGCACCAACTCGCTGCCGAGCCCCAAGAAGAGGAACGGAGACTTGGACAAAACCTTGAACGCATGGTCCGAAGGCCTTCTCGCCGAGTTTAATTCGATCATCGCGAACGAACTCACCTCGCTGTTAGCCGAACACCAGAACGAAGATGACCTGTTGGTGTCGTCCGACGACGAGACGCTGATCAGAAGGTCCGGCATGCCGCGGTCCCGCAGCCTGGGGGAGACGCCGCCGCCGTCACCCGCGACTTCACCCTCCACCTCGGACACCAGCTCGGGTAGCTCCGGGTCGACGTCGGGGCGGCTGCACCGGCCGCTGTGGCGGCGCCCCCCGCGGTCGCAGGTGCCCCGGGACACGGCGGCCGCGGTGCTGCTGCGGGTCACACCCCTGGACACGGAGGGCACGCCGCCCACCTCCTGCTGCGAGGACACCGACTCCGCCGCCCAGGACGAGGGTGTGGCCTGCTGCGACAGCGAGGGCTCCTCCAGCCACCAGGTAACCGCCTGAGTACTGTTGTAGATATAAATATCATCCGGCACCCTTGGCATTTTAAAACGTTTTCGAACTTAAATACAACGCCAATCAATGTATTCGAGGAAATATATACCTTTTCTTAGAGTTGTCAATAGCATTGTTCATGTTACTTAAAAAGCGTCGGTTTAAAATAAATAACTTTTCGGAGTTCCGATTTGAAACAGTTATATATAAAAAATTTGTTTCTCTGTCTTTTTCTGAGTTTGATATTTTAACGAATCGTTTTAATTTTGGTATTTGTTCTTTGGCGAAGACCTAATCACAGCACTATAAATTAAATATACAAATTAAGTTACTAGGGGAATATGACTTCTCTCTTCCTTCAATAATTTTGTAATGAAAAAATATTCATTTGAGTAAATCTATTTAATATATTGGTTAATATATTTTTAAGATGAATAATATAATATTTTTTTCACATTAAGTTGCATATCAATCAAAATTCTTTATTTTCCAAAATTTTAATGACATATTCATATTTTTAACAATGTGCAAAAACCTTTCAAGGTTTGTCTGCACTTAATCATATATAACAATAAAATATTTTATCATAAATGTTATATTCACCCAACAGTCCCAAAAACAGCATTTTAAGAGAGACAGTTCTTATCACTTCTTTTAGATTACAACATTTTCTCAGGAAAAATCAATTGGTATATTTTTAATAATAACTAATTATAAATTATATAAAACGAAATAACAGAGCAGAAATAAATATATCACTGTATAACAATTAAATAGTAACAATACATAATGAACATCAAATTTTAACAACAGTATAAATATCTGACAAATTTATATGGTTCTAAAACTTCAAAATTCACTAGACCTTAAGAATATTCTACATATATGTGATACTATAGTTATTCATAATTGATGTGAATTCTGTGGTAAAATCTATTTCATTTCTCGACGACATCAAACATGTTGCTTTATTACCATGAAAATATCTTCTATACTTCAAAATTGGAATGAACTCTTTCAGAAAAAGAATGTGCTACATTTTATTGAACTATTTTTTTTATTTTAGCAAAAGGATAAAAAAGATTAATAGGAAATGTCAAGAAGAATATCCCACGGCTTTCAGCAGGATTCTTCGTAGGCGTATACTGTACAATCCAATATTTAGTCCATTTAAATATTGCATACTAAATTCCATCACTAGAAACAAAATCCATTTAAATTTAAGTTTGGAGATGGTTTGTAGATCTTTAACATATTTTTAATATTCTAAGTACTACTTAATTTATTCCCACTTTTAAATATATAAAGCAAAATTACATAGCTTACTAACAAAAATTATTAAGTGTTATTCCTGTTTACTTGATTTCTCGAAAATAAATTGGTATATACGGTTTTGTAAATGTATATTAAGTTTTCTATATTATTTTAACAAGTTCCCAGAGTGAATTGCAACAATTGGATTTCGGGACGACTTACGTCGCAATACCTAAATCGCAAAAGCCAATAACTGCTTTTCGAGCGGTATTTTTGCAGCCAGCTGCGATGGTATCTCTATAATAGATAGTATCATGAAAGACAGCTGCCGGCTAAATTGAATGTCTGTTATCTTCCTTTATTGAATCGCTCCTTTCGTTGGACAAACAATTTCTCAATCTCTTTAATTTTACAACTCAAGCTCTGGTTGAAAAATAAAAAAAAATTATTCTCCGTTATTTAAACATTTTTATGGAAATTAAATACTTCTTTCTAGCGGTGATTGATTTTTTTTTTTGCAATATAAAGTGATTATGAGGTAAAAAAAATAACGATGTAGACTGAAGCGTGACATTTACTAATCAGAAATTTTATTCCAATCTTTCTTAAGAGATTTTAAAGAGATTTTATAATATTTTTTTATTATAGGCCTATAGGTTAGGATTTATTGTTGAAAGCCTTATAAATGAGGAAGTTCCTTTGACCTCCCACCTTGTTGTGTTTCAAAGAGGCCAAACGACTACCATTCTAACAAACAGGCATGTTACAGAAAATTGTAGACTTGCTAGAGAACAGGAATAATTCTATATGATACTCAATAGCTTCGAGCTATGAAGCATTACACGTATTCTACTCATGCTTTTTCAACCTGATTTTATCCCACGAATTATTTTTTATCTGAACATAGAGTAATTCAAATAGTGTACCACAATTCAATCGTTTATGTGTTATGGTATAATTTTTTTATATAAATTATAGTATTAAACTAATATTATATTTTCTAACTATACCCATATGATAACATATTAATTTATATGATCTTGTTCAACTCGTAATTTTGTATGTAAGTAGCATAATTTCTCATGATAAGTTTATAAGACTTACATCAGTCCCCACCCGGTTTCCTCCATGATGTCGTACGTTTGCTCTCAGACAGACTTGATTGCTGAACCAATTACTGTATCCCTAAGTGAATTACAGTCAGGGCTATCCAAGTTCTCCTTACCTCTTTCTCTTGCTGTCTCTATTATGGTACTTACATTACATAAAATCATTTCAGTTATATACACCATTCAATGTCTTAAATTACATATGGTACGAATACTAGCCTTCAGAAATGCATAGAAAAAGACGGAATACCCCACAATCAGCTGATTTTTTCCGAGAGTATGGATCTAAATGTGTTTTTATGCTGTGACAATCTAATTTTCTGTCAGTTTTGAATGTGAATAAATAAAACACGGACACGTTTTTCTGGTATTAGTGATTATTATTATTGAGTAAGATGCTTTTTTTATAGGAATACGTCAATGCATACTATAACCTAGAGGAATATATCCTTGTGGTATAAAATCAATCAAACCTAAAACTTGTCCTAGGGGGCAAGACGGGGTACTTAGAAGGAGGGCAAGATGGGGTAGTTAATCTTTGACTATCAACAATTATGTTTATTTTATATGTAAATTTAACATTATTAATTGTTGAGACATTGCCTATTTATAGGTATAAGCAATAACTATATTTTACTATGTAAATTACTTTTAATTTAGTAATTAAACCCTATCCTTATCATATTAGTGTATTGAGCTACCCTATCTTGCCTCACCAGTCTACCCCATCTTGCCCTCACTATAGGGCAAGATGAGGTTTTTGGACTGCCTCGGTTTTTGGGGCCTCGGACTGCTCCTCACCACACTCTGTTGTCATTACAGCTCCCCGACACCCCAGATCCCCCTGTGACCCCTGGCTGTCCCGAGCCCCAGGATGTCTACACCCATACCTCGCCCGCGGTCTCCCGGTGCTCCAGCCTCGGACTGGTCCTCACCACACTCTGTTGTCATTACAGCTCCCCGACACCCCAGATCCCCCTGTGACCCCTGGCTGTCCCGAGCCCCAGGATGTCTACACCCAGACCTCGCCCGCGGTCTCCCGGTGCTCCAGCCTCGGACTGCTCCTCACCACACTCTGTTGTCATTACAGCTCCCCGACACCCCAGATCCCCCTGTGACCCCTGGCTGTCCCGAGCCCCAGGATGTCTACACCCAGACCTCGCCCGTGGTCTCCCGGTGCTCCAGTCTCGGACTGCTCCTCACCACACTCTGTTGTCATTACAGCTCCCCGACACCCCAGATCCCCCTGTGACCCCTGGCTGTCCCGAGCCCCAGGATGTCTACACCCAGACCTCGCCCGCGGTGTCCCGGTGCTCCAGCCTCGGACTGCTCCTCACCACACTCTGTTGTCATTACAGCTCCCCGACACCCCAGATCCCCCTGTGACCCCTGGCTGTCCCGAGCCCCAGGATGTCTACACCCATACCTCTCCCGCGGTCTCCCGGTGCTCCAGCCTCGGACTGCTCCTCACCACACTCTGTTGTCATTACAGCTCCCCGACACCCCAGATCCCCCTGTGACCCCTGGCTGTCCCGAGCCCCAGGATGTCTACACCCATACCTCTCCCGCGGTCTCCCGGTGCTCCAGCCTCGGACTGCTCCTCACCACACTCTGTTGTCATTACAGCTCCCCGACACCCCAGATCCCCCGGTGATCCCTGGCTGTCCCGAGCCCCAGGATGTCTACACCCATACCTCTCCCGCGGTCTCCCGGTGCTCCAGCCTCGGACTGGTCCTCACCACACTCTGTTGTCATTACAGCTCCCCGACACCCCAGATCCCCCTGTGACCCCTGGCTGTCCCGAGCCCCAGGATGTCTACACCCAGACCTCGCCCGCGGTGTCCCGGTGCTCCAGCCTCGGACTGCTCCTCACCACACTCTGTTGTCATTACAGCTCCCCGACACCCCAGATCCCCCTGTGACCCCTGGCTGTCCCGAGCCCCAGGATGTCTACACCCATACCTCTCCCGCGGTCTCCCGGTGCTCCAGCCTCGGACTGCTCCTCACCACACTCTGTTGTCATTACAGCTCCCCGACACCCCAGATCCCCCTGTGACCCCTGGCTGTCCCGAGCCCCAGGATGTCTACACCCATACCTCTCCCGCGGTCTCCCGGTGCTCCAGCCTCGGACTGCTCCTCACCACACTCTGTTGTCATTACAGCTCCCCGACACCCCAGATCCCCCTGTGATACCTGGCTGTCCCGAGCCCCAGGATGTCTACACCCATACCTCTCCCGCGGTCTCCCGGTGCTCCAGCCTCGGACTGGTCCTCACCACACTCTGTTGTCATTACAGCTCCCCGACACCCCAGATCCCCCGGTGATCCCTGGCTGTCCCGAGCCCCAGGATGTCTACACCCAGACCTCGCCCGTGGTCTCCCGGTGCTCCAGTCTCGGACTGCTCCTCACCACACTCTGTTGTCATTACAGCTCCCCGACACCCCAGATCCCCCTGTGACCCCTGGCTGTCCCGAGCCCCAGGATGTCTACACCCAGACCTCGCCCGCGGTGTCCCGGTGCTCCAGCCTCGGACTGCTCCTCACCACACTCTGTTGTCATTACAGCTCCCCGACACCCCAGATCCCCCTGTGACCCCTGGCTGTCCCGAGCCCCAGGATGTCTACACCCATACCTCTCCCGCGGTCTCCCGGTGCTCCAGCCTCGGACTGCTCCTCACCACACTCTGTTGTCATTACAGCTCCCCGACACCCCAGATCCCCCTGTGACCCCTGGCTGTCCCGAGCCCCAGGATGTCTACACCCATACCTCTCCCGCGGTCTCCCGGTGCTCCAGCCTCGGACTGCTCCTCACCACACTCTGTTGTCATTACAGCTCCCCGAAACCCCAGATCCCCCGGTGATCCCTGGCTGTCCCGAGCCCCAGGATGTCTACACCCATACCTCTCCCGCGGTCTCCCGGTGCTCCAGCCTCGGACTGGTCCTCACCACACTCTGTTGTCATTACAGCTCCCCGACACCCCAGATCCCCCTGTGACCCCTGGCTGTCCCGAGCCCCAGGATGTCTACACCCAGACCTCGCCCGCGGTGTCCCGGTGCTCCAGCCTCGGACTGCTCCTCACCACACTCTGTTGTCATTACAGCTCCCCGACACCCCAGATCCCCCTGTGACCCCTGGCTGTCCCGAGCCCCAGGATGTCTACACCCATACCTCTCCCGCGGTCTCCCGGTGCTCCAGCCTCGGACTGCTCCTCACCACACTCTGTTGTCATTACAGCTCCCCGACACCCCAGATCCCCCTGTGACCCCTGGCTGTCCCGAGCCCCAGGATGTCTACACCCATACCTCTCCCGCGGTCTCCCGGTGCTCCAGCCTCGGACTGCTCCTCACCACACTCTGTTGTCATTACAGCTCCCCGACACCCCAGATCCCCCTGTGATACCTGGCTGTCCCGAGCCCCAGGATGTCTACACCCATACCTCTCCCGCGGTCTCCCGGTGCTCCAGCCTCGGACTGGTCCTCACCACACTCTGTTGTCATTACAGCTCCCCGACACCCCAGATCCCCCGGTGATCCCTGGCTGTCCCGAGCCCCAGGATGTCTACACCCATACCTCTCCCGCGGTCTCCCGGTGCTCCAGCCTCGGACTGCTCCTCATCACACTCTGTTGTCATTACAGCTCCTCGACACCCCGGACCCCCCGGTCACCCCTGGCTGTCCTGAGCCCCAGGATGTCTACACCCAGACCTCGCCCGCGGTCTCCCGGTGCTCCAGCCTCGGACTGCTCCTCATCACACTCTGTTGTCATTACAGCTCCTCGACACCCCGGACCCCCCGGTGATCCCTGGCTGTCCTGAGCCCCAGGATGTCTACACCCAGACCTCGCCCGTGGTCTCCCGGTGCTCCAGCCTCGGACTGCTCCTCATCACACTCTGTTGTCATTACAGCTCCCCGACACCCCAGATCCCCCGGTGATCCCTGGCTGTCCCGAGCCCCAGGATGTCTTCACCCAGACCTCGCCCGCGGTCTCCCGGTGCTCCAGCCTCGGACTGCTCCTTATCACACTCTGTTGTCATTACAGCTCCCCGACACCCCAGATCCCCCGGTGACACCTGGATGTCCCGAGCCCCAGGATGTCTACACCCATACCTCTCCCGCGGTCTCCTGGTGCTCCAGCCTCGGACTGCTCCTCATCACACTCTGTTGTCATTACAGCTCCCCGACACCCCAGATCCCCCGATGACACCTGGCTGTCCCGAGCCCCAAGATGTCTACACCCATACCTCTCCCGCGGTCTCCCGGTGCTCCAGCCTCGGACTGCTCCTCATCACACTCTGTTGTCATTGCAGCTCCCTGACACCCCGGACCCCCCGGTGATCCCTGGCTGTCCCGAGCCCCAGGATGTCTACACAAAGACCTCGCCTGCGGTCTCCCGGTGCTCCAGCCTCGGACTGCTCCTCATCACACTCTGTTGTCATTGCAGCTCCCCGACACCCCGGACCCCCCGGTGATTCCTGGCTGTCCCGAGCCCCAGGATGTCTACACAAAGACCTCGTCTGCGGTCTCCCGGTGCTCCAGCCTCGGACTGCTCCTCATCACACTCTGTTGTCATTGCAGCTCTCCGACACCCCGGACCCCCCGGTGATCACTGGCTGTCCCGAGCCCAAGGATGTCTACACCCAGACCTCGCCTGCGGTCTCCCGGTGCTCCAGCCTTGGACTGCTCCTCATCACACTCTGTTGTCATTGCAGCTCCCCGACACCCCAGATCCCCCTGTGATCCCTGGCTGTCCCGAGCCCCAGGATGTCTACACCCAGACCTCGCCCGCGGTGTCCCGGTGCTCCAGCCTCGGACTGCTCCTCACCACACTCTGTTGTCATTACAGCTCCCCAACACCCCAGATCCCCCTGTGACCCCTGGCTGTCCCGAGCCCCAGGATGTCTACACCCATACCTCTCCCGCGGTCTCCCGGTGCTCCAGCCTCGGACTGCTCCTCACCACACTCTGTTGTCATTACAGCTCCCCGACACCCCAGATCCCCCGGTGATCCCTGGCTGTCCCGAGCCCCAGGATGTCTACACCCATACCTCTCCCGCGGTCTCCCGGTGCTCCAGCCTCGGACTGGTCCTCACCACACTCTGTTGTCATTACAGCTCCCCGACACCCCAGATCCCCCTGTGACCCCTGGCTGTCCCGAGCCCCAGGATGTCTACACCCAGACCTCGCCCGCGGTGTCCCGGTGCTCCAGCCTCGGACTGCTCCTCACCACACTCTGTTGTCATTACAGCTCCCCGACACCCCAGATCCCCCTGTGACCCCTGGCTGTCCCGAGCCCCAGGATGTCTACACCCATACCTCTCCCGCGGTCTCCCGGTGCTCCAGCCTCGGACTGCTCCTCACCACACTCTGTTGTCATTACAGCTCCCCGACACCCCAGATCCCCCTGTGACCCCTGGCTGTCCCGAGCCCCAGGATGTCTACACCCATACCTCTCCCGCGGTCTCCCGGTGCTCCAGCCTCGGACTGCTCCTCACCACACTCTGTTGTCATTACAGCTCCCCGACACCCCAGATCCCCCTGTGATACCTGGCTGTCCCGAGCCCCAGGATGTCTACACCCATACCTCTCCCGCGGTCTCCCGGTGCTCCAGCCTCGGACTGGTCCTCACCACACTCTGTTGTCATTACAGCTCCCCGACACCCCAGATCCCCCGGTGATCCCTGGCTGTCCCGAGCCCCAGGATGTCTACACCCATACCTCTCCCGCGGTCTCCCGGTGCTCCAGCCTCGGACTGCTCCTCATCACACTCTGTTGTCATTACAGCTCCTCGTCACCCCGGACCCCCCGGTCACCCCTGGCTGTCCTGAGCCCCAGGATGTCTACACCCAGACCTCGCCCGCGGTCTCCCGGTGCTCCAGCCTCGGACTGCTCCTCATCACACTCTGTTGTCATTACAGCTCCTCGACACCCCGGACCCCCCGGTGATCCCTGGCTGTCCTGAGCCCCAGGATGTCTACACCCAGACCTCGCCCGTGGTCTCCCGGTGCTCCAGCCTCGGACTGCTCCTCATCACACTCTGGTCATTACAGCTCCCCGACACCCCAGATCCCCCGGTGATCCCTGGCTGTCCCGAGCCCCAGGATGTCTACACCCAGACCTCGCCCGCGGTCTCCCGGTGCTCCAGCCTCGGACTGCTCCTCATCACACTCTGTTGTCATTACAGCTCCCCGACACCCCAGATCCCCCGGTGACACATGGATGTCCCGAGCCCCAGGATGTCTACACCCATACCTCTCCCGCGGTCTCCTGGTGCTCCAGCCTCGGACTGCTCCTCATCACACTCTGTTGTCATTACAGCTCCCCGACACCCCAGATCCCCCGATGACATCTGGCTGTCCCGAGCCCCAAGATGTCTACACCCATACCTCTCCCGCGGTCTCCCGGTGCTCCAGCCTCGGACTGCTCCTCATCACACTCTGTTGTCATTGCAGCTCCCTGACACCCCGGACCCCCCGGTGATCCCTGGCTGTCCCGAGCCCCAGGATGTCTACACAAAGACCTCGCCTGCGGTCTCCCGGTGCTCCAGCCTCGGACTGCTCCTCATCACACTCTGTTGTCATTGCAGCTCCCCGACACCCCGGACCCCCCGGTGATTCCTGGCTGTCCCGAGCCCAAGGATGTCTACACCCAGACCTCGCCTGCGGTCTCCCGGTGCTCCAGCCTTGGACTGCTCCTCATCACAATCTGTTGTCATTGCAGCTCCCCGACACCCCAGATCCCCCTGTGATCCCTGGCTGTCCCGAGCCCCAGGATGTCTTCACCCAGACCTCGCTCGCGGTCTCCCGGTGCTCCAGCCTCGGACTGCTCCTCATCACACTCTGTTGTCATTGCAGCTCCCCGACACCCCGGACCCCCCGGTGATCCCTGGCTGTTCCGAGCCCCAGGATGTCTACACCCAGACCTCGCCAGCGGTCTCCCGGTGCTCCAGCCTCGGACTGCTCCTCATCACACTCTGTTGTCATTGCAGCTCCCCGACACCCCGGACCCCCCGGTGATCCCTGGCTGTTCCGAGCCCCAGGATGTCTACACCCAGACCTCGCCCGCGGTCTCCCGGTGCTCCAGCCTCGGACTGCTCCTCATCACACTCTGTTGTCACTGCAGCTCCCCGACACCCCGGACCCCCAGGTGACCCCTGGCTGTCCCGAGTCCCAGGATGTCTACACCCAGACCTCGCCCGCGGTCTCCCGGTGCTCCAGCCTCGGACTGCTCCTCATCACACTCTGTTGTCATTGCAGCTCCCCGACACCCCGGACCCCCCGGTGACCCCTGGCTGTCCCGAACCCCAGGATGTCTACACCCAGACCTCGCCCGCGGTCTCCCGGTGCTCCAGCCTCGGACTGGTCCTCATCACACTCTGTTGTCATTACAGCTCCCCGACACCCCAGATCCCCCCTGTGACCCCTGGCTGTCCCGAGCCCCAGGATGTCTACACCCATACCTCGCCCGCGGTCTCCCGGTGCTCCAGCCTCGGACTGCTCCTCACCACACTCTGTTGTCATTACAGCTCCCCGACACCCCAGATCCCCCTGTGACCCCTGGCTGTCCCGAGCCCCAGGATGTCTACACCCAGACCTCGCCCGCGGTCTCCCGGTGCTCCAGCCTCGGACTGCTCCTCATCACACTCTGTTGTCATTGCAGCTCCCCGACACCCCGGACCCCCCGGTGACCCCTGGCTGTCCCGAACCCCAGGATGTCTACACCCAGACCTCGCCCGCGGTCTCCCGGTGCTCCAGCCTCGGACTGGTCCTCATCACACTCTGTTGTCATTGCAGCTCCCCGACACCCCGGACCCCCAGGTGACCCCGGGCTGTCCCGAGCCCCAGGATGTCTACACCCAGACCTCGCCCGCGGTCTCCCGGTGCTCCAGCCTCGGACTGGTCCTCATCACACTCTGTTGTCATTGCAGCTCCCCGACACCCCGGACCCCCCGGTGACCCCTGGCTGTCCCGAACCCCAGGATGTCTACACCCAGACCTCGCCTGCGGTCTCCCGGTGCTCCAGCCTCACCTGGCTCTCGGACTGTTCCTCCTCGCTGCCTCGCCACTCGCCTGAGTCCGAGATGGACGACAGGTCCACCAGTTCCGCCGACTCCTCCACCGCCAGGGACGAGCCCGAGAGTGGCATCGGCACCGCCTCGCCGCCCCACCCCCGACATGCTAAACGTAAGTTCAAATGTAACATGTATACAAAGAAGTGCTTGTTGATTGAAGTTATATTAGAGAATTCTAACGAAGGCAAAACCATAATTTAGTGTCTTTAATGCAATCTTATTTGAGCGTTAAGTTTAACACATGGAATAATGTTCACTCTTTTATGGCGATTGTAGCTTTGTTGGGATGTAATTTCAACGATTGCATCACGAGTATTTAGCCGCGTTCGCACCGGAGTTGTCAACAAATGATAGTTACTTTATTTGTTGGCAACCGATGTTTGCAACAAAAGTTTCCAAAATATCTTTGAGCGACTTTATTTTGTTGCCAACATTTCCATAAAACATAAAACAACCAACATTGGTCTAATCATCAAAGGAAGATCTAAATTTTCCTTACTGTTGTTTTCATTTTGAGCGAGGTGTATATTTGGGCATAAGAGCAAATCTTTGAGAGCAGGATGCTGCACGTCGATACGATGGAATGAAATGGGCGCTTATCCGTAAACCCTCCCCCTTCCATTCAAACCCCCCCCCCCCCCACCACTGAACTGTAAACTACACCTCTGAGCAACCGAGGTTTAAAAAGACTGTAGCACATTTTTCATCCGTAAAACTTCATGCTACTGTCATCGTTACTGTTTACTCTCATTGTTAAATTATTCAATTTTCAATATTATTGAACGTCTTACAAAAGATTAACCAGCTTTGTTTGGTAAATTTATTTTTTTACAAAGTGAAAAAATTAAAGCTCATTTCGCTTTTAAGTCTCATCGAAAATTTATTTATTTATTTTAGCTTAACTTAAAAAACTTGTGAGGAATCAATTAATAGCATTTTACTTATTGTTGCATTAAATTTCTTTACAGACTAAACTATTTTATAAACCCATATTCTTTTATTTAAATAATCATTTACTCCTACACTACCCATACTAACGTTGCTTGTTTAAGAGTCATCTTCACCCCTGCAACAGTAGCCCATTGTTGCGCAGTCGGCAAAGTTAAATCATACGGCTTTTAACGCAAATCATAATATTTTATTCCCCTGTTTTGGACGCTGTTTTTCAACCGATTTTCTTTACACTTGGTAAGTGTTTAGTTGAATAGTTATATTAGGTTTCTCATATCTCGAAATTTTGAAAATTTAACAAATATTACTCTCTGTGACGTCGCAAAGTAACTCAAATTTCCTTAGTAATATTTGTTAAATTTTCAAAATTTGGAGATATGAGAAGCTTAATATAACTATTCAATATAATTATTCAACTAAACACTTACCAAAGTTACCGATGAAAATCGGTTGAAAAACGGGGTCCGAAACAGGGGAATAAAATATCATGTTTTGCATTAAAAGCAGTATTGTTACATTGCCGACTGCAAAACAATGGGAAACTGGTGCAGGGGTGAAGATTACTCTTAACAAACGTCAATAAAATAACTACTATAGTCGCAAACTAATTAAAGTTAAATGTAATAAATTACGCAATTAAAGAACCAGTATCAAAAAAATACATTTGGGGCTTTATAAAATTTTAACGTAGATTATAAATTAAAAGTTTATTTATTCATGGATTTTTGAATTCTCATTCCTGTGGAAACAACGGCGAGTTTTAATGTCTTATGTTGTTTTCGAGGTTACATTGAAAAGTTTTTGTATTACGTGTAAGACTTTCGGTTTCACACAATAACTATTTTTCATTTTATTGAATATAGGAAGAAAATATTAAATCTATGAAACAAAAATGAAAATCCCCAAATACGCCGTCATGTGGCCGGATAGCGTTTCAGCACGTACACAACATGATGTGAAGCTTGGCCGCCGGGCCGCGCCACTCGCCACTGCAGCACCGCAGGCACGATCGTGTGGTCCAGTCCTGTATAAATAGGTCACGTGATGCTCCTCAAATAATTGCACCCCTAAATAACGATGTTTATTTATATCCAGAACTATGTTTGTGATTGATTGTCCAAAACTGTTTCGGCAATTTTGTGATATTTAGTATTTTGTGTTCATAGTATATAAAAATTTTATCCCTTAGGCCTACCAAAATTGCCTGTGTAAAACATAATGAAATGAACTGAGTTGTATTGATATTTGAAATTGGCCAATATCCGCAAAACTTTTGTTGGGAAAAAAGATTTTAAATCTTATGGGAACGTAAAAGTCATAAACAGTGTTCTGTTGTTTTACTTAACTGTTTAATAATGCAAGATTAATATTTCATTAAGATTTTTTATGAGACACACAGTTCAAAATAACTCTAAAATTTTTTGCCATCTCATGTTAATATCTTGAATAGGCCAAATATACTCTCAAACATATTATAAAAGCTTAATACAACCCAGTTATTTAATTAAAAATTCCTTATATATTGGTATTTTAGAATAAACTGTTACCCAATTTAACCTTTATCTGGAAAATGTCATGTATCGTAAGTTTTAATGAAAATAAATATTCCTTTGGTTTTATCACAGAAAAAGGAAACTTTATAGCTTCCTTTTTCCGTGGTTTTGTGGACGCATAGAACCCCGCGAATGACATTCAATCAATCAATACAAATTACACTGCTTATTCATTTTTTACATTAGTTAAATAAACTAACCAAATCAATACAGTAGTCCGGTTATTGAAACTTTAGGTTAATGCAAAAATTTTATCTTGCTGGATTTATTTTCTCCTTAGGTCAAAATGAAGTTGAAACCCTTATAGGTAATTATCTCAAACGGAGTTTGTTTATAGTTTGCAATTATCTACTAGTCACTCATAAACTATTTTGATTTAAGTCGCGCAAAGTCGTTTAGGTTGAAACAAACTGAAGAAGCAATCAACACGCACCAGTCTCTACAATTGGCGCCAGTTAATTGATTGGCGAAGTTTAATTAAAACACATTTTTCACTAGTCGTTTAAACGTTGCAAAAGACCAAAGTTGGCCTTAAAATATTTTTTAAAACTGAATATACCCCAGCACTGATATCAAAATCTGAGTGTTGTTTTTAAATTATATTACTGAATTGAGGGCAGGTATAAACTTTAAATTGTAAGTAAAAAATGGTTCATAAATCGTAAGTTTTATAAAATTGTTTTTGTTATGTATAATTCAATATTTGATTTGGAACTCGTTGCTTATAAGAGGTAATGGTATGTTGACTTACAAATTATAATCATTATAATTACATTATTTATAATTATAATTGCAGTAAACTTAATTATAATTATTATTACAATAGTTAAAATTATAATTACAATAGCAAATTTATTTAGACATCTCGACGAATATAGAGCTTGTAAATGCCAGGTACTGAATCACAAAAGTATTCTATTTTACATCTGCAGTGAAAGATCAACAAGAGATTAGGGGCAACAAGCACAATGAAGATTTACGGGTGTGAATTTCAGCTTGATAAACTTGGGTGGCTCTGGGGTGTGTTTTTCAACCGGCCAACATTCACGGATAAAACCACTATTTCATCCGCCGTATCCGCGCGGCGCACAGCTGTTTCGGTTTGCAGTAGTGAATTTTTCACAATATCATGTTTGAAAGACTCAGTATTTTTCAATTTACGGCTTGTAGAACGCCTGTGGGAAAATTTTCGTTTTTTTACTAAGTAAAGCCCAATTATTTTAAGTGTTTATGCGGCTTATTATTTTTTTAAAGTATAAACTTAAAGTATAACAGCGAGTGCACCATTCATTTGCATTTATTGTATGTTTATTTTAATTTCCTGGCAATTAGCTATATTTTAGTGAAGGCACAAGGCTCATAATGCGCATTATCTAGTCTGTGAGTAGAATACAGCAAGCTTTATCACTCTTTTGATGGTTGATGTGTGTATATTACTATCATCTGTATATAATCTATATAAGATATGGTTACATATCTTATATAATAAAATCAATAATAAAATAAAAATGAAAAAATATAAATAATTGTTTTGTAGTGTATTAAAATAACTTTTTCCCCTGAAATATTGTTGTTAAGATATAACATAGGTGTTGGGAAAATAACAACCACAATTTTATGATAGTTAAAAGTTATTTAGTTTGTTTATGGAGAAATTAAACTGCTTTAACATTTATTTTCATACAGTAAGCCTACTTGATGAAATAGAGGGAGATGAAGTGAATGTATGTAATTTTCAAATGCCTAATACAAGCCATCAGATCGCAGAATTTGAGTAATTGTCGTGGGAGAAACGGAGCAATTCTGCCTAATAGATTACTACAGCCTCCTTTAATTGGAAAATGCTTTTAGCAACATTGGAATGAAATTGTGGAATCTAATGAAAACTGCCTTTGAAAACAGGCCGGTGGAAAATTCGGTTAACGATAAACACTTTATTAATTATTAACTAATTAGTTTTTAAAAGGTTCCTTTTTTAACCTTTAAGTTTATTATGTTGATTTTATATTGATGTGATTATGAAAATCAAATTGAAAATGTTTATGTGTTTTATGCCAAAAACGTTATGAAAATATGTAACATTAGACTACGGATTATTTTATTGTAATTAGTTTTGTTTAAACAACGTTTAGGTCTAAGGTTGCGAAGGTTATTAATTATTTTATTACATATTTGTTACTATGATTTATTTTCGTTGCAAACAATACCCGAGTTTTATTTTATTTCATGACTAGTATTTCCAAAATTCAACCTCTTCGAAGGTCAGACTTACGGATCTGTGCGATATACTGGTACACTAGTGATACCGTTGATGCAGTTCATGACTCTACTCAATGGAAGAAATTCTAAATGGCAAAAATAAGAGTGGAAACTATAATAGCTACCGGTACTATCTATCTTTTTCCTTATTTATCAAAATGCCTCTTGGTAATCGTTAATTCAAGTGTTTTAAACATCCAAAATCTAGCAAAATGATCCACCTACACATGCAAACAGGAGGTTTAAAAATGACTTTACCAATTCGAACCCTGATTGGGTAGATTTTGGACCCAGTTAACCTTTGTCATTGGACTATTAATTAATTGTGCTGACAAGATGTTGACGATAAATAATACAACACAATCAGGGTTTCGACTGTTCTTTTACAAAACCTTAAAAATGCCATTTTCGTAGAAAGGCTCTAAAACAACATATAACACACTGAAAATTCAAAACTTAGTTCTGGAATAGAATTGTACATGTTTGGTCTGTTGTTTGGCAGCCCCCGCCCAGAAGTGTAAGCGGAAGGAGACATGGGAGCGGCTGCGGCGGCGCCAGTCCGTCAACTCGCGGGCTCAGAACCTCGCCACCAAGGGAGACCCCTGGGTGCGGCGGGAGAGCTTCAAACACCACCTGCTGGAGTCGTCCAGCGACCCAGACCTGACACTCCCTCGGCCCCGCGCCGTGCGCCCCAACTGTCTGCCCCTGCCGCTGCACAGCCCTGCCACCTCCTCCGAGGCCCTCCCCTCGCCTTCCACATCCCTCCAGCTGTCGCCCTCCCCCATGGTCACCGAGCTGGGTAACAAGAGCTCCTCCGCGCCGCTGCTCAACAAGCAGCCGCCCCCGCCCTCGCCCAAGCCCGAGGATACCGCCAACAGAGTAAGTCGCCTCGCCAATCACTTGATAACACTCTCTAAACCACGTTGTATATGTATAAATCAAATTATATATTGAAAAATTCATTTCAATTGATATCAACATTTGAATGGCAATGTTTACTCTAAGTTGCCGGCTTTGCCAGCTCTTGAAAATCGTTCAGCCTGCCCCACTACAAGAAATTGAAACCGGCTGATAGGTTTTGTAGACACGTTATTCGTGGGATTTGTCACGCGATAGGCAAAAACATAAACAAACCTTTTTGCGGTGGACGATCGTGAACGAGCCCAATTTTTGAGACCATTTTAACTCAATAAATATTACAGTTCTGCTGTCCCCCCGCTTTATTTAATTATTTTGATTAAATATTTAATTTTGCTTTTGCTAAATTGTAGCCGATTACGGATGAGTTCATAAATCTGCAGTATTTAAGCAAGGACGCCATATTGATTCTCTCAGTCTCTGATTGGGCCTGATGATGACCGGTGTGACTGGTCGAAATCGATCGCCATTATAAGATCTTTGATATATATTTACCGTCTTGTAAAATATTACAGTATAAGTGTAAATATATCGAGTAGTGTTGGAAGACGTTTTATTATTTCAACCTGAATATCAGTACCAGCACGTATAATGCTAATCAAGAAGTTATTCATAAATCTGGAACCAAATTTATAAACGTAAAATACAAAATGATGATTTAAGCGTTTTTAAATATAGTTTTTTTATTATTTTTTTACAAAGACATAAAATGGTTACAATTTAAGAAAAACTCAAAACGTTGTGTCACAGATACTCAGAACTATAAATATTCTATAATGGGAACCCTTTGTGATATGAAAGACGTCAATCCTGTACTCAAGCTCTTGCCTTACTTGTCAAGAGTGTCTTGATAGACTTTTATGTAATTTCAAATCCGCTGCTGGAATTCAGGTATGCTATTTGGTAATGGCGGTGTGTACACCTTATCTTGGATGTAAGATATTCTCAAAAGAAAAAATACAGTGGTCGATGTCCGGAGGTTAAGGAGGCGAGTTTAGGAGTGCGCATAGAACTCTATATATACATTTTGGTGTATATGGAGAGTTCTATGGGAGTGCGTCATTATTCGGACCAGCGCACCCGATCTGTCTCTCAACCAGAAGATTGTTAAGTTCAGTCCTAAATACTCAAGTGGTAATGTGATATTGCACCATGAAATTGCAGAATGAAGTTTGCATAATCCTAATCTAATTGTGGAAGAAGCCATTCTGTCATCATATGCAAAAACATTTCATCTATCGTTTCTTGAATGTGATAATCCAACACACTAAAAGTGGTCCGTTCAAATTCAGCTCTTGAACAACACTAAAAACAAATGCCTTTAGAAATAGCTTACAAGCACTTATAATGTAAATAACACTTAATTAAAATAGTCTTAAAATGAATTAACCCGGTCATATTTATAATCAGAATCAGGAACATCATAATCCTGTATAATGTGTGCAATTTCTCAAAGTAAAAAATATTATCAATACAAACATTTTTTGTCTGTAATCTTACCAACTACAGTAATTTAGTTACATTGAAATTATATTGAGTACAATTATATTTGCATGATCCTATAAACAATTGAAACATTATTCTAAAAAAGTATACTGTACCAAAATTTAAAACTAAACTCGAATCGTCAATTTATTTTATCAATGTGTAACTTGATAGGCTACATTAGGGCCTTTTAAAATCAGATTATCCTGACTCAAAGCCTTAATTAATTCAGTTTAAATAGTTTGTTTCGACTGTTGAATAATTTGAATGTGAATCCAACGCACTGAAATTCTGTTAGTGATGATGCCTATCCTTATTGGTATTTAAACAAAAGCCTCCATTGTTCATTATGCTAAATTAATTCTGCATCGCCGCAGTGGGGTGTAGTCCTTATCATTGAATCGCTAACGAGTTGGCGGATTGCGAACTGACTGAGTCATTGTGGATTGGCGAACAAAGTTGCAAGACACTTTTGTTTTAGTAGTCCTTGAAAATTGTGGTCCCTGAACTGTATTACTCTTTATTTGATCTCTGTATTGTTATAATAATCTTAGTTTATAAAATGTCGACATTTTTGTTCTTAAATATATTTTGAGTAACTCTACAAAACCTATAATAACAAGCCAACAAAAGTGCTTCTTCTTTGTTCTAAAATAGAGTTGCCTACTTAGACTAGATTACTGTAAGCACTTTAATTCTGAGCTTTAATTTTGCTCTGATAATATAGACTAGCCTAGATTTTATAATCTTTACACTAAGATACGGAACTCTCTGGAACCCTTTGGTATCCTATTGTATATTTTGTTCCTGGCATCGAGAACTTAAAAAAATCATCGTACAAATAAAGGTATAAAATGCTTCGTGAAGCCGCTAGCCTTCATATTGTTTTTTTATACATACTAATTTTTATTTTCGTGACGGTTTTTTGCATAAAGTTCATATTTGGCATGAACCTTTAGGACACCTCGACCTAAGAAACAAATATACAAAATATTTCCAGGTTGACCGGAAACACCCTCTATAGGCCTATCTATAAAAAAACAACAATAAAAGTTGCAGTTACGATGTTACAGTGAAATCTCAAAATACTCGTTATAGTAAACAAAATGGTTCTTGCTTGAATTTCATGATGAAAAATTTTAAATTCACTAAGTGTAAAAAACACATTCAATGATAAAATGTCCAGGCTAATGTTCTCCCGATTAGTAAACTTTGCCGTCTTTTTTTACTAAATTCATGCATTTTCACTATGAAAATATTCATTACTTTGAAAAAAAAGATCAGTTCTAATATTTTGACAGTTTACGCTTTTCTTTTGGCATTTTATTTCGAGTATTGGGGTCCCAATACCCCAGTGACCCTCGGTTGCAACCGCTTGACCATTTGACACGCGTCGTTATGGGTTATGAGCGGTGGCGGTGGTGGCCGACAAAGGAGCCTATCAGATATCGACTGATTGATCACCCTGTGGTGTGGTGAGACAATGCAATGCCAGCTCATCCAGTATTGTATCGTAGCAAGGTCTCTGTGTCAGTCCGTCTGTCTGCTGTTGCAGGTACTGAAGCAGCCCAGGTCCCAGTCAGAGCGCCATCTTACAGGTAAGTGCCTACTGTTACTATAATTATTATATATTAAGAGTAATGTATATAGTCTATAGTTTTATTTTGGAATTAATTGATAAATTGCATACAACTCAATCAGGTACATTTTCAGCTTGGTAATCTTCAAACCAGGTATAAAATTTATTGAGGTATGTATAAATGAAATTTTTTACTTTGTAAAAATTTTAGCTAAGTTATACAAGGGTATAGTTCCTGCTTCAAAATGCACCATACATATATTTATTTTTTATACTATGAATCTAGAATGAAAATTAATTATTTTAAGTTGCAAGCAAACAACACTGAAATCGGACAAAAGTACGGAAATCTCTAAACATTTTCATTGTTAAGTACTTTATTTGTCATTTACAGCCGATTTATTGGACGATTAGGACAATTAAGGGGTATAAATATACAATTGAAATAACTGTCTATGAACGTGATCAGTAAAAATTCCCTTTTTTGACATACATGCATATTTTTAAACAAACTGCTAAAAAACTTTATAAGTTAATATTAAAATGAATTCAATATTTATCAGTGTTATGGATAAAATTATCTAGCTATAAAAACGAAAACATGTAAAATAACCGTAAGTTCGTAATGCCTGAGAAATCTAGTAGACCAATTAACCTGAATTTTTAACAATATCGGTTTATACCTGGCAGAAGGATAGGCCTATTCTTAAAATCATTTAGACTCTGCTGTGCAGAACGGAGGACAGTGCACAAGTGTTGGGTATTCTACTGCTGGGACAGTTCTGGGAATGGTGCAGTCTGTGGGGGCATCCAAATATCAGATGACCTAGATCCAACTTTGTTACAAGTATCTTCAACCAGGGACTCACAAAATAAATTTGTTACATCTTACTTATATATGAATACAGTACAGTTCTTGAATCCTCACTACAATGTTCATTTCACGCACAAATATTTTTTTAGATTCATTCATACATTCTTTTGAACACACATGTTGCCTTTATGGTTAGAAAATGTTAAAACATAGATTATCAAACGTCCAATAAATAGTGCTTATATTTTAAATTTATTTTAACAATAATTGTTTATACAAAACAAGGACAATATACATTAATTTTTATCAATTACAGAAACAAATGTGAACGAGTGTAACTTTTGAATATTCAGTTGGAAAATAAACACCGTCAGTTAAAAGTAAAATATTCCGAACCACGAAACCGTAAGCCTGACATGTCGGCCATGTGCAGCCTGGTTTTACTTACATGGCTTTTTTCCAACATGTACAAGAATGAATAATTATGCAAAGAACTGTATTTAATTTATTTTATTTATGTGTAAGCTTAATACAATAAAAATTAATTGCAATGATAGTTATAATTTTTTATCAAAATCTTGTATTCTACTATTTTTTTTAAAGTATAGTATTACAATTATCAACTGACGGAATATTATAAGTTTATTTATAGATGCAAGGAATAACGATCACACAGTATTGTTTAGAGGCTATGTAAAAATAGTTATTGAGTGATGTATCGATTGACCGAGAAAATAGCGACATACATATATTTTGAAATTCTTAGGTATACGACCTTTTTATTTTAAAAATGATCGCAAAAGAAAATCAGTTCAAAGTATCTGGGGCGTAGCATTTGCTTGATAAACGTATACAGTGCGTTGGATTTGTAATATCTGTCATAGACTGGGCACTTGTTTTTATGCAAGACAAACTCGTACGCTTTGCTCACTCGTCTTTAAGACTGTTAGTAAGTAGGCAACACCCCGGAGGGAGGGGGTGCGAAGCACTAAATTTGTTGAACCACTTGTTGAATCTGCAATCTACTTCTAAGGTTAACAGCTGATTTCATCATTGTTACTAGATATTAAGTTTTTAAATTCAATTCCAATTCTAAAAACTCTTTTGTATGTGTTATGACGTAATTGCAAACAAATATAAGTACAAATTTAATCACATTATACCTTTATGACTAAAATTACAAAATGTTATCACGCAAACACCAACGTGTTGTGTTCAAGAGAGGTATTGAACCATGTAACGCGGTGAACGAGAGTGATATCGCCCACTGACACCCAAATGTCAAACTGATGATCGCCCCCTAACTGCCTCAATAACATCCCGATATTGTGTATCTCGTCCACACTCATGAGTAATAGTCGTGATGTGTTCAATATACACGGAGGTATTGAACCATGTGATGCGGTGAGCGAAAGTGATATCAATAACTGACACCCAAAAGTCAAATAGCTGATCGCCCACTCGGCCGCACACTGCATCGAACGCGACACGACACGACACGACAATTTCTGTTTTGTTTTGTTCTGTTCTGTTCTGGTTTGTCGGATGCGCGAAAAAAACGTCGTCCGACACGACAAAACACAACGGCTTCCGACGACCGTTTCTGGAGAGGGAGAGGGTGGAAAGAAGTCTCGTGATTCGCAACGCATGCGCAGAGTTGGATTCTCTAATTTTATCTGATAGCGTTTTGTCATAAAACGAAATTTTCAGTACCTTCGCCAGACGAGGAAAAAACGCCTTAAGGCGTTTTATCGTCGTGTCGTGTTTTGTTCGATGTAGTATGCGTCAGCTCCATTTAAACTCATACAAACTGAGCCGTATAAAACGCCTTCCGTCAAAATGTCTTGTTGTGTCGTGTCGCGTTCGATGCAGTGTGCGGCAGGCCACTGCCTCAATAACATCCCGATATTGTGTCTTTAGTACACACTCTACTGCACACACATGAATAATAATCGTGCTGTGTTGAAGGGAGGTGTTGAACCGTGTGAATTGGTTAGTGAGAGTGATATCGCCCACTGACCCCAAATGTCTAACAGCTGATCGCCCCATAACTGCATCAATACATCCCGATATTGTGTCTCTCGTTCACATGCTACTGCACACACATGAGTAATGGTCGTGCTGTGTTCAAGGGTGTTATTGAACGGTGTGAAGCGGTGAGTGAAAGAGATATCGATAACTGACACCCAAAAGTCAAACAGTTGATCGCCCACTAACTGCCTCAATAACATCCCGATATTGTGTCTTTAGTCCACACTCTACTGCACACACATGAATAATAATCGTGCTGTGTTGAAGGGAGGTGTTGAACCGTGTGAATTGGTTAGGAGAGTGATATTGCCCACTGACCCCAAATGTCAAACAGCTGATCGCTCCATAACTGCATCAATACATCCCGATATTGTGTCTCTCGTCCACATGCTTCTGCACACACATGAGTAATGGTCGTGCTGTGTTCAAGGGAGGTATTGAACGGTGTGAAGCGGTGAGCGAAAGTGATATCGCCCACTAAAAGCCTCAATACGTCCCGATATTGTGTCTCTCGTCCACATGCTACTGCACACACATGAGTAATGATCATGCTGTGTTCAAGGGAGATATTGAACGGTGTGAAGCGGTGAAAGAAAGTTATATCGATAACTAAAAGCCTCAATACGTCCCGATATTGTGTCTCTCGTCAACATGCTAAACTGCACACACATGAGTAATGGTCGTGCTGTGTTCAAGGGTGTTATTAAACGGTGTGAAGCGGTGAGTGAAAGTGATATCGCCCACTGACACCCAAATGTCAAACAGCTGATCGCCCACTAAAAGCCTCAATACGTCCCGATATTGTGTCTCTTGCTCATGCTCTACTGTATACACCTGAGTGAAAATAATCACTACACTCTTTAATTAGATTTTTAATACAATGATTTTTTTTTTAATGTGCATCATAATCTTCTTTGAAATAATATAGATTTATATTTTGCTATACAAAAATATGTTTTGGTTTATTTATTTATTTATTTTTTAGATTATTAAAGTGCTCGTCTTTAGTACAATTTTCAAAACAAATATATTTGTCCAAACATTATCAGAACCTCTTCTTGCATTAGTGGTTGATTATGGCAGTTTCAGTTAAGTTCCCGTAATAAAATTATACATTGCATTTTCTTCATTATACACCCAAGAATATTCATATATTTTTTTAAATTCCCATACATTATACAGGGTGTTTCCGAACAACCTAGAAATATTTTGTGTATTTGTTCCTTAGGTCAAGACAATAAAAAACATCATATAAACATATGTCCTAAAATGGTCCGTTAAGCCGCTAGCCGCCATTTTGTTTTTTACTTATAATAATTTTTATTTCCGTGGCGAATGGTTGTATTAAGTTCATATTTGGTATGAACCTTAACAACATCAATATTCATTTTCAGGAAAAAAATTATTTTTTCCAATATGTATTTTCAAAATGGCGCCCATTTAAAATGTTTAAACTTAAATATCTCAAAACTGGTAAATGGTATCAAACTTTTATAAAAGGCAAAAAAACATGAAGAATTTAATTATCTAACCTTGTTTTGAATTCAATAACAAATTATAGATTAGCATCATGTTTTTTTAGGTTACAACAGATTAGGGGAGGGTCATGCATCTTAGTAAATAATAGTCTAAGTTTCATTGAAAGGTTTGATTTGATGGTACTTAATGAAGAATCTATTTTTGAATTATCAAGTATTGAGATACCTAAACTTTCAATTGTTGTAATTTCTCTATATCGTACACCAGATAGATCAAATTTGAAAATATTTTTTCAAAAGCTTGAAAACCTTTTTTGTTTACTACAGAAGGATGTGAAAAATAAGAAAGTTTACATAGCTGCAGACTTTAACATTGATATTTTGGAGACAACAAAATACCCACAGACCAAGGCTGAATTTATTAATTTGATTGTAAGTTATGGTTTCAAAGAGATTTTTAGTACCCCAACTAGAGTCACAAAAACTACTAAATCATGTATTGATAACTTTTTAGTGAGTAACTTATGTGAAATAGCTTCTGAGGACAAATTAAATGTTGAAATAGGTTTTTCTGATCATAGGGCCCTTTTCACTTATGTTGTGTATAAACAATCTATGAAGGAAGGTAAAAAGTGTGAACCAAAGAGGTATTTTTCTAAGGAGAACATAAACTCATTTAGGCAGGCTTTAGTTGATGCAGATTTGAACTGTAACCCTAACAAAAACACTCAGCAGAATTTTGACATGTTTTATGATACCTTCTTGAGAGCATTTCACCAAAGTTTTCCATTAAAAAACCGGCAAAGTAAGGGACGTTCACATAAAATGAGAAATCAATGGATAACTGAAGGCATTAAACTTTCTAGCAGGAACAAGAGAATTTTGCATAAATTAGCTAAACAATCTGATGACCCTATCTTCCTAGATTATGTAAAAAAATATAAAAAAATATTTAAGTCAGTTTGTAAAGCAGCAAAATTAAAAGCAAACTGTAAAAAAATTCAATCTGCTGAAAACAAATCTAAGGCTGCCTGGAATATTGTAAATAAGGAGATTGGTGCAACTGGAAAAGATAATAACTTTCCAGACTTAGTATTTGATAACTCTTTGTATAAGTCAGGTTCTAACATTGTAAATTTGTTCAATTTTAAATTCTTGACTGTGTCATCAGAATTGAATATTTCACCTTGTTTGAATGATGCCCTAGGTTACATGCAAAACAATGTCTGCCCAACTTTGAAACATTTTAATTTTGAGGGAGTTTCCATAAATTGCATAAAACATATTGTTAAAACTTTGAAAAACAAAAAATCTGTTGGTTGGGATCAAATACCTGTAAATTTACTGAAGAAAACTATAGATATTACTGCTAGTCCTTTATGTCAGTTAGTTAATCAATCCCTAAAAGAAGGTTATTTTCCATTCCAATTAAAATACGCAGAAATTATCCCAATATTTAAAAAGGGTGACGTCAAAAATGCTGACAACTACCGACCAGTTTCGGTATTGCCAGTATTCTCCAAAATCTTTGAAAGGGTGGTCTGCATGCAAGTTTTGGAATTCTTTGAGAGAAACCATATTTTTTCTTGCAGTCAATATGGGTTTAGGGTTGGAAAAAATACCACCTTTGCTATTTCTGATCTGGTCGACAAAATTCTCCTTGCCTTGGATGGATCACAGAAGACATGTGGAGTTTTCTGTGATCTATCCAAGGCTTTTGACTGTGTCGTACATGAAATCTTACTAGAGAAGCTAAAAACATATAACTTTTCCAATAATGCTTTAGCCTGGTTGACTTCATATTTAAGTAATCGCAAACAGAGAGTAATTCTTACTAAAGACTCAAAACAGTTTAAATCCACATGGCAAAATATTTCAGTTGGGGTTCCCCAGGGGTCAATTTTAGGGCCAATTCTTTTCTTGATATATGTAAATGATTTAGATAAAAATTTGCCTGTTGATCTTATTTTATATGCTGATGATACAACTGCAGTTTTGAAAGCTCAAAATTTAGAAGATCTTGAATTTTTATCAAAAAAAACCTTAGATAGTCTCAAAGCATGGTTCCAGGCAAATGGTTTAAAATTAAATTTTGATAAAACTAATTTAGTAAAATTTCAAACAAGCAGATGCAGAGATCCTGCAAAATTTGATGTTAATATGGAAAACCACTGTATTTCTTCAAATACATCAACTAAATTTTTGGGGATTGAGGTGGATCAACACTTGAATTGGAAACCATATCTCCACATTGTTGGGAAAAGGCTCAATTCAGCTTGTTTTCAAATGTTGGTTTTGAGGAATAATGTTGATCTAGAAACAAGATTAATGGTATATTATGCATATTTTTATTCGGTCATGCAATATGGAATAGAAATGTGGGGGTCTGCAGATGTAGGAGTCATTTTCAAAATTCAGAAAAAAATTGTCAGAATCTTAACTTTTTCCAGGGTTAGAGTCTCATGCAGACCTCTTTTCAAACAGCTGAGGCTGATGACATTGCCATCCCTTTATATTTATAAGTGCTTGCTTTTCATTGAAAAAAATTTTGATTTTCTCAGTCTTTCTCAGCATGAGCATGAGTATGACACCAGGCACAAATCAAATTTCACATTCAAAATTCACCGTCTGAGCATGTTTGAAAAATCTCCTTCTTATGTGGGTATGAAGCTGTTTAATTTTCTTCCACGTAATATTAAATTGAAAATTTGTACAAGTGGTTTTAAAATTTCACTTAAGGAATATTTATTAAATGAATGTTTTTATAGCTTGGATGAGTTTTTTAATAAGAAGTAAATCTAGTTTGTTTGATTATTTTTCTACAGTTTTGATTCTTTGTCGATAAGTCCTAAGCAAATGAAATATTGACTAACCAATGTACAGTATTTTGGTTTTTTTCTTTCATTATAAGTAATTATAGTTTTAGTTAGTTTGACAATGTCACTTGTTTTTGTAGCCTTGCTATGTAAACAAAACGTATATTTGTGACAATAAATGAATTTGATTTGATTTGATTTAACCAATAATACCAAGTTTTTGAGGATCCGACGACAAATGAAAGAGAAATCGCCATTTTCCTGCATAAAAGCATTGATTTTTCATTAAAATGCATTCAAATTTATGTTATTTTAGAAGAAAAATCTCGATAACTCCGTTATTGTTTGACCGATCCTTACAAACTTGGTGTCATTAGTTAGACAATTTTTACTTGTCAACTTTGTTGTATTTTGTAAAAGTTCGATAAAATTTGCCGTTTTTTTTTAAATATTCGAGGTTACAAATTTGAAATGACCGCCATTTTGAAAATTCACATTGGACAAAAATAATTTTTTTCCTGAAAATGGACATTGATGTCATAAAGGTTTATACCAAATATGAACTTAATACAACCATCCGTCACGAAAATAAAAAAATTTATGTGTAAAAAACAAAATGGCGGCTAGCGGCTTAACGAAGCATTTTAGGGCACATGTTTGTATGATATTTTGTATTGTCTCAACCTAAGGAACAAAATACACAAAATATTTCTAAGTTGTTCTGAAACACCCTGTATTTAGATGTTATTTTTTTAAACGAAAAATGATTTCTTTAGTTACGTTTTGTTTTGTGGTATTAAATGGTCTAGGTAGCAAAAAAGATTTTTAGAATATTTTTTCTTCTGGGTCTGACGATTACCTAAACTGTTTTTGTGAAAATACCTTAACATTTTATTACAAAATATTCCATGTGTACTGTATTTAATTTTATTCATTGTTGAACTATAGCGAGTTTTGTACAGAATCAACTATTTTCGTCGCTGTCTAAAACTAAAGCCTTTCCTTAGTTTTGTTTCTTGTTAAGGCGTCTGTACACCACAGTTGCAAACACTTGTCGCCTACAATATTTTTGTTGGAAACACGCTCCCACCGAGAGTCTTAAAATCATGCAACAATCTTGCACATTTGGACATTTGCAAATTCTGCAACATTTGATCTTGAATTTTTACATTGGTGATAGGAAGAAAAGTTGGGCAAGAAAATAAAGTCGCGCAAAGAAATGTTGGAAACTTTTACTGCAAACATTTGTTGCCTACAAAAAAAGTTACCATTATTTGTTGCTAACTCCGTTGTAAACGTGGCTCAAGTATCTGTTGACTCGCTGTTTGAATAAAATCGTTCATTTACTTTCACTAAGTGTAAGAGACCCTCTTTAGCTATAGAGTGAAACGACAAAAAAAGTCTCATTTCCCCTTTACAGTCAAACATTACGTAGGCTCTGTTTAATCGTGTCTGAGTGTAGGACTGACAGTGGCCCTACCTACAAATAAGCATTTCAGTACTTCAGTAGATCAGCTTTTTAATGATGTACTTTAGAGTCATATCTTTAACTCTGTAAAATACTGAAAACACGCCTGCCTATTTTTCTGTTTCGGACGGTGGTTTTCATACAAAAAAGTTTTCTTGTAATTTAAAGTTGGATCTTGGGCCTTCATACCTAAAAATTCGGGAAAAATAACTTTTGTTAGTACACAAAATATTTAAAGCAAGGAAAACTGAGTTACTTTTCTACGTTCCTGGGGGTTATGTTTTAACATTTTTAAACTTTTAAAGTACAATTAAATGTGCCCTAATTACCAAGTTTCAAGAAAATCAGTTTTTAACGGCATCCGGAACAGGGAAACCCCATATTTTTCCTAATAGTTTGTATTGCCGAATGCGCTGCTAGCACAAAAGTGACGATTCATACAGACACGTGCTACATCTACACTACAGTATATAAACCACTAGCCACTGCCCTGTACCCGCCGCCGCGCCGCCACCGCCGAGATGGGAGATGTCGTGCTGTGGCCACCGACCTTAATTCCAAGGCCTCTGTTTTTTGCGCAACTCAATCTAGTCGTACCCTTAAAAGGTACAACGTAACAATTACTTTCATCATTAAATTTTGTTTTTATTTTTAACTGATATTAAAATTGTGAAAATAAAAATCAAAACTATTTGTTACATTTTTTATTTTTAATGAAATGACTGAAACTGTATATTATTTTTAAAACGTCCTCTAATTAGTTTTTTTATTTTGTAATTCATAAATATAAAAATTAATATGTGCAAAATTATTATCAAACTCATATTTTATTGAATATTCTAAAATCTAGATATTTAAAATGCAAATATTTCGACATTTGATCTCTACATTTAGGGCCATATCATACGAGCGCTACTAACGCCGCGTTGATATCGTCGCGTTGATAACGCTCCAACCCGGCAATGGGGTTCTTATGGAGCATGTCATACGGACGCTAACAACGCCGGCGAGTCCGCGTTAGCCCGACGCTTAGCGCTGCCAACGCGGACGGACGCGTTAGCAACGCGCGTTAGCAACGCCGGGACCCTGTCATACGAGCGCTAGCGTCAGCGGGACGCATTTGCAACGCGACAACTGGCAGTACCTGAGGCATCCCGGATCCGCTACCAGTGGGCAGTGGCCACATATCAGTAAAATACTTTGCAGTTAATTGCAGTTCAGTCTGTATTATGTTTGATACAGAGAAATTTATTTATTCTGTTGAAAAATTTCCTCCTCTGTATGACGTCAAGTCGAGTGTTTATAGCAACCGGCAATTGAAGGCACAATGCTGGAACGGGGTTGGGGAGGCCATGCACGACAACTGGCATGAGATGACAGCTGCAGAAAAAGACCAAGCAGGTACCAAGACCAAGCACAGGATGAGTTCCCCATCGTCTTGGATTCCTCTGATATAGTACTCTTCGACTATATCTAGTAGGTGCAAATAGCTGACACAACCTAACTGGATGGTGTCCATCTTGGAAATAAAATTAATGCCACGACGGCAAATTGCCGTAAAATAATAATTTCAACGTGACAATGATTAATATTTTTGGTGAGCAATACAGTTAGTTCCAACAGTTACAGCAATTACTAGTGGGAGGGGGCAAGTTAACTACGTATGCCTCTTTGATTTTAATTCCCCATTCAAATGTGCCTTGCCTTAGTAAATTGCAACCTACGAATAGAATCATACTTCATTTTGTAAATTATATTTTAATTAACTTGCTCTATTTACAGAGTACTTCTGCATTTCTTATTGCACTCTTTCAATTACGCCCATTACCTCATGGCCTTAACATGAAACATTTGTATACTCAGGTCAGGTTAGCTACCTACACAGTTTTTATCACAAACAAAGCCGCTCTGCCCGCCGGGTTGGGGGTGTAGTTCGGGTGAGCGCGCGCTTGTGTGTGTGTTTGCGTTTGCGCGTGCGCGTGTGTCGGCTGCGTCGGGACGCTTCTCAGTGTCGTCTGGACGCTCTCAAGCGCACATCCGTACGCTTCGTCGCTCTTAACGCGCATCTCTGTGATAAGCAAAGTCGTTTAAGGTGTTTGTGTTCGTTTTACCCGAACTCTTCCGTATTTTTATGCTTCGTGTTGTAAAATCTTGTGTGTTTTTATCGTAAATCCGTTTTTATATAGTGTGTAAATGTGTATTTATGTGTTATTATCAGTGTGAATTGTGTATCTGTTGGATTTCGTGTTGGTGTTTTATAACAGAATATAATCAAGTGTTCGAATAATTCTTACTTAAATACATTATTTTTTTACCTAAACTAAAACGGAGTTTTAAAATTCAATTTTGATGTGTAGTGCCCATGTGATTAATTGTAATGTTTTCAATTCCAATACTAAATCCTAAAGCTTTTATATATTAAAAATATCATTCTAAATGTTTTACTGATGCATTTTAAACCATCAGTTTTAAATATTTAAACATTAAAAAATCATGGCCGAGGCTGAAGTGCCCGAAGTGAAAGATTATAAGTTTTTCCGAAGTTTTAGTGCCAAAGTAGAGTCCGGATGGCCCATGAGAAAGGCAGAGCAGTTTTGGAGGCGCTTAAGAGAAAAAAGAATAGCAGGTGAGTCGCTTGTTAATGTGGAAGGTGCAAGTTTTCTTGAACTCAAGTTAGTTTAACACCGTCTTAAAGGTCAACTTCTATCCCATCACGTCCACATAGATTTAATCATACAAAAAAATGTTTTTATGTACAAACCATAACTATCCAGCGATATTCCATGTTCCGGTAATAGGCTATTGCTTCATCATGAAATCAGCTGATGTAAAAAACCTGTCTGAACGATAAAAATTCAGCATTAAAATTAAAGAGATAAGTTCACACATTTCAAGTCGTGTGAAGCCTCGACAGTTCAGTGTGGCACAACTGAGGTTTACAAGTGATGGATGAATTCCATCTTACGAACCTACGTCACATTAATTATATCAACCTGATTGTCGGTAATCCCTACATAAATGCATCAAAAGTATAACAACATGATAGCTTATCAGTTAAGGTCTAAGCCTTGATAAGCGGACGTTTCTTGATGAATGCTAATAAATATTGTCTTACACCTTTGTCTTAGCCAGTAGTGAAATATTTGACGGTCAGTCAACCTGACATAAAAAGAACGAATGACCTGAAATTCATGCAAGTTTGTTGGACTGCAAAGTTAGAAACAGCAGTCCATTTAATCTGGACTACGTGACATTTCACCTCCACCTTACAACATTCCGTTCGTAACGTTAAATCGACTAGATTGAAAGTTTTATTCTACCACTATAAGCGGTAGAATAAACAAAAGTACAAGTTGTTTCTTGAATTTTAGACCCATTAATTAACATTTCTATACACTTTAATTTAATAAATAATTAAAGTCTGAATATCCATTTTTACAAATGAACAAGTTGAAAAATTAAACTTCTTGGAGCTATATTATTTTTTCAACTCTACGTGGATTATTTATCACTAGTTTGCTTGTTGCTCGAAATCGGTCAATTTAATTTGGAAACATTATAGCTAGAACTATACGTTTCGTTCTTAATCAACTACACCCGATCAATCCAGTATTGTAATTTTCAGTAATTACACAAAACTACATTTATTTATAGCTGTATTTAACAGATGTTTGAAATGTTCGACAAATTTCCAATGTTAGTGTAATGGTAAAATTTTAAATTTGAATGACTGATAGACCCTTTCTCATTAACTTTTGCGGAATCAACTGCAGACGAAGCCTTATGCAACGGCACCAAGAACTAGAAAATCAGGGGAAATTTTTGGAGGAGTTACAATCACAAAAATCCTTAGCATATATTAAATAAGTGTAGATTTATACTTCACTTCTGACAAGTTTTTTGGTAACAAAAAAATTGAATCTAATTCAATTTACGTTACAATTCACATAAATCCAAAGTCCAGTTAGTTTATGTTTAGTTTAGTTAGATCATGAATCTTTAAGATACGTTTTACAGCTATAATGATCGCTAAAATGACGCCTGAAGATGCGTTTAACTGGTTACCCGCTAATTAGTGTCACCAACAGCTGGTTAATTGTTGTGATTTGTTGCGTTTCAGCTTAGGACAACCAAAGCGCTCATAAACTGTCAGGTTTACGCGATTCTCCGATCTTCAATCGACGTATTTCCGCGCTCAGTTAATTAAAATATAATTACTATAAGTTATTAGCACCACTGAATAAATGAAGTTAAATTATGGTTTTAAGCTACCTTCTTCAATATGTGTTAAATTAAGTTAAATGTTTTCAAAGGATAAATTAACTAAGAAGGATTTATAAGGTTTGCACAAGTTTGCTGGGTTCCTGGGTTCCCAAAAAGTTTGCTGCGACTTAAAATATCTTAAAGCTTGTATTTAGAGTTATTTTCTATATTTAATAGAATTTTTAATGGAACAAACAATTTCAGGAGCATTAAATTAATTCCAATGTTGTTTTATGCGTTAGAGATTATGTACAACCAATATATTTTCTTAATAATTTCTAATTCATATTTGTTCAGCAAATACGATTGTTGTTGATATTATGAAAACAAAATTAATAAAATAAAATGGTTAAGCTTTAAGCTGAAATAAGAGTCGAAAACAACATAGATAAAAATGTATATCATTTTATTGATTTTACAAAAAAATTACTAGACACATTATTAATTAACTGTTTAAGTGGATTTTATAGACCGTGTTAAATCAATATAGACTGCGTTAAATATTTTAATTACCGTTGTACAGTACGAAGTACCATGATTTATGAAATAAAATTTCATTAAATTAAAATTTTCTCAAATTAATTTCCTCATGGATTTTTTATCTGAATTAAATAAAATCAAAGAACGGTCAATTTGAGTCGAAAGCAAACATCCGCCATATGTTTGCCTGCAAATGATTACAAAATCATGTAAACGGAGATATATTTAGGGGCCCTGTTTGTATCAAAGAACACCTGTGGTACTTGAACTATCCTCAGATGCTATCTAGAAATCCAACTACTTGTATATTCTTTTACATGTGCCACAGTCGTTCGTCTTATAAGGTAAAGTTTGATGTGTTTTGTCTATCACAATACGAGCAATATTTATTGCATAGAAGTTTCATAATTAATAATTTATTTGGCAAAACTTTTAATCCATAAAATATTTTTACTAAAATATGTGGAACTATCTTAAATATTTTGAAATAAAATATTAAAATAAAGGTTAATAAAAAGCGATTTTAATTCATCATCATATACTTTTATAAATCAAAATATTAAATTCGCCATTTTAAATTATTTAAAATTAAACAGTTTACTATAACACTGTGTTAGGTAACTCTAACCCTATCAGTTTTATTAGCATTGTAATTAAGGTATTGTATGACATCTAAATACAATAACAATGATTTTTACTATTTTGTTAACGTTGGGGTTGGAGTGATTCAAATACGACTTTAAAGTTTTTTTTATTTAATTTTTTTGTATTTTTCAGTGACAAATGAACTTATTTTTGGAGTTATGTGTTTACTTACTAGCTGTTATATTTGTTTTCAATCCACATCTTTTATTGTTCTTAAAATTTGACTTAACATTCAATGCGATGAAGGTTACCTTTGCTCCGGTTTGTCCAAGCACGATCCTCTCTATTTTTTTTTTTCTTCTTCAGATGAAGCAATAATAAATAAGTTTGAGCTCACTATTGCATTGAAAGAATTAGTTGTGACTAATCTAATCCGTCCAACTTAGTTTTGACACTAATCTGACGGCAGATGTAGTCAACCTTGGCAATTACCTTATTATACAAATCGATGTCACTTTTTATCACCTAACTTGTCTTGCAACAATCCAGATTTCTTAGAACTTATAACTTTTGACGTCGTAAACTTTATTAATCCTCAAAAATAAGCTTTATTTACTAAATATAGACAATGTTTTAATTGCTTGTGTTTTGTTTTTCGGTGTAATAATAAATACAGTATGTATATACAAAGTGTTTTGTAATAACTATTCTTAGAATTAATTAGTTGAATAAACAATAATACCGTTTTAGACTCTAAACTCGAAAGCATTAATAAAAATAAAGTTGTGTTTAGCCATAGCGAAATGACTTTCATGTGAGTAAAATTCACTTATTTTAAAAATGTTTTCTGGTCTGGAATTTTCCATTTTTTATATAGGCTACAGTATTTTATTTATAAATTAAAAAATTAACTCGTTGAACGTAAACAATGCATCAATGTTATTTTATTATTATTTTTAGTGTTAAATATTTGCTAGTTCACTGAAACCAAACTTGAAATTTTTACTTCGAATAAAATAGTAGGCTACTTGATCAAATGCTTTAAATTTAATCTGATTGGATTAAAAAGAAAACAAAATAATAATAATAATCGTCTTTATTTGAGCCGTCCTCAGTACACTTTGATTTTGAGAACAACTCTATTAATTTATACTTCTTAATCTAATTTTATCTACAATAATTTATAAGTATTTCTTCGAATAGTGTATCTTCAACTGCTGATTTATCGAATTGGTTTCTAATTCGGTTATATTCTTCGGTATAGCATTATATATCCATATATCATTATACATTTGGTTCATAAAATTTATAACACTTTCTTCCAATTTCTTTGTTTATTTTTGGAATGTGCAATTGCTAATTTTGTCTTGTATTTATATTTATTTATTTGATGTGTCAATTCTGTAAGCCAATTCCTCATAAAGATACTGTGGTTTTTAACCAATAAATAACTGACTTATTAGACTATTAAAAAAAAATCTGTAAAATATCCCAAGTGTTAATCAAAACGCATTTCCAGCAGCTTTACAACATATTTAATAAAAAAGTTTTGATACAAACCCGCAAAGCCAGGTCATCGTAAAACTTCCTTGCTTTTGGCGTAAAGAAATCTTTCAGGCGTTATGAAAAGTGTATAATTGATTTTTGTGTTGGTGTGGGGAATCTGAAGAATCCTTAGTCGGCGCATATCAAAGACACTCAGATGATGTTCCACAGGTTGAATTTAGAACTGCTCCTCCATCGTCAGTTTATCTTGAAAATAGATACAGTAAGTAGTGTGGTGTACGTATAACTGATGAGACACATTAAAAGATTTTAATTACATAGAAATATGTCATTTTTTATTTTTTGAGTTGATAAAAAATGAATATTGTTGATTGTATGAATCTATCCTTATTTAGAATGTCTCTATATACTTTCATAAAACACTTCAACAACTAGGAGGAATCTAATTCGGTTGATGGCAGGTCACGACAACTTTGACGTTCGATCACTATAGCACTATCACCATCGATACGCCCAATTTACGATCTGTTTGAATCCATATATAGTTTTAGCCCCTTTTAGTTGTCAGTGTATCCTTAGACTCGTAAGGAGTTACAGTCCTTAGGGTATTCTATAGGGAAAAAACTAGATCTCTATAACAAAATCTTTTGGGTATTAGAATAATCCACTTTTTTACTTGAGGTGCGAAGTTTTGTAAAAACGCCTTAAGTAGTTCATCTATGTAATTTCAATTTTGGGAATAAAACAACAATTGGTTGAGCACTGTAGGTAGCGTCTGTTGTCTGGTGTGTAATATGATTTAAGCGTCGCGCCCCGCTCGGTCTCCGAGGTACCAACACTCCCAACCGTGTCCCTCGTCATACAATCACACAGACGCCTGGGTCTCTAATTCTGATCACAGCAAACACAGAATAAAAAAAACGAAATACTGTAGTTTAATTTTGATGTTACAATATTATACGTATAAAATAGTTAAAACTTTGTTAATATTCATAGACTGTTTATTCATTCCTTCTATATAGTGAGATTAAACTTTTAATTTATTCTGAACCGCCCCAGTTTTGAATCAATTACAAAGTTTCCAGCTCTCGATCCCCTTTAATCTTTCTTCTCAGTACACGCTATGATTGACAATTGACCTAAGCATATTAATTATGTTACTGGTTAATATTTAAATATAAATCACTACTAAATAATATTCTTTCGTGAGTGCCACGAAAACACAATATATTTTAACTTTGGTGTCATAAATTTAATTACTTAATTACCGTATACTTCTCAGTGTGTATGGTCACATTATGCGCAAACAAATAGATATCTTTTGACATTTTGGCTTGTCTATAGCGTATTTCCTGCATTTTGCAATTTTGCATTAAAATCTGAAGGATACAAATCGGGGTTTTTGTAATTTAAGATGAACATTGAACATTAGGTTTATAAATGACTTTTATATTGCTATTGAGTATATTTTTTCGAGATAGGTGTAAGTTAATCTTGAACTCTTTTAGTTACATTTTAAGTTTTAACATAATATAAATGATTGGGTTTGCAATAAACATTTCGTGTCGTATTTATGATTTGAGGGACTTGAGTCTCTGATGCAACTGTATTGTCATTTATCCTAATTTGAATTAACATTATTAATATGATAGTAAGGAATTATTAAAAAAAGTATTTCCAAGCTTTTTCATTTTTTGGAAGAAAGTCGTTGAACAACAACAGTGCTGCAAGTCGCTCGTCTATTGCACGTCGGCGCCAGTCCCCAGATATGAGCAACAGCTGATTATATTTCCCGCCAAAAGCGATATATTTGTTTGATCAGCTGGCAGCTGCGAACCCCGGGTATTTCAGGCTACCAACGTCATTCCCCGGCATCAAATATTACTCCGTGCTCCCGTATAACTGCTTTATTTCCCAATGGTTCTGTTTCTTCATAACTTTTCAACAATACATCACAGAATCAACCGTTAACCGATCTTAAAATCAAGATATTGTTGATTCAAAAGTTGCAAAAACTTTTGAATTTATTTTGTATTCCCAACGGAAAACTTTCATTTTGTAATACAGAACAACAATATTTTTTTATGTAGAATAATTTATTATATACCAACAAATCGGCCTAATTCCTTGAGTTGGTTGAGGACTAAAAGTATATAATTTTAGTAGTCATAGAAGAAATAAATTGAATATAGTTTTCTTAAATACCTAAACTAATGTTTAAAACATTACTAGTATACGTGTTGCTTGAAATCGAGCAATTTATTTTAATACAATACAAATGTTACTTTTAGCTCTAAATCAATGACATCCGACCAATCCAATATTGTGAGCGTCTGTAATCACCAAAACAACACGTATTTACAACTGATTATTAACACATGTTTAACATGCTTTATTCAATTCCAATGTTATTTAAATGGGAAACTTTGAGATTTCAATGGTGGATAGCGCCTTTATTTTCAGTCCGATTCTCATCTGTTTTTTGGCGGAAACAACTACAGACCAAGCCCAATCCAACGACACCAAAAACTTGAAAATCGGTTGAAAATTGTAGGAGGAGTTCTCAAGACAAAAAAAAACCTTAACGTATTAAATAAGTATGGATTATAACTTTGTTCGTATTTACTAGCGTTACACTTTTTATTCCACACAACCCACCCTTTATGGGGACGTTTGTAGTGAAATAGAAACAACACACACTCTCCTGCTGCACCCCCGCTTTAAAATTTAACGTTGAGTTTTTTTATTTAATTTTAAACTTGTTATGCACGAAGATGTTCATAATGAACAAGCGGAGTACTTGTATTTTAATAACAATGAAATGTCATGCTCTTATTTCAATTAAGTTCTCGGTTGTGCTGAGGAGCAGTGTTGCATTATAAGCAGCTGATATTCCGTCAGCATCTGCAGTGGAGGCAGCAGCACGGTGCAGCCTCAGTGCAGCATCTACTGATTGTCGTCGTCTCTCTAATGAGCTCTCCTATTGTTCAATGTTTCTCACATTATGTTCACGTATTTGACATTCTACATGAGTCCGTTTCCATTTGTAGCTTTGATGATTATTTTTTTACAATTATGCAATTAGTTATGAAAAAATACAACTACAAGAACAACATTTACGTTGAAAAGGAAACTGTTTAACTTTAATGCTTAAATATTTTCCTATATATAATACATAATACCTAATATATAATATAAAATGTTTGGTGTACAAAGTCTCTAAGTAATTTACCAGAGCAATATCAATGCAAGATATGAAAGATATTGTTAAACATCATAATTTATGTCATTAACTCATCCAGGCAGATCCAAATCTCATGTGATTTGTATTAAAACTAATTTTTTAACTAATCCAGCTGGGCTTGTGGTCTTATTTCATTTTACCAAACCGCCCTGAGTGTCAAGTTTACGTTTAGTTTTTATACGCTCTTTAAAGCAATTTAATACCAGAGTTTAAACACACCATAAATCTTCAGTTATATATGTTAAAATGAAGACTTTTAAGAGTCATATCTAGCAATGAATTATTTATTTTTATTTTAATAATGTATTTTATCTTGTAAAATTACAACTAGAAAAAAGAAAGCTTTGCACTTGATTTGATATCTCGGAATATAACTCGGTAGAAATAATATACAGTACTTGTGGTATTTAAGAGTTTTAATCATCCCGCTTTAAAAATTCAAAAACCATAATGAATATCGTCGCTAATGAAGATCTTGCGTGTGTCTGAAACACGCGCACTCGACATTCGGGACTAGAAACGAATACCGCATAACACATACAGTCTGTGACTGTATGCAAGATTTGATAATGGAGCAAAAGCTCCGAAACTAGTCATCTTGACCAAATGAGGGATTGACGACGGAACGAGTTATTGTAACCTTATTTTTTAAATATGTCTGAACTCAATCTAGGAGGCAATATCATGAATAAATTTGACGATTTATCAATTGATTGGGAAATTAAAAATGGCAATTAACGATAACACAGTGGTGTAATCGGTTATGTAGCGATTTCTGTTACCTTAAAGCTAACTTATAAACAAATTGTATAAACTATTTTGATTAATTTCAAAACATGTTGTGGGAATATTTTATAAGAATACGACATACTATTCAAACTAAAATTATAATTGCTGTTTCACAGTTGCCAACAATTTGTTACTATAAAACAATGTTCAATACAATACACATTCGGAATTATTTACAAAAATGATATGTCCGTAATTCTCAAGTGCCATGGAGTTGAAACCAATTTATCTCCAATTGCGGGTGGTAATTTATAACCAAAACAGTTCTTCACAACAGTAGCAAAACCCGGTGCAATAATGTTCTAATGTTTCCAGAGGGTGCATTATGTTGGGCCAACTGAACTAACATATATCTCCGCTATTCTCAACGGCCTTTACTTTAATTTATTATTATTTTATTATTTTTATCTTTATGGAATTTAAAGTCGAAACTTTTGAGAAATTATTACTACGTGTTTATAATAATCATAAAATTGGCTCCTTAACGCGTTTTTAGCGTTAGTTACTTAATAAATTTATATTAAGCATATTTTTCAGATTTCCATTGCGATTATAGTATAACATTGTGTTAATGTTAGTTTGTCTTTCACTTTTGTTTTTCCTAACCGAATAAAAAATTCAGTTTAAATTTAAACCGAATAAAAATAATGATCAGTTACTTCATTATTGCAAATAAATACACGTTAGAAGAAAATTTAATTTATTGCATTTAGTCGTAGGAGTTGACTATAATTTTATTAAATGAAAACAATAAGAACATGTTTAGCCACGAAAATATTTCTATTAGAACACATTTTGTATTGAAGATAATTTCCGTGTCTTACATCAGAATTATCTTCTTTCTTCTCAATCTTCGTCGTTATAACCGACCCTGAAGACCCACAGTTAATTTTTGCAATTACAAAATATACCGGTTAAGAGACAGTTTATTTTTATAATTACTTTTATCTTGCATTAACAGGACCAGTTATAAACGCACTCAATACACTTTATTTATTGTTAAAGGACGTAACACGACATTAAGAACAAAATAACTTTTTATATATAAACAGTTTTTCCATTTTCTCAATAGACAGATTATAAATAGTTGAATCACTTAACAAGTCACTATAATCATATACTTTGGTACTTTTGAAAACGCTTAATTTTATAACAATGGTTTGAAAGCAACGGTATTTGATAAGCGATTTTGTATACTGGAATCTCTCAAAAGTGTTCAGTGTTTTCTTTGATATTAAGGGTAATTATTTCGTAAGAATGAAGTCAGGTTGGTGGTTAGCGACAATTTTACTCATGTTTATAGTAATTTCATTGCAGTGCAACAATCTTTTTATTTAATTCTACAGAATATCTAATTACCTTATAGAGATTTTTGCAAGAACATTTCATAGGTTTCTATTCACAAGCAACCTCCACCAAGTAATCAAAGCACGAAAATGTGGGGGAACTTTTGTTTAGCTCTGAATCAAAGCAGCGACTCACCTTAAACGAACAATAAAATATTAACACCCCTTTCCCTTGCAAAGTGACAAGTAAACAAATCTCCACCTCTTTGTGGATATTCTAGCTCCCCAATTCGGCTACCGCGTCTGTTCATTATGCAACGACATATTTTATCCAATAGTGTATTTTTACACATGCTGAACTTCTTGTGGTCTTATGATTGATACGTTATTTGAATAAGTTTGTAGTTTAGTTATCAATACTAAACTACTTTTACATTTAGTTCGTTATTGATAAGGCCTATGGTTTTGAAGAGTTTTTTTATTACTATTGCATTAGATAAATCAAAAGTATGCGCAATACGTTGTGGGGAAGACGAACATATTTAAATACTTTTCTTTCTTAAGGATCCGTTTCTTTTGAAGCAGTTTACGAAATAAGAATATGAATAAATTTGAAACTTAAATTTATCAAACGTTCATAAAATACGGAATTTATCCATTTATAATCGGCATTAGCTCGCTGCTAAAACTGCTAATATGAAATTATCACTAAAAAACTGTCCATACAAAACATGTCCACAAATTGTAGTTTAACCGTTAAAACTTCTGAAATGGTTGTAAAGAGTTTCTTTACACTTCTTTGAATATTTTCACGCACAATACTGCAGTGAGTTGCGCCCGTAAATGGGTCACCTAATTGCCGGGAATGCAGTCTAATTCTCTTGATTCGTTTATACTGGCCGTTTTATTCAATCTAGAAAGACTAGAATATTCGGAATTCCTACTGAACCTTAAATAATCTTCCTTCATTATGGCACCTTTTAACATTTTAAAAATTTCAATGTCAATATAAATTACACCTACTCTGAACCATTAGAACCACCGGTTACGAATAAATACATTAATTAGCAAGAAGCATTACATCTAATTACAAAATGTAAAAAAAACTAATATCTCCAATTGTTATCTGTAGGAAACAACATTAATATTGAATGTGGTCGTTTATTTCTTTTTTTCGGGTTACATTTCTTGATGAATGACGACTTATTTTTGCAAGAATATAATGAATAATTATGAGCCTTTTTCAATATCTACAAAGTATTTTTTTTTTTATGGAAGTAATATAGTAAACAATAACGGCAAAAAACAAAAGAGTTTTAATATGTACATTTCTGAATTACATTACTTTAAATTATTTTATTTCCCGTATAACAAATATTCACGTACACAAATACATTCACATTGATTATTGTACAAGCAATAACATGCTTGTAATGTGTTTAATTTCAAACTAGACCTTTAAAACTTATTTGCAATTGAGCATGTAAATACGTTTAATAATGTTTAGCGCACAAACATGAGCTAAACATTACTTTTTATAAAGAATTATTCTCTACAGGATTCGCAAAATCCCGGAAGAGCTTATAGAAATCCACCCGGAGATAGCGTTAAAAAGTTTTTCATAATTTATAACCAAGCAAAAGAATAATTTCTTCCTTAAATGTGCACTTTTTTTATCATAATCACGTTTAGGTTTGAAATTTTTTTAAAATCATTTTAAGTGTTTTTTCAATGTTAAAGTATGTATTTTGTCGTACATGTTAATCATTTTGATAACAAATAACAACTCTATATACAGGGTGAGTTTCTTAAAGTGATCCAATAGCTAACTTTTTTATTCTATACCCAACAGTATACTTCTTATGGGGGACCCCCTTTACTTTTTTTATGTTGCTTCCACTTATGTATTTCACTTTTCAAAATTTCCATATCGGAAAAATGGCGGCCAACTTTAAAATTTCTTATGGAACGCCCTACATTTTATGGTGTTTTTGAAATTTTCATGTAATTTTAAGACTTTTTTAACTTTGACATTTTTGTCAAAACCTAACGGTTAGGGAGCTAGAGGCAATCAAACTTCATTTTTAGTTCCATAAGAATAACACGGGGCAAACTTTATCTGCCCATATCTCCGAAACCATTGATTAAAATAAAATGTAATCAAGAATAAGATGTCTTAAATTGGCGTTTTAAGAATATTTTACTCATAAAAATCATCATTTACGCATAAATTAACTTATTTCCAATATGGCAGTCAAAGCTCCCTAACCGTTAGGTTTAGACAAAAATGTCAAAGTAAAAAAAGTCTTAAAATTACATGAAAATTTCAAAAACACCATAAAATGTAGGGTGTTCCATAAGAAATTGTAAAGTTGGCCGCCATATTGGAAAGATGGCGGGAAATTTTGAAAAGTGAAATACATGCCTGGAAGCAACATAAAAAAGTAAAGGGGGTCCTCCATAAGAAGTATACTGTTTCGTATAGAATAAAAAAGTTAGCTATTGGATCACTTTAAAAAACTCATTCTATATTAATGAAAAACATAAAATTGTTCCTCCTTTTTTCACAGCTTCTGTGCATGCAGGTGAAATGCGCCCATGCCGTTACAAAGATGGTGTCATGAAGATGAGCTGAACCGCATTATAATTTACATCAGCCCTCAGTGCTACGCCTCGCAGGCTTTCAAAGTGTCATTGTAAATCTTATGGAAGAACGGCCATTGATTGAATAATTTTATTTCAACAGCATTTGTAATAACAAACTCTAGAAAAGCAGGAAGAACATATTGTTCAGTTCTACAAACATTTGGTCGAATTTCGACCCGTGGGCAAACTCTAGATTGCTATTACCAACAGCGACTGAAGAATACCAACCACAGGCATTGAAAACATTGTTGAAATTTTGTGATTCTATGCATTCTCTTTCACAAAATAAACATTAACACTTATTAGCATGAATATTACAGAATCACGTAATAGTATTCGTTATAAATACTGTAGTTAGTTCAAAATCTTTGGTGTGTCCGTCATTAATGTTACTCAATTACAGTTTTATAGTCAAATATGGTGGCCCATTACTTAAAATGTGAAAGACCGAAATCGGTTTGTAAATTTCACAACTATCCATTACTAGAATCATATTATGAATTATCAAATTATGAGTTTCGTTATCTTAGTGATTAGCGTGGGAATAAGTAAAATAAGTTTTTAAAATATATAATCATACAAATATCATATTTATAGTCACAAGCAGCTTGGTAAATCCCAACACAAGATTTAGACGACCAATTTATAAAATTGCTACCGTATAACTTTAATTTGTTTTCATTTTGTCATCAAATTAATGTTAATAACTGAGCCACAATAAAAATGGAATGTATCTTGAATAGAAAGGCTCTAAGTCCCTTATAAATGGCGTATTGTCTATCAGTTTACGGAAATTAAGTTTATTTTATATCCTATCCAGTTCCTTAGATTCCTTTATGATTGGTTTTCCAACTAAAAAGTGTTCCACAAAGCATGGAGCTTTCGTTCAACCAGGGAGTCCAAATCTGCCCTGGATCAGTCCAGGAACACAATACCCCTTTTGCATTGAGTCTCAGGTTAGATAATATTTTTCTCGAGAAATCGTTTCGGATTTAATACAATATATCGCTTCAGGTCGTTAGCCAGTAGCCTTTGTTCTGAGAACTCGTTATCTTTTCAATAGAAACAGCTACATTTTGTATAATAATCTTGATCAAACCTTGTGTTTTGTAACCTAACAAATTGTCATTTATTCCGGTCATGCTTATATTATTAAGTTTCATATGGGGAAACACGTTTTAATACTAGTGGGCTACTAATTTATAATTATTATTTTTTATAATATTCAATGTAAATAAGTAAGCATTAAAAGATGCAAATATTCAGATCAATAAAATCATTGTACTATCAAAAAGAGGAATAGCTTTTAATTTTAAATGTCGCATATAAATTTATTCATGCCAAGTCTGTATAGAATGTTAAATAAAGTAATTAAAATTGTTTGTTTTTGCTGAAAGCTTACAATTTTTCGGTTTATTTTCCAATTAGCCTAATCCAACCTTGCCGGAAGTGGTAAAAACCGTACTACTAAAACTAATGTTAGTTCGATATCACATAAATTTAAACAGCTTAACTTTCTTCTAATAATATTATGATTCTGTAGACATATTGTATCACACGATGTGAATGAGAGACGTGTAAAGTTAAAGCCATTTAGATATTCACGCCGGGCAATGACGACTCTCGCTGTCATGATGAATGGGCCCAGCCGCTCGCTCCGACTGTCGGGGCGATCAAACCATTTATCATTTCTATTACTTTAAATCTGTAGTATTTAGTAAATATTATTGTTTATCTGGACCGTTTAAATTATTTTTCATCATTTAGGATTAAATATTTTTCAGTGATTTTTATGTTTGCAGTTAGTGGTTTGCTACTTGACCTTAAAAAGTAGGCTATAATACCATATCACTTGTAACCTTAGAGTTCGCAAGGACTATTTAGACTTACCGCCAATGTAAAAGTAAATAGCATAATAAAATGGGAAGGAATGCAAAAATCGGTCCAGTAATAAATAATTTACTTGCCACTAATACTCTTGTAAATTCATGGCAATCGCATTATGTAGCCTACACTAATACAAAATTACAAAAACTAATTAAGCGGTTAGATAGTTACACGATAGTTCTTACTTTAGTGATCTAACAACAATTCATTATAATCTTAACTATCTTTATTATGCTGTGCTTATATTATTCGGTAAATATTTTTCAAATGTAACAATTTATAATTTTTAAGACCTATTTAAAACCACCTCCAAATAATTAATTTTTTTATTTAAGGGGAGTTTGCTTATTTGAATCAAAGACATAATAATACGACAAAAAGGTAAGCGGAGATTATAAAATATAAAGTATAGCAGGAAATCCTCTAAATAGATGACCTCATAATAAAAAAACTAGATCAATAAAATTTACTTGTAACTGTAAATAATGAGTAATACAATTAAACTTTTTGTTATAGTGTGACTTGAACAATACTTCACTAGGAGCTTATGAATTTGCCATTGAAATACTGTTGAAATTACATTTCTGTTAAAGTACATTTCAATAAACGTTGATTCGTAATTTGGTACTTGTCGTAAACACTATAACTCTAAGTCATAGTTAAAGTCTTTTCCAGTTATTCATTGCATACTTGTAAGTCATTTAACGTCTGACCTCGAGTTCTAATTTGAAAGAAACAATAAATCTATTACGGGCGTTTTCCAATTCAGCAGATCCTAGTTTGAACTGCAATAAAAATATAATTACTTTTTTATCAAACCCTCAAAATATCGTTTTGTGTGCCTTGATCCCTGAATCACTTTTTGTGTCGGGGTATTAAACGTTTTTTTTTTTTTTTTTTATAAAATTTAATATTCAGGACGTTTGTTTTAAAACGCAACCCAACTTACAAGTACCGTAGTGCGTAAATTAAGGTTTAGAAAGCGAACTGGTTCATAAGTTGGTAACCCTTGTTCTTCTACGTTCGCTACCAGCTGATGTGCATTGCTGCATTTTTTTTTTTTTTACTATGTGTGGGTTCCGTAGAAGGTATTTAAGTTGAAGTACCAAACATGATTCAAGCAAAGATTAGAAAGTGTTCATTGTGTAATAGTATTTTCAGACAAAATGGTTTGTTTTGTGTCAAAATGCGTTCATATGATAATTTCAAGGATATGTTTGAAACATAAAAATGATATTGACATTTTTTATGTAGTATGGCTATTTCTTTGCATTTTAATTTACTGGTGGTTAGATAAAAAAATTAATATTCATAGACTTAATATTACGAATTTTCGTAATATTTGTTAATTTGGATAGTGATATGTAAATTACCTTCCATGGAACCCACATAAAGTGAACAACAATGCAACAATGCTCATCGGTAGATAGTTAAGTAAGGAAAGGAACCGGCGTTACGAACTTATGAACTTGTTCCCTCTCTATACTTTGATTTACTCTACTTGTAATTTGGGTTGCGTTTTAAAATAAACACCATGTATATTTTTCTGATGTGAGATCAACGTGGTTCCGAAAACATTATGCAAACAATTAAAATATAAGATCATTAAGTTATAATTGCTTCTCAACTAATCATGCAACTATTCAAAGTTCCTAAACCACTAAGAATGTTCTTCTGTATTACTTAGAGAATACAAAATATTAGGGTGTTAACTGATTGACGTTTTAAGGATATATTTTAAGGATATCTTGATTGCTATAAACATCTTAATGCTACATACTACATTTAACCGCAGTAATTTATTTTTCATGGTGTTATAATTTGCTTTAAATTAACGTTATTAGGGTATAAACAACGGGCCCATTGATTTTTTAAAGATTTTTTTCTACAAACAAGTAAATTAACTGAGATGCCGAGGTGTTAAAAGTTCTATGGACCCTAAATGTATTTACGTTTAAAGTTTTGGCCTCACAGTTCAACCAAAATTATAATTAATTGTTAGAACAACACTACACTGAGAAACTATAATTATATTTGCTACGACACAGATATTTAGGCCAAACTCTACTTATTAAATAGAGGTATATATTTAATAAGTATATATTTATAATATATATTTAATAATAGAGGTTATAAAAAGTGAATTGCATTTAGGGAGGTTTGTTTACGAGTAAAACAACCAGTGGTTATGCTCAAAAGAACAATCAAATATTTAAACACCCCTTTCCATAAAGTGACGTGTTCAAGATGAAACCACAACGGTTTTATTGTAGTGGTTTTATTTGTATATATTTAATTTATTATTCTTTGTGGTTAACTGAAAAAATATTAATGTATTAAATATACAGTAGTACGTCTATAAGTATATAGAGTGTATAGTTTTTGTATTTGTTAATTATTTTTCATATAGACATGCATAATTCTATGTTTTTTACTTTAAGTTTGAATTTTCTATTATAACAGACCAATAAAAAACGAATGAAATAATATAAACAAACAAAAACGTCATTCATTGCTTTAGTACTCTGAATTATTGTACACCATGTATTGTCAATCAATACATGAGTTTTATTTCTCAATATTTTTTATGTAAGGCAAATTTTCTTGGATAACCAGGTTACAAATACCCATTTGAACCATTAAAATAGGATTTTTTAACGTCAAATCAATTTAGTACGTTGTCTTCAGTGAATAATGGAGAGCACCTGACAAGAACCATCAATAACGAGGCGATAGCTTCAGAATGTTTCATCGCTTAAAGTTTTCTAAAACACCTCCTATTGAATTTCGATTTTATCAAAATCGTATGACTTAGAATGAATTTTTTTCTTTAATTAAAGTAGAATAGTTTTAATATTTAGATTCGTTGAAATTTATTACTCAAACATTGTCAGATTTGTTTAGATTCGAACAGGAATATTTAATTCACTAGTAGTTTCAGTGTTTTCAGTGATACTATGTTTTGCCTTAAAACTCTAAAAACTAGCGAATTTCAAGGTCATTTGTAGACATTATTTAAAAACCCATATTTTAGTGTTGGACTTAGTTTAGCAAACATTCACTATGTGCTTTTATGAATGTAGAAGCTCACCAGAAATTAAAATTAATAAATAATATTTATTTACTACAATACAATACCGTACTGTTTTTATCAAGTTCGGGTTATTGATTATGTGATGCTGTTGCTGAATAGTATTGCATTTAACTTTTGTATGTTTAACTCTTAATCATCTCGTCACGTGTCAGTGTAGTTTTGATAAATTTATGGCTTTTTGAGTTGAGTGCAAGTTGATTGACGTGATCGTGATCAACATATCAGCCACGAGATGCCAACGTATTGTTGGTGAATTCTATCATTCAAAAATAAAAACTTTGGGATAGCTAACGCCAGGAAGACTTTTACTTTGGTGAAATAAATAAATACTTTATTTTGAGGAACTTGATATTATAAAATGTCAATCATAAATGTCAGTGAGTATACATTCGCAGCCCGGACGTGAAGGGGAGATGCTATTTCCACCCCCACATATCCCAGAGGCCGGTGTCGGACGTTATTTATGTTGCTTTGACCGTATCTGACAGTTGCCACAGATCGCTGACGGTGACGTCACAGCTGTTGCTTCGTTTGTCCGGATATTCCTCTCACTGCCACCGCCGTCAGCGTCGGCGTCCTTTATCAATACCAACTCTGCATGCGATGTTCACTCAACTCAAATCTTACACAACTGGTGGTTTCTTTTTTGTGCTTATAATTAAATTATAAATTACTTTTTTTATTTTATATGCAATAGCTGCATACTGTATGGTGGATAAAAAAAGTTGAGAATCCACACAGCTCTTTATATCCACTCCAGAATGTTCAGGAATGGTTACAAACTTATAAGAAATTATAAACAATGGTGTGCATAATGTTGAGTGTAATATAGAAATTCTTCGATACAGCCAGGTTTGTGCAGGTAATAAATAATTTATTATTTCCGTTAACTTACGAGTAATCTTTTTGTGCCACAGTATGTAACTCACAACACCTATTTATAACCTCTTTTATTAATAAGTGTCTGCTTAAGCTAGATATAATTTAAACTTTTTATTATTTTATTGAAATTTATTTCTAAATTAATTTTGAGGATGGTTTAAAATGTGGCTAGCAGTGCAATTGTTTTTTATCTTGACTATACAATCTCAGAGATAGTCGAGTTTGGGAAATTGGATCTGTGAGATTTGCCTGGATTCGCTCGGCTGTGCGAACGACCATGCACGACCCTCCTAGACCTATAGTTTAGAGACTTCCATTCAGCAATACTTTTGCTGGATGAGCAAGATTTAGTAAGAAAATCTGGTACAAAATATTTTAATATTATAAATATAAGAACTGCTTATTGATACTAAGGGAACTTTTATTTCCAACGGATACAAAATTACTCACAAAGCTGATACATGATAAATCAATCTTTTATGTTTTATTATTCTTAATTTTCCTCTTATTTTTAACATAAAAAGTACAACAAAAATATTTATATGTTCTGTTAAAAAACCATTGTTCAAATACATTTGTAAATTATGTAAACAAAAGCAAATTATATTTCATGTTTAACTGAAATGACGCAATATGAGCCATACACACACATCCGATGCGTTGGTAAACAAAATTAATAGGGTAGTAATAATGAGCATGCGTTATTTGTTGATTAATGTAGATTCCATGAAAATAGTTTGATGAGAGTTGATTCATTGTTGACAGATCCGTCCAGAAATGTATTGTACACTGTATTACACAAGCAAACACAACAATAAATGACAACATTGCAGAGTGGGTAGAGAAAAGTGGGACCCATGGCTGTGACAACTTCAATCGGACTATTTACATGAAATATACTAGTAAAGTTTCCCAAATTTGGGATATTATAGAATTTATTTGATATTTATTTGAATATTATAGAATCATGACGTAAACATTCCTTTATGTTCTGCAAAATCTAATATAGGCTATGTAAAAAATAACCATATTAAATTTGATCGTAACTTGAACATTCATCATCATTCAACAAGAAATAAATCAAAATTAAAAGTTCCCTTAGTAAAATATATGAAGAGCCATAGAAAATTAAACTTGAAAATAAAATTATTTAATGATTTGCCACAAAGCTGATAATCACTGTCAGACAGGAAGTTTAAAGAAAAAAATTAAAAGTGTTTTGATAAAAAAATGTCCATATTCTATGAAGGAATACTATGAAAATTTCTGGAAATAGTGATAATAGATAAATAACTTTTAAAATTAATTTTATGTATATTTTCTTATTGTCTTGTATTTTCATGATACCAACGACAATAAAATATTATTATTATTTTATATTTACTTATTTTTTTATGTTAACACAAGAAGACAATTAAGAAAGCATAACGGTACCGAAACAAGACATTTATTTGAAATTTGTATTCAAATGAACAAGTTGTTATTTTGGATTAACATTTTATGTATTGGTGAAATACAATTTTTATATCGAAAGTACTTCATTAAAAATGCAAAAACTTATCAAATTTACTACATTTAGTCGTTTTTTGGCCAAAACATGTTCTCTTGGTAAGCTGTATATAACAATATAAAAGCTTGATGGTCTTGCACGAAAATGAAATACTATCTATTCCACCGTAAAATGGAAACAATTTTTTCTGGTTGAATTTGTATTGTTTTTGCAAAGAACTCGTGGGTGTATCGAATCATGTTAGCCTCGCCATGTTAGTAACAGTCTGTCTTACTAAGGAGATACAAATGTTTGGCTGCACTCGCTTTCAAACGCCGACATCTACAAAATAAATTCTTCTTGATCGTTTGAAGAAGAATTTTGTGTAGGAGTTGAGTCAGATTTTAAAAATATTATCCATTTTGAAGTTGATCACCTTCTCGTACTTTATATCATAACTGTTGAGTTCTGAGTTATAATGAAAGCAGACGTTCGGCAAGGTCTGAATCATGAAGTACGGTTATAGACTTACTAAATCGTTAGAACGGACCAAATATCAAAAGCAGATCTATGTTTAATCTATTAATAACGAAGAGGTAGAATCGTTGAGTTAAAATATGAGGGATGATCGAAGAAATGTCTTGTTAAATCACTGTTCAAGTGTTGTGCAATTTAGGCCTTAAACCTTTTGTTGTACTAAATACATGTGCTTGAAGAGAAACCTTCCAGTAAGTTCGTTAGACAGTATAAGCACATCTTAGTGAATATCGTCGTCAGTGAAGACCTAGAATCCGAGCTTCATACTATTAATCTTTTATGCATATGTTAAATTAACTGAAGAGTGGAGTAAAATCATAAAATTATAGTTGAAAAATGATAATTTGACGTCAGAGTTGTAAATCTGGTGCTCGGGGCCATCAAAGGCGGTTTCTGTACAAATAGCTCGCCTGGCGGCCGGCTATACGCTACACATATAAACTCACGCTTTGAAACAACGCGCTTAATTAGTTACACGGAGAAATACTGCTTTTGCGGCTTAAATTTTATTTATGTAGAAGTCTTAGAATATTGTTCTTTTATTAAATGAAAGTGTATAGTAAGTTTGGTGGTGTTAATTTTTTTTATGAAATTTAACACATGGTCCCAATAAAACAATTAATTTGGGAATTAAAGGTGAAACATACCAAGCGATTTCTCTCAATCAGCGAAAATTAATAGGTTATGGAATATTCGTACCTAGGTCTTTAAAAGTTCACGTTTAGTGAATCTAGAATATTGACATCCACAAAAAAACTTTTTAGTGAACCGTAAATTTGCCAAAACCGTTCCAAATCAAAATCCACGCAATCGTTATCATTTATAAATAAACTGCATTTTTTGGAAGCGCGGTTTTGGCTTCCTAGTTAAGTATATTAAGCCTACCAGCATTTGTATCAAAGCAACTCGTGTACAAATTATTGTCTCAAAATCTTACAAATGAGCTCAACATTTCTCTCATTTGCGTTTACAACTGGACGCGGTGTACTACAAACTACGCTCTCTATTTTTCAACGCCTGCTGATAGCTTTTCCCGCCAAAACAGAGCTGTGCAACATCATCAGCTGGCCGGCTTCCCACCGCGCCGCCGCTGCGGGTATTCTAGGCTGCCAACGTCATTCGCTCGGTTTCAAACATTGTTCCCCCTACAGCTGACTGAATTTACTACACAAACTTGGTTAATCCTTTATTTAAAACAAATGCAGACACAATGTATCCAGGACAAACTAAGGTAGATGACACCAACAGCTGATAGAAGGGGCCCTGCACCTTTGACGTCATGTTGTTTATCTTAACACATGAGTGGTTTGCTTTGAATATTTTAAGTGCTGCACCTTTGACGTCATCGATTTTGTTATTTTTTTTGTTGATGTCACCTACCTTCTTCTCATTCTAGATTTCTTGTGCAGACACACATTATAGTTGATGCAATCTTTTTTACACTTAAACCCTTTTGTTACATATAAACATTGAGATGAAATTTAATGGTTTAAACAAAAAAAATCAAACAAAAAAGAAATATGGACTTCTCTGTCTTAACTATTTTTCCGTAAAAAAAATACAATACTCTACTAAATTCTAATGAAACATTAAGAGACACTTTTTAACGTGTAATTGAGAAGTGCACCTATGCTAATAAAGTGAAGTGTGTGAAAGTGAGTGAGTGTGTGTGTGTGTGTGTGTGTGTGTGTGTGTGTGTGTGTGTGTGTGTGTGTGTGTGTTGAAGTGTGTTGTCCTATGCTTAGTAGTGTACAGAATATTGTAGTTCAACTGCAGTACACGCAATATTCTTATATTTGTATTGTATTTATTTTACTTTACTCAAACAAAACTCATCTAAAATGACCAACATCACCAGTCTGATGAGGATATTTCACCGATATCGTCGTCTATCTTAGCATTGCACGTTGCCTGTGTTGCCGGACAACAAAGGTCCCAGTTCGATCATTACGTCATAATCTTCGATAACGACCTCCCCGCGTCTACCCTTCTACCTTATTATAGTTTTTTCTATGTAAGGTGGATGTATTTTTAACTATTTTTTTTATTTATTGTTTTTCTACAAATTCAATGGGATTCTAAATTCGACATTTTTTGCAGCTCTTGTATTGAATTTGCTTCAGGGTAGGCTACATTGCAACTAAAAACTTTTTAGTTTTTTTTCTTACTTTGCGTGATCATTTGCCGACACAATGAGCATTGGTCTTAATCGTTGACAAGTATATTGCAGCATTTAAACCATAAAAGTGTTAAAGTAATTTAAATTAATAATAAAAAATTATTTTTAATTTTTTTCTTGATTTCAGGTACGTACCTATTATTCCTGATACCTTGAAGCATGTGTTAAATTGGTAAGTGTTAGTAAATTGCTTTAGCTTTAAAAATAGTCACGATTTTTAACAAATTAATTTTTTACACCTGACGGATCGTAACATAATACTAAATTTTGTTACGGAACCAAAGTAGACCAAGGATTATTGACTCAAATGTTTAACGTATAACATTCAGTGCACTTTTTCTCATTAAAGGAAATGTGGGACGTTTCTAACGCACAATAATGAAGCTTTAGAGCGAAGCCCGCTCATTAGAGTTGTCGCCTCCAGTGCTCGCCGCTCGGAGACAAATGCAGTCGTTTAGTGAGGCGCGGAGTCGCTCTCCAAACTTGCTCTGCGTTTTGAAATATACGATTTTTCTATCAGAACACACACAACTAGTTAGGTTTGGTCTTACCTAGCCTTATAGCACAGAAATTTTTACATTCGCTTGGAACTTACACTTAACTATTTTTATGAGAACTAACGAAGGTCATGAAATGTCTATATTACAAATTCAAAAAATACTTTTAACTGTAGGGGTGGTGGTGTCAGGGTTAAATTCAGCATTTTAAAGTTGGCTTCCCCTAAACATATGAATCTATATTTTAAGTTTTAAAATGGCTACAAAAATCTTAAAAAAATAATGATGTCCGATTTTTAAATCCCTTTTATGATTTTTATAAACTTCTGTCACAATCATCATTCACCGAACATTATGTTCAAAGTTGGACATAAATTAATTTGTATAAATTTGTTTTTGATATATCCTTAATAATGTTATTTAAATTTTATTGCACAAAATCATCTGCACTTCTCGTAAATGTCTTCGATTAATATGGATGACATTGAAACATAGTCTACTTTGAGCAGCAATAATATAATTATTTATGGTTTTGTCAAAAATTCATAAAAGATGGCTTAAAAATCGTCAAAAATGGCTTAATATTGTAGGATTTTATTTTTATGAGAAGTAAACATTTAATTGTTAATTATTTAAAAATTATTAAAAGATATACATTTCATTTTATACAGTTTAAGTTAATCGTTCAAAGGTATTAAAAAATTTGGCCTAAAATCAAAGGTATTAAAAAATTTGGCCTAAAATTCTTTTTTTAATATGACACTCCATTGAAACATTCATAGAGTATTATAATTTTCATAATTGTCTAATCTATTTAAAATTATGTATATTATCATTATAAATTGCCTTAAGAGGCGTTGGAGTGCCGCCATGTTGGATTATTTCCATAAGAGCAATGCTAAGCTTGTCCCCGGCATTTGTCATATAATTTCTTTATTTTTTGCTCCGATTGGTTCAGAATGAATAGCGTTTGAATCACAATTAAATTCCCCGTTCCTGTTACGAGATCGATTCTTTGTAAATAATTCATAAAATTCTGTAGAAAATGTGTTAAAAGTAGTAAAAAAACTTGCTTTGTTTGGCATGTTAGTAAAAACACTAATTTTTATTAAAAAATTCCTTTGCAATCCAATCCGCCCTGATGAACCCTTTATTTGAGCTATAATTATTTTCTGATTATAATTAAAGAGGTTTTTGACATCCCGTTTAACATTGCTCTTATGGGGGAAAGCGGATTTAAATTGACTCCTCTTAATCAAGCAGTATTAAAATAAATAGAGATGTCTCTTCAGTCTTGGCAGTTGGACCAATTTAGGACAAACATTTCCCTGTCGAGTAATGTGTCAAGCACCCCCTCAAGACGGAGCTAAATATGTCTGTTTGTATGTCCCCGACATAATGAAAACGCTTTAGTCTGAGTTAGTATAGGTTAGATTGAAATAGGTTAGATTTATTGTAAAATGTATCTTTGAAATTTCTGTTTAAATCAAACAACTGGGCACTAGGCTGTAATTTGTTCAAGCATTATATTAGCAGTATTATTTAAATTAGCATTATATTAGTGCAAGAATCTATAATCTGCATTGTATGTTACATTTTATTATCCCTCCAGATATTATTATTAGCACTTCAGATATATATTAAGATAAAATGTTTGTTTCTAGTTTAAATCCCTCCCCATCCCAAAATTCTCGATAAGAATCTTTTAAAAAAAACTAAATTTTTGTAGATTAAAAACTAATTTATGCATTTTAATATTACGCTTTGAATAGATTGTCCAATACAAAAGTAATGCTAATCAAAATCTTACATGAATTATGATAAACTCCCTCAAAACGCCAATCTATGGAATTTATTATATCACAACACACAATTTGAAATTACTTAATTTAGAACATCTGTTTAAACTCAATGGTTGTGGCAGAGAAGGATATATTTTACTGTTTGTATGTGAGCGGGGTTTGCGTCATGCCATAACCGTAGGTCGCGTCGCGTCGTCGCCCACCACGCGCCGTGTTACTACGAGAGCCACGTACATGTACGGCTAATGGGGAAAACATGTACCCGCTGTGTACCATAATAACCCATGGTTTTTCGCATATGCACGCCTCACCAGATTAGTTCTGGATTGATTCATCTTCCACACTATCCTTGTAATGTAAATTCTTCCTTTTATCATGCCATAGGTTATTGTACGACACATTTTATTTTTTTGGCTACTTTAACTTCTTGAAGACCTTGATTATTTTGAAAATATCATTTTATCGTAATGTTTGAAGTAGATTAAAGTTTAAAGTAAAGTAATTTAAAGTTTAACTCTGCCATTTGACTAGGTCATACTTTCAATGTCGGGTAATGCACATAAGTGTATAATACACTTTACAATAATTAAATAAATCCACAAATAAATCAATTATATATTTGACAGTCTATTAAAAATAAATCTATCGCAATAAATTTATTTGTAAATTTGGTTGGTAAACAAAACTACTAACGTGACTCAAACCACCAACCATTCACCAACCACCAACAAATTCACCACGATACTAATTAACTAATAATTCAGGAATTTACAATTTTTAACGTATTTTTCCTCCACCTACTATCTAAAGCCGTATTTACTCCTTGGAATAGAGTAGTAAAGTACTAATTTCTATCCCATGTGACTTGAATACTTAATCTTTCTACCTAGGGAAAACTCGAGTTTGTTCGTACCACGGGGCTAAAGTTAGTTACATAAGAATAACATTAAAAGAGAGATTAAAAAGAACATGAGCCACAGTCAGCTGTTACTTGTATTTGTTTCGTTACTCATTGTTGACTAATAGCAGCTGTAGCTGCTGCTCACCCACTGCTGACCATTCAGTCAGCAGTGGGTGAGCAGCATCTCTAGTATTAGAGATGGCCGTGGCAGTGTAGGTGTTTGTTTACATTTTGCTTGGGTAGGCTATTAACCTAAGAAGTCCAAAACATAAGTGTAAAACTTTTGACTAGGCTTAAATTGTATTTTGTTTTTTTCGTGATCTTCAAAATTGATATGGCCTACCTTGTGTGTTTTTTATGTTGATGTGACAGATCTAGCTTGACGAAGGGATCATATGAAGGTAAAGTTAAATTATCTACGGTAGGCCTATTAGGCCTAAATTTTATTCGTGTAGGTGGAGGAAAAATGTTGTGTGCATCAAGGGACTAAAGTACTTTTCTCCCTCAGGGAAATTGTCGCCCTCGGCTTCGCCTTCGGGCGACAACACTTTCCCTTCAGGGAGAAAACATTGTACTTTAGTCCCTAGAAGCACAAATAACTATTTTTTTAAACAGATAATTTTAGACATAACTCCCATGGGAAATAGACATTCCTTCATTCAAGACTGCTTATTATTTTTAATTTCCTAGAAAAGTGACTTTAAATTACGCATTATTGAAATTATTTTAGTTTTTTATTTGAAATTTTTATTTTAACATGATTATTTTATAAAGTTAAATTGTATTCCCAGATTTGTGCTGATGAATTAGTTTGCTTTGCATTAAGTTAATTTTGAGATCAGGGGAAACACAACTACTGCTTATGTACCTATGAACTTTGAGGGTTATGGTTCCTTTTTATTGATGGGATCTATCAACAACCATGAGTATTGAGTAAGTTTAACTATTTATGTAACCGATCCAAACTATACGGGTATGTATCAAATATGTAAAATAACTGGCCCTACCAAGAAATATAAAAATAAATTATTACTACTAATATGCATTGTCAAAGAAAAGTTCTGCCGATATGTTAGTTTTATAATGAGCTAAGATGTTGTCATTATAGAGACTCTACTGGAGACTCTAAGACAAGTCCAATGTGGCTGTACGTCAAACTAAAATTAATGGCCAACGAGTTAACGCAAATTAGATAATAGGACGAGGTAACTGTGCCACTAACACTATTATATTTGAGGTCATTATATCAATTTAATATTTAATTATTACACGGACCAATGTATTAATATTTTATGTATTAATATTTTATGTATTAATATTTTATGTATTAATATTTTATGTATTAATATACCTTTGTATTAATATTTTAAACTGTGTGATTGTTTTATGATTTGTTTTAAAATGGTTTTCTGTCGAGTCAATTTATTGACGATTTCATCTTCCTTGATGTCTTTCTTTGAACGCATGAAAAACCGTAAATCACGTTTTATTCCCTAATGCATTATTTTGGTCCAACGTACCTGCAGAGATACTCCTAGTTTTTATTATAATGTAAAACGAAACGATAACTTAGAAACAGTTTAGTACACATAGTTAGTAGAAGTCATTCGTAAAATATTTGTTTATTAGTTTCATTTGTGATATTTTCTTGAAAACTTTCACATAAATATTTAGTTTTTTATTATTTGTGTGATATTCTGAAATATTTTGTTGTGATATTGTCTTTGAGTTTACTTGCCCTGAACTAATTTTGTTAGATTATGATGGTTAACTTTGTTTCTTTCTATTAGGAGTCCAAAAAAACGCCATTGTAAGAATGTATAATTTCTTTAAATGGTCATAAGTGCTGATTTAACAGAGTGCTGATAGAATTTGCAATGAATCTTTAAAAATTCGTTCTATAAGCCAAACGTTTTTTCTGTTGTTACAAAGTGTCGTCCATCCAAATACAATGATAGGTTATAAGGTTAGGTTAATATAATTAATCGTAATATTTTTTGGAATTCTCGTTTGATTATTTATGTGATCAAGAAGAAACCCTCTTTCAAACTCAGCTTGCAAAAGCTACGTTGACGTAAATTTCCTAAACCAGTTGTTACCTTTAATCATATAAATCCAAAATTAATAAATTTTCTTCACAGAATAAATTATGTAATTGTTTTATTTGAATTTACTCTCGAACTTTTACAATCAACTTACAAGTTATTATATCACAGATCATGCATTGTCCAGTGTGTCTGGTAAATGCACAAATCGTGACTTATACAAGTAACTTAGCTAACTCTAGCATTCACAATTATATCCATAATAAAATACCAGTTTCATTATTTTGTTATTTTGTAATACCTTATTTAAGAGTAACCAAGTAAAATCGAATATAATTCCATCATAATTTAAATTTGAAGAGTGTAAGATACAATAAACGGTCTATTTAGAAGGCTGTACCAGTTAAAACTTTTTAATCACAAAGGCCCGACACTCGTAGAAGCCCAACGCCTTGATGCCGCGGTTCTTTACGGATCTTTCTCCTGCGCTTTATCTGGGACAATATTTCTAGCTTCTTTAGCTGTAATGACGTTTACCACCCAAAGAGCCGAGGCGGCAAGATATTTCATTTTACACAAGACTCTACCACCAACCGCTTTTAAAAAATAGAGTGCATTGTTCCATGTAGGCTTAGTTATATTTTTGCCTAGATAACATATACCGGGTGTCCACAAAGTCTTGCTCTGATATATAGCTTTGCTTTACGTACACCATTATAGCCACACGCATCTTACATTTCTTATTTTAGATTTTTAAAGTAATTTAATCTAGTTTTCTCCCATTAATTTTCTTTTTAACAACTAAACTTAGCTGATTGACAACAATGCAGTTTACTTATAATGAAGTACAAAAAACTAATTGTAAAGTTCCGATTAAGCGTCACCTTGTTCAACACACTGGTCCTCTCTGGATTATTAAATACCCAATACGGATTTTGCTAGTTTCAACCCTATAAATTATTCCGACTGAAAAAGAATAGGGGAATCTAAAACCCCTAAACAATCCAAACTAGTTCTTATTTTCCAACAGGGCGAAATAACCAGTAACACATCATAAAGCAACTTGACTCTCTGCATTAAGATTTAGTAGTATTTTGCTGTTATTCAAGTTTGTTTTAAAGAGGCGAACGGGACGACCGACTACGGTAGGTGGTGAGAGAGGGCATTAGTTTGGGAGAAGTACGTAGTTCCGATGATGTATCAATGGCAGTAACCGTATTCTGCCGCTATCAACATCCTTTTATCGCCTTCTCTCTAAAAATGGCATGAGACTTTACACTCTTTACAATTTTTCTACAAGAACTCGAACAAATAAAGTGTTTCTTTTCTTTATGTAGTTACTCAATTCATATAGACATAATATAATGATAACTAAGTACACTACAAATCGGTCGAATTCCTATACAGTAATTTTGGAGGCTACCCTAAAAAAGTTAAAGCTTGTATATTCCTTAACAGAAATTCTACACAATATTTGTGAATATTTTATTAAAGATTAAATGCTGTTGTCTTCGGGTGACCCGAAGGTAATTCAGAATGATCATGACGAATGCAAAACCAGGGCTCTGCTTCTTTATTGACTGAATATCATAGAAATGGTAAATACAATCATATAACTAGCCTATTGGTTTATTTTCAATCACATTACAATCATAATATATCACTGCTATGAAAGTGAACTCCTATTAGGACTCAAAGTACTAATTCACACATTATAGATAGCAATGATGAAATATCGAATTGCAATAGAAGATTCATTGATGAGTTCAATTGGAGTTTCAACTGTCATCGAACTTAGACATTTAATGTTTTCTTATTTTCTTAGTTTCTGCTTTAAAATTAAATTATGAAAATTAATACTGTTAATTTGAAAGTAATTACGTTGATTGTAAACCATTGTAAAATAAACCGACGCAAGAAGAGTTTTCAGATTCACGGATGGCTGACCGCCGTTAATTAATTCATTTTTCGCTGCCCCTGCTCGCGCTGAGCCGATTTATATATTTTCCTCTTGTTTTTAATTTCAAAAGAAAATTCATAAAAGGGAATATGAAATTATTTTTTATTTTGTTGTTACCGTAAAGGTTTTTGTAGGCTTAAACTTTTAAAATTAAAATAGCTCATTTGATAGTAGCTTTGATCAGTAATATTGGTTTATTCTACTTCCTTAACATTATATTTTTTCATTTGTGTTATTTTATATGTTTTGTTTCTACTTTTCCTTTATTGGGAATCGAATAAGTTATACTTTTACTGCGTTTTTTATGAAATGGTGATGTACATCAGCGTTGATTATTTTCTTTACAGGAGGCCATGATAAGCAATGCACAGAAATTTCACTGTAATACATGTTGAAGAAATAATTTGAATCAAGAGAAATTTGGGTGTCTCAAGAATTCTAGATTTACCATCTCAATTGAAAACGGTCCAACACCGAACCAGTTTAAAATATGAATTGTTAAATTTATTTAAAAACTGTTGCACAAACTTTCGGAAAATAATTATTTTTACTTCAAAATGATATTATACCTCGTTACTTTTATACTTTTTCTAAAGCAATAACAGCTTTTACATAAATAAGTTTTATCAGAGACTGTAATTTAATAAATATAAAATATGAGTGGAGAATATGGGTACTAAAACAGGCTTGGGTTTTGTGCAAAAAACGTGTATCTGTGCTCATGGTTTTCGAGAAAAGAGGATGGTCAAGGGACGGGGTTGGGTTACTTTCCTAAAAACATCGGTCTATTGTAACTAGGTCGACATCAAGATCTAAAATTGTTGCATTTGATTTGAGACAAAACGCGAATAAATTCAATTTTAGAATATACTCATCGAAACCATGAGCACAGATACACTGACCCATCTAATGACCTTAATATAACTTACTGTATATTTCGAGTAAGTATTTTTTGAAAGAATGAAAAGATAAAATCAAATTATCAAACTTAGGTGCTTGGAGTGAGTAGATACAGTAAAATCTGAATACAGTGATCATTTGATTTGAAGTTATTAGCTTTATAAATTCAAAGAGTATTTTGTAGATTCTATAGTTGTTAATTAGCCTACAATTGGAAGGAAACAATTCCCCAAAACACTAATCTGATACGCTGCCGAAACCAATTTAACTTCTCTAATTACCTTTACCATTTGTCAATGGCAGTGGTGGGCCGATTTATTTACTCATTCATTGTCAGTAGTAAACTGTTAAACTAACTTACCAAACCGGCCTTCCCGATTGGACTACGGGCTGGAATTCGAATGTTTAACATTGTTCTGTAATCAATTTTAAGGAGAAAAAGATCCTGATGCCAATATACACTTCGAAAAGTGATTTAGTGGTCATATTAAATAATAAGAATAGGTAAATTTGCTCTAAGTTTCCAGCATATTATAATTAGCAGAGTAGCGACCTCACTGGTTATAGAGGTTTGCCGACCCACTACGTTTAATTCATGCTAATACAATTAAATTACGATTTTTCAAAGAAAATAAAACAAATAAAATTGACCAATTATTTGGTTTGATTTTTTAAATCGATGAGCAACACAATAAAAATTTAAAGAACCTAAAAAACTAAAAAAAAAAAAAAAAAAAAAAAAAAAAAAACGGCAGCGTTAATGTTATTGGATCCTACTTGTCTCAAAACGTTATCGCAATTCTTGCATTTACTGGAGAGTCAATTTTTTAAATAGGCTAGTGTAAGGGTGTTCGGCACAATTACGGACATCCAATGTATTGCTTGTAAAGCTCAATCCTTGTGTCATTAATACGATTAAAATCTACGTCAAAAGGAACGACAGCTAACAGGACGCAATAGCCGCAACCTTAACGACTCCTGGTTATGACGTACGTTGTGAATACGCCCTACTGACAGCTAATTTCCTTCCTTCCAGTTTTATTTACGTTGCATTTTGAGTTTTCAACATCATAAGAAAAAGAAATGAAATAATAATTTGTTTCTAACGGTTAAGTCTATCCTTTTACTTTAAATGGCCTTAGGTCGTTTTAGTCATCAGTTGATTTTTGTCTCATCGCCAAGTAAATCAAACCTCAAGAATTTTTCATTTCCTAACAAAAGATAATACGCAAAAATAAAAAATAACACGAGTAAAGTAAAAAGTTGAAATTAAGACTAAAAATAACAATGTTGTTTCGTTCAGCTATGCTATCTTCCCACTATTTATTCGTCAGATCGGTCTATTACTTTTTTTTAGGCCGGTTTACTATATCATATGATCACATTAAATGTGGCTCAAGTAGGGATGGTCTATGTTGATATTTAATTTTACTATTGCATGCATGGATTGCCTGACAACTTATTAGTAAGCTACTTAGTTTTAACTTGCATTCTTTACTTGATAAATCAAACATAAAAATATTAAAAATTTAAGGTAAACATAACTATAACACAAGGAATATTTGTTATACATTGTTGGATGGATAGGTAATGAGATTCTAACAAAATATTTTGTTAATCAAACAAAATAACAAAGATCTATTGGAAATTCGCTGAGTAGGCTACGCAAATCTGCTGCGATGGGGTATTTAACATTTAGTTGGTTGTTTTCTTAACAACTAAGCTTTCTCTTCAAAATGACGAAAAACTGCGAAAATATTCCCCTTTAGTCATAGCAATAATTCACAAACCAATAAAAAAAATTATTAAAATATTGTTAATATAAATTAATTTGCAAAATTAATATTTAGATCAATTATAAGCTGAACTATTCATTGGCCATTGTAAATACAGTGTATTAAATTACAACATTTATTTATTACATATTATGACAAGTATTATCCTTACATAAAATAATGCATTAACTTATAAAAAAAAGTAAACAAAGAAGTTTTATTTTCAGCGTTTTTCGGTTTTTAATCAAATGTTAAACCCTCCAAGTGATCCTCAAGTTTTGATTGGACTTCTCCCTCCAGGTGTAGCGCTAGACAGACATGCAACTACATTTTGCTCCGTTTTATTTACTACTCTAAACTCAAGGCTAATTTTAAAATATCCCAGAACTATAATTTAAAAACATTATTTCTTAAAGGGCAGTGCTATAAAGGGCTATTCTTGTAAAAAATGATTGTGTTTATAATTTTTATTTTAGTTTATTTATTACCTTATTTAGTATACGTTAATACCATGTTAAGTTAGTAAAATAATTTATTTTAAATATTTATGGCAGCCATTTTTAATAAACCCTGAAGTATATAAATGATTAGATGCAATGTGATTTCCTAGCACTGGTTTTAGTACACTTTATTAGAAATAATGAAGGTTTATTTCATATGTCTGAAATTTTTATGAAAGAAATTGTATACCCTATGGAAAAACTGTTTAACTTGAAGTTTATTAGATTTTAAATCAAACCAATGAATACAGAGTCTTATAAGAAGAACAGGCCCCATGTTAAATATTCTGCCGTTTTTTTAATTGGGCATCTCAACACCTGGCTGCGCTGAGCGTTGGCTGTTCCAACTGCTCTACGCGCCCCCACGCCCCTCATTGTTGTAATTAATTGGTCATCTCACCACCAGGTTGCGTCGAGAGTTGGCTGTTCCAACGTACGGATACACACAGCTGGCTGTTCCAGTTACACTACATCCCCCCTCCAGCCACCGCCGCTAAAGCACCAATTCTAAATTACAGCGTTTCATTGCAAAAAAATAATAGTTCTTATTGAAAATTGTAATCTTTCATAGTAAAAACTAGGCTACCACTAGGCCTAAATAAAAAAAAAAACTACGGTGTTAATTTAATGTTAGATTAAAATCGTTATGATAAATATGTAAAAGCATTGCGAAGCAATTTCTTTCAAATTAATCACATGAAAAGTTGGTCTGCGAGAAAGTTTTTTTTTTGTTATTGCTTTGGTAAATTTTTTCTTTGAGAAAGTAGTTGAGAAATACTTACATTCGCACAGTTAATTTAAAGTTGGCCTAATATTTAAAACCCGTAGGACTCTTTCTATGCTTATTCAAAGGTAAAAGTTTAATTGTTGATTGGCAGGTAGCCGTAGGCCATGCCGACGGCCGTGATTAGTAATTAGTTTGTAGTTTTGTAATTACAGAAGTAGATGGTTAGTACTACTGTACTCGTGTACGTTATCAACGAGGTAAACCTAAAATAACAAGACCCATAACTAAAACTTCTTATTACAAAATATTAGTTGCATGAAGACTTATATAATTTTTTACTAATATTAAGTTTACTAAAATATCAATTTTCCTCATTAATGTTTCCAAAAGAGGTATTTTAATGTTTATTGGAATGTAATGACTCATTCTATATTTTTTTGGATTTTAAATTAATTTAATGTAATAAAGTAACATGGCCAAAATATTTAATAAGGCCTATTAAATCATTCATAAAAAAAGGGATTTTGGCTGTGGACGAAAGCTCGTTCACGTTAAAAATTTTGTTTTAATTAAAGGTAGAATTCTTTCCAGGTCGGTCCATAATCCATAAACATTACACTCTCGTATCTTACATATCAGAAAGTTTTGTCTTGTCTAGGAGCTATTACCGTTTAATTTATTTACTAATATTCCAATGAGCGTTACATAGTTGTAAAATTTTATACATTAAACGATGTGCAAAATCAATTTTTTACCATCATACAGTTCTGCCAATTCTGCCTTTCCAAGAAACATTATATAATTTTTCCCTACAGAAAAGGTTGATAACATGGGTAGGATAGCGAAAAATCTGACTAAAATTACATTTTAAACCATTAAAAATTATTGTTGCATGACCTTTTGATTCAAATTCTAGAGTACATTCTGGTTCTAACGTTCACGTTGGCCACACTTTTACGACATTGTATAACGTTAACGGCGAAAACTTAGAGGGTTACTTTTAATTAATTATATAATTTACATTTACCTTTATAAATTCATTCTTAATTTATTTTTATTATAAATCAACTTTTTTTTATTTTTTTGAAATAGCAATTTCATAGCACTGTAACAAATGAATGTACAGAATAACAAATGTTTTCATAATTTTTGTTCAATTTGATTTAATATTTATGCGGCCATGAAATTTATTGAAGACAAAGTAAATTACAAATTGTATTATACTAATAATATAATAATGAAACAGCTCGATATTAATTTTTGTCAATGACCCCAAAGAAGTCTGTGGCTCAAAATAAGTAGACTCCTCGCTCTGCGATCTAGCGCCTTTAATGTAGTTTAGAATTGAAAGTTTCGCAAGATGTTGTGTTTATTACTGTGGAATAGCCTACATATTTTATGAGTACAGTATAGGTTACAAAAGTAATTTTCAATTTAAAAATATTTAGCATTACATTATTTATTTAATTATGATTTAAAATAACATATCTTGTTTAGAAAAACAAGCATCATAGAATACTTCAGCATTGCTGGACGAAATAATGGTTATGTTTAATTATATAGAGTGTAAAAAATTATAAGATTTCACAACTATGTTCTTAACAAATATTAAGTAAAAAATAGATAGTCAATACACCTTGTAATTCTTATGAAATCATAGACCGAACGATGAAGTGAGAGAGTGCGAGACTCAAAGTGAATTTCTTCAAGGCACTATTAATTCAGTTGCCAACGATCAAAACATTTAATCGTAAATTACTCAATTACATGATGAAATTCATCTAAATGTCAACAACTTTCCCGCAGAAAGTTTGTTTCTAACCCAAAAATATAAAAATTCCTCGCTTAGTATCTTTTTAATGTCAGACTAAATAAAAAATTAAAAGTTTCCAACTTGTAAATTACATATATTTCACAAATTAAAAAATATTCATATTGTGAGATTCTGCATTTCATACAGAAACCGAATATATACGTTTTATAGCATATCAACCAGTTTGGTTAGGTCCAGGGGCGTGTAAACGGCGGCGCGCTATCCTTAAATTAACGCTGATTTCGCCGTAGATGTAGGTTGAAGAGGGGGGATTTCACAAGGAACGGCACAGGAGTACAGCGCGCGCAGCCAGGTGGTGAGATGCCCAATTAAAAAAAAAGTGGCAGAAATAAAGCCATAAGGCCTGTTCTTCTTATAAGACTCTGTATTCATTGATCAAACCATAATGTTTACAAAAGTGAAGTAATAATAATAATAACATTCGTTTTAAATTACATAAGATATTAAAATAAAGAGTTATTTACTGACCTTTTCTATACATTATATATCCAGTAATTGATGGCTATATATTTCATTTTTGTACTTTTAAATGTAATTATACATTTATAGCATTAATATTTTTACAAAATATGGAGAGTTTGACAGAATCTAAAAATAAACGCTAATTAAGTTAATTCTGAGAACGATAATTTATTTATTCATAGTATCATCTGACGTGGGGATCTCTATTGACTAATTTCTCAGTAAATGTGAATTTAAATCCTAAGTTTTTTTAATGCATTAATATGAAAGTCATGAACTTCATCGTTTAATGTTCAAACTAATTTTCTCTTCATCAATGTTCTTATAAAACCGAATGTTTATTGTAAAATCTTCTCAACAACATCACAATAGAACCTTTTTTCGCAGCATCATCGAACTAAACTATCTTGTAGGTGAGAATTCAGTTTAGAATGTAAAGTGTATAAATTCCGCGTGGTATCAGTAAGTAGAGTAGCATGAATGCAGATCAGTGTAGCCACCAATCCTGAGCGAAAAGTAACTAGATCAAAGAAAATTTGTCCCTAGAAATCCCAAGAAAATATTTTGTCCCTAGAATGTCCCTTTCAGGTTTGAAATGTCCCTAGATTCGTCCCAAGAATGGCAACACTGATGCAGCTTTGCCCCGCCGCGCCGCGCTGTTGTCGTCGCGTCCCCGCCCTGTCTCGGATGACAACAGCCGCTTCCTTCGTCGTCGCTTTTGTTTATCGCCACTTCACCGTACCCGTGTCTAATTACAATTGCACTCAATGTCTGCATATTGTATTTCTAATCTTTCTGCTATTTTAAGTTCCGTTATATTTTATTCAAATCCTATTTGTGCCAAAAAAGGATTTAAAGTTAAATTTAAAAATAAGTTTTAGCTGAAACAATCAATTATTTGTATTTAATTTTATAAAAAATAAATCTGGTATTAATTTCTTAAAATATAAAAAATGAGTGTCATACAATTTTGTGATACGTTTTCGATTTACACATTCTGCGCTCACTTATTTCGATTCCACAATTAGTGTAGTAAAATTAAGCCAAAATATGGCTGGAAAATGAAAAAATTTTTGGACATCCAATTTTTGCTGAAATGTGTTGTATGTCATCCCCTGACCTCCCTCAGAAAAGTACCCTGAAATCCCCAGTGGGCAACATGCCTAAAAATGATGGGATGGAGCTCGTGGAGTCAGAAATAAGTCTTTCGTCAACCAATACGTTTATGTATATCAAATTAAAGCTCTTAAGTAGTAGGATTTAATCCCATCTCAAAAGGTTGCTTGAGTCAAAAATGGCAGCCTGTCAACTTTGAATAAAAATTTAATTTTAATCTAAATGCTTAAAAATGTAGTAATATTCGAAATACTTGACCTCTTGAGGTCCGGATTGCGGCAAACTTTTGATTGTACATTTGCTACTTTTGCAAATGTTAAAGTACTTTTGTACTTTTGCTTTTGTAAGTATTCTACATGGACGTCCTAAAGAGGGAGTTTTGAAATTTTTTTCTTAGTCCATAGCCATGCTATACATAGTTTTAAAGGTCTTAATAAGGAGAGTACATAGCCGAAAACCAGACCTCAAAAGATCAAATATGTCGGAAGTTATTGCATTTCAAAGTTTTGACAATATTATTTTATTCTAAATTTTGAACGTCTGCAATTTTTCTCCCGACCGCTATATTTAGGTCGGGTTTACGGCATTGTACTCTACATTTTAAGGCATTTAATTTTATGTATATAAACCTTCCGGAATGTTTTCAAATTTAGTATGCTTAATATCCAAATCTATTTTAACTCCTTATAGGACAACCCCTCATTTTTGGGCATGATCCCCACATGGGATTTCAGGGGACTTTTCGGAGGAAGGTCAAGGGATGCCATAGAACACATTGCAAAAGAAATATTTCATTTTTCCCCGACTAATTTTACTACACTAAATATACTTGGTAGGCTGACTTAAAATGCTGAAGTTAATACATTTAAATTGAGGCAATTATTTTTCTTCGATGTCTAAAAGTTTAAAAGTAAGTCTGAAATCGATGTAATCGCTTGTTGCGAAAGACGCTTTTCAATGTGAATTAATATAACAGATAAGGCTAATTTACTAAGTTTCATTTTAATTTTCTTTCAGTAATATTTACTGTTTGTTCGTCAGATTTTCTAATAATTTCATTTACCGTTTACCGTTTAATTCATGTCACCCTCTTGAATAAAGTTCCTTAGATAAAATGTCTAATATTTTAATAATAAAATGATGGACTTATTTGATTAGTAATGAGTTATTTTACTTTGTATTTTTTTAATTTTTAAAGTATAGGAAAAAATAAGCAAAGTGGTCTATTTAAAACTTCGATTATACTCATCATTTTTATTTTTAAAAAATATTGCAGTATAAAAAATAACGATTCCTAGTAACAATTAAACACTTTCAACATTGTTATTAGACTTGAAAGATTCAACTTGAACAACTAAGCCTGGTTGAGTCTGGTCCCGTTTTAATAACATTACTCGATATTTCAATCTATGTTGTTCAGAAAACTAAAATTACGGCTAAAAACGAATTCCCAATTTTTTATTTCAATTTTGGCAAAATTAAGTGTTTATTTATATGCATACCGATATTTTATTTGCATGTTACTACTAGCGAATTCTTTTACAATTGTCAACTCTATAACATAATTTGCATGCTTAAAAACACACTACATTAAAAGAAATACAAAAAAAAATTTTGTGATAAAAAAATATATTTGTTTGTTTTATTTTGCAGGTGAGTTTGTTACACGAGAATTTCGAAGTGCTGGTGTCTGGTGAGTTTTCTTTTCATTCATGTATGATAACGCCTGCCTAGAGGCAACCCGCAGCACGGCAGAGTAGCTAAATTGCGTTCCGACGAATGAAGGCGCGCCTACTTAGTGATGGAGCGACAGCATCTTTGACGCACTGTATATTACCACTTAATGTTACCAAGATGAACATTATAATTGTCAGCTGAAAATGGAGGTTGTTGATTCCAAGTTTATATATGTTTTGTTACCATCATAGCTTTATACAATATACAGTCAACGGCAATAAAAGTCAATCATGGTGATTCGTCTAGTTTGTAGTTGGTAGTTGTCAAAGTTTGTCTAGTTTGTTAAAAGTCTTTTCTATCAAGATACAAATGTCTAACGCGTATGTTTCTCTTGGTAAACTGTTTCATATTCCAATAATGATATTTACGTGCAATAAATGAAGTGGCTAACATTTAAATAATTATATTACACATGGTACGAGTAGTATATACAATTCACCAGTTATTAAAACCATTCAGCTAATAAATTTCATTTACTCATTTTTTATATTTAAATTGCTTTATGCAGAAAATCCAGGTTTTATATTTAAATTGCTAAGGTTTAAATAATGAAGCCGTGTTTTTTATGACAAATTCTATAAAATATTATCAATCAACTATGAATTATTCTTTATTGTTATAGCTCATCTTAGTTTCAAGTTATATTAAGTTATATAATGACGTCAGCAATTTGGTCGAAGTAATCTGACAACTTAAACATACGACATCTGACATATCTCAATGCAAGTTTGTAATCTTAATTTAGAGATGCATCTTCTCTTGAGGACATCGTTATTACTTGTATTTTAAAATTATATGCTAGACTTAGAAATACAGTTTTTCATAATACTTAAAAGCTAGAAATAATAGTTTTATCAGCCTATAGTTTAAGTTTTACTGAGATTATTTCCTAAGACTAATAAAAGGTTTTACAATGACTGACCAGTAACTACTTCCACAGAGTGCCATCAGTTTATTTTATTTTTTAAACATATATATTTTAACATGAACAACAGGGGTCCTGCCCACAGTGTATGTTATCGATACATACACTTCGAAGCGGCTGGTGCCTAAACAAAGAATGCATAAATGTCGAAACGACGAATTTTTATAGTCTTTTCTACAGTATTTGATTAGTTTTAATGTTTTTCCATTTACTGAATGTATAATACTATACTTTATTGAGGATAAGGGTTTTGGTGTAATAATAATTCCAACTCTGCCGTTTTTTAAACTAAGTGTTACAGTTTTTCCTACACTTATTAAAAAGACGCGACTGCCTATTATAACAATATTTTAGTTTTGTTACAAACAAATTGAAAAATGTTTTGTAGAGCCATATTATTACAATGAAAGTCCTGGATGGTTATTACTATCTTGTCTATTTTCTGTCCTTCTAAAATTAGATTAATGATTCAAAGTATTTTAACTTCCAAAAAACAGACATCGTTGCAAGCAATATTAAGGTGATGCTAAGTTATAATTGGCATTCAAGGAACTACTCTACGAAACGAGTTATAGCAATACAGACTTAAACTTTTGTTTTTAAAGTATTTTAAGCGTCTGACGTAAAACTTATTGAATATATATAGCCAAACGATGTGATGACTCTGTTGCCGTTGATCTAGAAAATACAACAAAATTTTTTATATTTAAAATGCGATAACAGTATGTGATTTATGTATGAATAATTGCAGTAAATCTTTATTGAAATACCAGATAATAACTGTAATAAGTTATGAAAAATCATAGCGAAGTAATAATTTTTCGTAATAATATCTGTAAAACAGACTGTGCACCATAATGCTAAGTGCAACAGGAGTAGTGGGGTTTGGTTACTTTCAAACGGAAGTCGTGCCAATTGCCAGCCGCTGCCGGCCAGCTGCCATCGGCCAGCTGCCAAATCAGTCGCTGCCGCCATATGCCATGCCATATAGCTTCCGGTGGGGGAGGAGATGTTATTTGAAATTTGAAATTCAACTTGACAATTGGGTTATGGAAAGTATGTCAAGGTCATCCAGAGTAAGTTTTAAAAAACCCTATCCCGCTACCACCGGAGTAATAGTTCGGAGAGTGGAACTAACTCCGGTGATAGCGGGATAGGTATAGAATTAGGTTTGTGAATTTTATTTGTGAAAAACATACAATCAATGTGTGACAGCAGTGTTTAAACAAGTTGAAGTTTTGTTATGAACTACAGAGTTGTAAACACAAACACCGACGACGATGAGAAGGTAAACGCAGAGTCCCCAGATGATGTATTTAAAAAGTTTGAACAAACGTAACATCTCGAGTTGGTTTTCCCCGTTCCATTTCCAATCGTTTGATTTCCAATTTCAATTTATCCTCTTCCATCCTTGTTACAAATGGAACTTCATCCATCATATCCATCATGTTTGTGTTTTTTTGAAATTTTGAAAGAAGCGATGTTGATAGTTGAAGAGGCGAGGATGGAATGAGAGTTAAAAGAGGGAAATGTCGGTTAAATAAAGAAGTGGTGGGGGGAAAGAGCGTTGTTACATAGAAGCGGTGGGGGAAAGATGCTGCTCATCATTTGCCTCAGAAGTTGTGTCCGACTGTAGAGGGGTAAGAGGAGTAGTATTTAGTAAACTGTCTTCATCAGAACTTTCAACCTTATTACAAATAGGACAAGCGTAAGTTATTTCCAAATTCATTGTAATAGCGTTAAATTTATCTATAATTTCATTTAAAGCATTAAATATTTCTTGTAAATCATCTTTTGAGTTTATTTCAAAACTAGCATTCATTCGTGCCAATGGAGAAGTGTTCATCGTTAGAGAGTTGGCAATCGAATGAGGATTAGCGCCTAGGGAAGGGGGCTTATATAATGGCGACCTTGAGCAGGTGTTTAGGGAGGGGGGCTTTCTAGGGAGGGGGCTTCTATATAGGGCCGATGGCAGCTGGCCGGCAGCGGCTGGCAATTGGCACGACTTCCGTTTTGAAAGTAACCAAACCCCACTACTAACAGGCTTGTTTCAATTCAAAACGAGCTTGTTCGCTCCGCTCTCTCGCCTTTCAGGCTGTTTTAATGTGGCCTACACTCTGCCGGGTGCTGCACTCTGGTATATGTTTGTTGAACCACACTTTCAATCTGTAACACGTGGATTCTACTTCTATTTTTAAAAGCTGATTTCATTACTTTTACTGAATGTTTTGTTTTTCTATTCAATTGCAATTCTACAAATAGATAAATTGTTTTTATCCTTTTTCTTTACTTTTATTTTATTTATCTAAACATTCAAACTCACCAGTACGATTTAAAAATTGAATTTTTTTCATTCTGGGTACATGTTAATGTTTATACTGGAAGACGTGGGCTATGTTTTGACAGTTGAGTCAACTGTTTATTTCTTTGTTTTGATTTTTAACTCCACAAGTTCAATTTCAACCTGACCGATTCGACCAGGTGCACGTTATATAATAAATATAAGACTGACGCTATGTGGCTGTGATGAACCTGATGATTAGTGTAGTTTTGTTGCTGACATATACCAGCTGATTCATTTGTAAGGATCCTTAATTAATATCCCAATGAACAAATGCAGCTGTGTTCAATTTATAAAATTTAAAAGTCTTAAAAACTTTCCCAGATTTTAACCGTCAACTTTCACATAATCACGTTCCATAGTCACTTAGATACCTAAATAGCCAATCATTTTTACCATTTCATTTCATTGAAACATTTATGTCATCTCCCACTCATATTATTACTTTGATTTTTAAATTCCCCATACCTATACTATTAGGTTATAGGGTAGCTATGGGAATGTTTGGTGAAGACCTTTACTTTAAATATACAACGTAACTTGTTACACATCATTATAAACGTATCTATTATAACCTTATATACACCTTGCCATAATAGTTCAACTCTGGGCAAGTGACCAGGTCAACGCCACCCACTATTCCTACTCATGTCATCATTTCTCTCGGTTTTACGAGATGATTTTTTTTCTCGCGTCCCGTTTCATTTGGAGGTCCGTCACCCTCCTAATCTTGTAGACACCCAGACCCCACTATTATCGTGCCGACCTCCTACCGGCGCGCTACCTGTCGTGGAATGCAACAAACATCCCATGACCTTCCGAGGCCGTCCTAACCCCCTCCCATCATTCCCTTTTATTCTCCGTCCCTTCACGAACTTTGTTGGTTCTTTTTACCGCTCTTTTTTATATTTGAAAGTCGATACCGTCTTGACCCTCTCGATCGGTGTTTACAATATGTAAAACATGATTTCTAAAGGATCCATTAGTTTGATTTTTTCTGTTCCTGAAAGGGTTCTTCTACTCCATCAATGCTTGGAACCGATGGTTGATGAGGATTATTCGTCAGTGTCGGGTGATCGAATAGCTTCGTGAGATGATTCATTTTATATTGAATAATCCCAAATCAGATTCGGGTCTGAATCACACCACAGACTGATTGTACGGTTTTTTTAATTTTTATTTCTTACTAAAACTATCACGAATTACAACCATTGAATTCCAAACCATAAGAAGTTTTCATATTATTTTATTCAGAAAAGCGTTCTATCTTGCAAGTTAAATGTTAATTACTCGTATTAGTTAAGTGTTAAAAATCAAAGTTTATTTTTATTACTAATTATTATAGGTATTCAATATTCGATGAACGATATTTATTTCACATTATATAGTTATTTACTTCATTATTTATTGCCAAACCCTGTTCAAGCTTACAATAATAAAAGGGTAAGTGCCAAACATTGTTAGATATAATAGGAGACGAACTGAGAAAAAGGAGGCCCAAGATAATTAATACAATTACGTTGTGTCAGGATCTTAACTTTCTTATCACTGATTGGTGTCTTATCGCTGATTACTGTGTTGAAACTCGAGACGCCGTTATTTTCTAAGAAATAGTGCATTCTTGAGAACAAAATTTAGTTCATTTGTCGTTGAACTTTATTACCGTATTCTTGAATTAAGCAATATGTAGGCTATTTACCAGGTGTTTGCGAGACTAAATATTATTTCATTCTCTCATTTAACATTTGCAACTATTTTAAAACTTATCTAATGAAGAATTGCCTTTTCGTAAATGAATTGTGTAAGAAATTTTTTTCAACTGTTCCCACACTGCTGATGCTTTGTATGTCGATTAGATATTTTTAAATTTACAGTAATATTAAATTGTTTGTGACATAAGTTAAAATTAAGTAACTAAAAAGATTGATTTGTATTTAATTAATTTGTATCGAGTAATATGCACAGAATAGAATTTTTATTTTCAAATCCGCTGATAAACAATTAATTAAAATTAAACTGATTTTTACTAGTAATTATTTAATATGTTACCTTTTTCTAGTATTTTTTTATATGGAGGGATCTAAAGAAATTTCATTTATAAAATTGTGCACGCTAATAAATGAATATCCTGATGTTACTATTGTTTATAGTAGCCCTTGAGCTTTTTTTTTTAATGTAAAGCCTAAATTGCCCTGTCGTATGTTATCGGTGAAAATGATTTTTTAGTTAAAATTTAAACTAAATTTCCATAAGAAAGGTTTCTACTAAGGCAATCCTTAATTACACTTAAAACGAATACAGTTAAGTAAATCTATAAACAGTTAATAAATGAACATTAAATGTTAAACGTAAATATCACTATGAGAATGACCATGTGTCACGCGTTTTTACAGTTTTAGTGTATACAGTACAAAATCAAAATATGTGTACTCGTTTCGTTTTATTGTTCGAGAATGCAACGTAACTCGTTTTGACTATCTTCACAGAAAGAAGGTTTTTCAAATCACATCTTATCTTCACTCAAATCGTCCATCCCTTTACTGCATATTAGAATAGTATTGTGTCCTGGTTTATTGTCCACCATTAAACTTCATATCCATCATGAAACCTTGTTATATAAGATAAATTAAATAATAACCAAAATTGTTCGTTTGCATTCGTCTTAATCTAAAAGTCTGTGGTTTATAAGATTAAAAATTCTTTACTTTTTATTTATTAGTAGTCTAAACACTGTTTTTATTTTGAAATAAATACTAACTTCAAAACAACATTATTTAAATATATTGCTTTTGAATTTTTTTTAATTGTCCAGTACTGTATTTGATTTGCACGATGAATATTCTATTCAATTCCCAGAAATCTTTAATGGCTTGGGACTGACAATTAACAACACTTCATTTGATGATGAAGCAGATGATGCAGTGTCTGAAGCATTTATAGTTTATAAAAATTTGTATTTCGCTCCCATTTCTAAATGGTTTTAATAAAAGAACGTTATGGGTTTACTTACTGTAAACATATAATATGACAAAGTAATTTTCATTTTTAATGATCTATTTTTACGTATAAGTTGTTGTAATTAGTAATAATTTTGTGACTCTTTTCAATTATGGTTTGTGTAAATGGATGTTTCAACGTCGAGTAGATATGGCGACTATATAAAACTAGAAAACCAGGACGCGAAAAGCATGAAAATGAACCTAACTTTTGAATCTTTACTTGTCTAGAATTCTAACAAGGCAGCCACATATTACAAACATCAAACTGGTGTTTTTTTTTTTACTGTTTTTCCTCAAATAAGTCTTGTAAGATTAGTTTTTACTTAATAAGATGAAATAAAGAGCTGAATGTTATTGACAATTGATTTTTTTAGTTTACTTTATGAAATAATATCTCGATATAGTGATTATTGGATATCATAGGAACTTATTTATGTAAATATAAATTATATCAGAGATTATAGGAGATAATTGCGATGAGGAACTGTCGGTTTCTGAAAATCGCTTGACTACGTTTTGCCAAGCTTTGTTTTATCAATTGACAATTGCTCTAAACGAACATCGACTAACCAAATAAGGCCAAGCTTTGATAATGTAGTTTGGTCAATAAATTATTCATTGTTGCATAACAGGCGATCTCACAATTATATTATGAATTACCATATAATAGCATGATATGGTAATGTGTGAATATAGATAGGACGGGCCGGGCAGCAGTCGAGCGGTCCCATATTGTATAATCGCTCGTGATTTATTCCTCCCTTACCTTACACGGATTTGAAAATCTCGGTCGACCTGAATTTCTGTCCCGCTTCCTTGAAATTAAGACCATATAGTGATAAATTCCATTTCGATAACCGCACGGTATTTTTATTTACATTCCTTTTACAAACAATCTGAGAAAAAGCTAAAAAGTATTGATTATTACACAGTGTTTTATCAAAGCATCATTTCGATTAAAACCCACTTATCCTTCAAATTTTTAGCATTGGTCACTGAGTTAGGCGTGTATATAGGAAAAAATAGGTAATGTAATAATCTATCGAACTTTCTAAATGAAGAACTCTGTAAGATTAACAGAACAAAGAGCAAATCAAGTGAGCATCACAACATGGGTGAGAAAAGAAGAAAAAGAAGAATAGTTCCCGCCATTGTCACCAGCGAGAGTCTGCGAACAGCGTAATTAGAGAAAGCATCAGGCCAAGGTGGGCGAAAATCAGGACTAATACCACTGGCTCGACTTCGTGGTGATCCGAGAAGAGTTTTCTTAAAAAATGTATTGAAGTACATCTTTCATATCATATACTCGCACTTTTCTATTTTTATGCACAAGTTCCAAAAAAGACTGTATCTTCTCAGGTTGATTTTCAATGTGATCCACTGTCTCTGTCTTTAATTTCACTTTGGAATATACTATACTGCACTGTGCTGTACTTGAGGTAATAGAGTATATATATTTTACTGGGCGTATATTTAGTACTGTGGTTATTCCGCATCCACCTGGCCGTTAAGCTTCCTGATAACCCAACCACAGTTCATTAAATTAGTATACGAATTTCTCTTTTCAGTATTGTAATTAATTATGTTGTTTTACCCTCTCTAAACATGACTCACTTGTCAAAACTCAATGCTCAACTCAATCTAAAATCTGTTTACCATATAAATATATAATAAACTATCATTCAACACTGAAGCATTCAATATTTTACCAATAATATCGGCAGTGCGGGGCATTTCATTCTCCAATGCCGCCGTCCTTTTACCCTCTGATCGTTCCTGGCGATCGCTGCTTTGAATTGAACGACCATTGAATCTCGCACAATGGCGGGCGATTCACCTGCTCCTGCTTCCGATAACTAATGACCTAATTAATGCTCCAAGAATATTCCCAGGGGATATTGGGAGGATTTCATAAAATTATTATTCCTAGTCGGAGAATCTCGTGTCCATAATTTGAGCTTTCAAGGTAATTTTTATTTAATTTACCATAAATACTGGTAGTAGAAAGTACACTCATACTTCAGTTTTATTCTCATTAAAAGTAACAGAATATTTAACAATCTTAAATGAGTTTTCCTACGATGTTCCAAAATTGAAAATGGACTATAGAATGTATGGGACTATAGAAATTCCAAAATGATCTATAGTCCCACACAGTACATCCTTTAACCGACGCGCGTAAACAGTGTAGTACGATCGTTTTGGAACGACTTAGGTTTTTTTACTAATATAGACTCAGTAAACAAGTTTCAGATGTAAATATGGATCATAAAAATAGAAAGTCATGAAGATATATTTGTAAAGCTTGGTTTTGTCGTATAGTAGTCTTAGAAGTCTTTGTATTGCAAACAATTTGTCTCAACCATCGAAAGGCCGAATTTGTTGCTAGTTGTCGCCTTTATATTCGTTGTATCATTTTTATATAAAGTTTGATACCCTACCATGTTTGACTTCTATTCATCTATTGCTGTGTATTGCTCTATTGTAATGAAGTGGTATTTTGGCACTGTCCACTAATATTTGATTCATTCATTCTATGTACATTTATATTGATGTACTTATATGTCGTATGCCTACATTTAGGCTAATATTTGAATCTTACTATTAGTGGGATGGTCCCTATGGAGGTATATGATGCAATTAGAAAAACGTATACTAATGATATGTGTTCAAATACGAAGTTTAATAGTTGCTGAGTAATATTTAGGTAAAAAAAAAAAAAACAATCTTCCGTTCCGGAACTTTAGTACCACTTTGTATTTTATTTTACGTAAGGAAGGTTTGACCATTTAATGATATGACAATTTGTATGATTACGCTGACATACAGACAGACATTCACTTCCCTTCTTCATCATAGTATGAAATGTAAATCTGTTTTAAACATAGTTTTCAAGTGAAACCAATTTACCATAGTAATCAACTGTAAGAGCTAACTAGATAATGCCTGTTAAACTTAGGAAAACATGCGAGCTTTCCTATATTCAATTTATTGTTATCTAGTTTATTATTTAACAGTTAAGTTAGCAATGTTATTGTAGTAAAATTAGTTGTTAGGAATATAAGTTCGTTTAATATTACATAATATACATTTTGAATAAAAATATGATCTCTCAAGACTTAGTTCATGCTGAAAGTAAAAGGCAATTATATTAAGTACCACCTGGTAAACCATCTACGCTTGCAGTAACATAGAGCAGCTAAAGTTGTATCCATGTGATATTTAATACTCTGTAGATGAGTACGGATCCGAGCTGCCGTTGAGGCATGAAGGCAATCATCAGCGTACACTGTACAGTAGTTGATTGCTCGCCAGCCGACATGACTGCGCTGCCAGACTGATTCCAGCTGACATCTCATTAGTGATTCCATCATCGATTTGCTTACCACTCCCTAGATTAGGTTTCACTTATCTGATTAGTATGTAAAGTACCTTTTCAATGTAATTAGGTCTTAAACTGTTTTAGATTTGTAATATTCTAAAAGCCTATATAATTTAGTTATGACTGAAATGGAAATAATGGCTTTATGGCTTCTTTGTTCTAAGTTTTTTTTTTTATTATTATTTTAAATATATACTAGTAAAAGTGTTGCTCGAAATCGAGCAATTTATTTGAATACAATACAAATGTTACTTTTATCTCTAAATCATTGACGTCCGACCAATCCAATATTGTGAATATCTGCAATTACAAAAAGAATTACACGTATTTTACAGCTGATTGTTAACAGATGTTTAAAATGCTTTATTCAATCCCAATGTTATTTAAATGGGAAATTTTGAAATTTCAATTGTGGATAGCGCCTTTATTTTTCATCAGATTCTCATCAGTTTTTGGTGGAAACAACTTCAGACCAAGCCCTATCCAACGACACCAAAAACTTGAAAATCGGTTGAAAATTGTAGGAGGAGTTCTCAAGACAAAAAAAACCCTTAGCGTATTAAAGAAGTATAGATTTTTTAATAAGTTCAATAATTTTTATAATGTAAGTTTTTCAACATTTTTTTGGTTCGATGTAATTTATAACTTTAAAAATTAATAATTTGTTTTTGTATTTAATTATCTGCAGCACTAAGAGAGTCATCTTCACCTTGGGCCAGTAGCCCATTGTTGCGCAGTCGGCAATGTTAATCATACGGCTTTTATGCTAAAACATGGTCTTGTATTCCCCTATTTCGGACGCCGTTTTTCAACCGATTTTCTTGAAACTTGGTAAGTGTTTAGTTGAATAGTTATACTATGTCGCTCATACCTCGGAATTTTGAAAATTTAACAAATATTACTTTCTGTGACGTCACAAAGTAAATCGATTTTCCTTAGTAATATTTCAAAATTTAGTAAAATTTTCAAAATTCCGAGGTATGATCGACATAGTATAACTATTCAACTAAACACTTAACAAGTTTCAAGAAAATCGGTTGAAAAACGGCGTCCGAAACAGGGGAATACAAGACCATGTTTTAGCATAAAAGCCGTATGATTAACATTGGCGACTGCGCAACAATGGGCTACTGGCCCAGGGGTGAAGATGAATCTTAACAGCAGCAACTTTCATAGCGCCCAACACAGTCGACTTGTAGTTTAAAATACGAAGGCTATCCCCTTTTGGTCTGATGTGATACGTGTATATCAAGTTATTAAGTGAAATGAACGGTTTAGCTTTTGTTGTGACATAGAGATAATGCATAGGCCTAGTGATCGTTTTATTTTTTTAAGGAACAGTTGGGTATAAATACCTTGTAGTAAAAAAATATTATGAAAAGATCAGTTTGCCGACAAATGAAATAAAATACTCGTAATAAGGGTTGGTTTAATTTACCAACTCAGAAATGTATTTCACATAGATCGTTTAATAGGATGTTCTCTTCCCTAGTAGTGTTTTAACCTGTCCCCACTAATCAGTATAGGTTATACATAAACTTGATCTACATCAACCTTTTACATCAAATAAAATAAATTAAATTATGTTTATAGTTTTTTTAATTACATCTCGTTATTCTATAGCGTGCAATTTTTTTGTGCTCAAGTAATGTTTTAACTATATCTTTAAAATAAAATATACTGAGGAGTATGATTGTGGCATTATCTTTCTATCGCCTCACGTACATAAACCTCATAAAAATATTAAAAAATTCTAACAATAATAAATAGAGATTACTATAAAGCTTTCTGCTTACCAAATCGGTCCCTCTTTTTTAACCAATTATGATTTTTAAGACACTCTCAAATTAATGAACTAGATAGGAAAATTTGTGCTCGAGATAAAGTAAAGAATCACTCAAACATTTTCTTAATGGTTTCATACAATTGTGTATAAATCGGCCTGTTCCCAACCGGGAAGTCTCACAAAAGTTTGTTTTCAGTTGTTGAAGGAAGTCAGAGCTTTACAATAACTTTAACTCCAGAGTTTCATTCAGCCGTTGAATGTTTCATTACAAAAGCCACGTACAATGCTTGAGCATTTATCCAAAACTTTTAATGCTACAGTCAGAAAGTGCGCTATTATGCACTACCAAAATGCTGTGGTATAAGAACTAAACGTAGGTCGAGGGTTTAAGAACTAAAATTGAGTAATGGATTTTCTTATGTGTATCTACTATACTCTAATACGAATAAGGTACATTTGTTTGTATGTATGTGTGCGAAACTAACCTCGAAAACGGCGCTAACGATTTTCTTCAAACTTTGCAAATAACTTAGGTCTAGATAAAAACAATATTTTAAGAAGTCTATACACTAGAAAAATTTTATTTAATCTTTATAAATGATAAAATCGACTGACTCAACTGTCAATACACAGATGGCTCAGTGTATCCGTGCTCACGGCTTTCGGGGAGGAAGGATGACCAATGGATGTGTGGGGTTACTTTTCTAAAAAACGTCGGTCTGTTGTAACTATATCGTTATCAAGATCTAAAACTGATCTATTTGATCTGAGACAAAACTGGAATAAAATAAATTTTAGAATATAAAGATCGAAAGCCATGATCATAGATACGCCGAGCCATCATCTGTATTTCAGCTGAAACATGTGGGTTTCCATTCTTGCAACATAATAATGATCTATAATTTATCTCTTTAAAAAAGTAGATAAATAACTGTATAAAAGAACTAAGAAAACTTTAGAATTAGAATAAAATTTTAAAACAAATGCATCAGTAACACTGAGTAAATCAGCTGTAAACCGTATAAGTAGAATCCACGCATTCCAGATTCAACATGTATACCGGAGTGCAGCAAATGTAGGTCCACATTAAAACATTATGTAAGGCATGTGAGCGAAGCGAACGACCTTGTTGTGAAGGCGAGTGAGTGGAACGAACGAGCTCATCTTAAATAAATAAAAGCCTTTTTGCGCTTCCCATTTTAGAGCAGAGTTTATTATTGCTATTATTAATAGAAGAATTGTACAAGTTTACCGAATAAATGCTCATAATACTACTAATAAAAACTGTAGTTATAAAAATTTACAATATATAAAACACAGTTGATTTTGCTAAGGTCAATAAAACGATAAGGTTTTTATGTAAAGAGCGGTTTACGTGTGCGGTAAACCTTGTGTCCTGCTCGAGTCTTTACCGATGAAGCTCATCGGAAGTACTCAAGTTGAGTCGAGAGCGTGGCTTATTTGGAATCTGTAGACGCAGTATCGAAGTAGTCAAACTGACTTGTGTTGTGTACGTGTTAGGTAATCTTTTTTAATCGTTTAGGTTTTGTAATATTTTACTTTGTTTATACGAAAACTTGCATTTTTCGTATTTCATTCCTCATCCATTAAAAAAAATCATGATACATTTTGTATTTAGCATTTTGTAAATTGTTTACGTCATTCAGCCTTTTTATTTAAGGAAATCGAGCATCCGCGACACTGATTATCACTATAAGTAGTTTTAGTTCTTTTAAATTATAATAAGGCAATGATAAAAATTGACAATCAATTTATTTCTTAAAAAACCTTGGCAAACGTACCGAATATAATATCAACGTAGTGTTGAAACAAACAGCAATTTAGAACCGAGAGGCAGGCGTTGGAGATCAACACGAGTTGGACAGCACGTGAATTTCATCTAAACTCTTCGTTTCAAACACAATATATTGTGGACCTTTTCAATAAAATAACGAATACTGTAAGTCATAAACATTCTTAATACGAAACAAGAAACAATTATCACATATTATTAAATATTTTTCATCACAATTTTTAACGATTGAAAAATCAGGCTTTAATATAATTCTACAACAAGTACAAAAAAATATAGTCACACTATCACTTAAATATTTATCTATTTTTCTTAAACAGTCTCTTAGTCATTGCCTGTTTTATAAGAGTAGACTCAGTAAGAGGTAAAATTTTAATAGGGACATATTAAACTGTAATGAAATACAAATTGTTAAATCTGTATTATAGTCAAAATTCAAGGGTGGAAGAAAAACGTTTTTAACTATTTACTACACTGTATATAATCTTAAATCATTTGAAATAATAAATTCATTAGAACCCCAAATCATTTGGCTTTTGTTAGACAAAGATCCACACTTCCTTTTTAGACCTAGTAATAAAAATAGTTTAACGGGTTTTTAACGTTGGTGGTCCTTAACATCGTTCAAGAAACATTTACCTTCTATGGTATGAAATCAGAATATATTTTATACTTGTTAGTAATATTCAGACTTACAAAGTGAGCTATTTTTATTTTTATTACATACATTCACATACATAGCAAACATATACACATACATTTACATTTACATATAGCTTGCGTTTCTTTATACATATTTTGGTAAATGTTTATTAAGTTTTAGAAGCTACATAAACAAGTACATTTGTTTTATATCTATTACTGTCACACGTGTCGAGAAGCATGACCTGGTTTATAGATTATGTTTCCACATATTCGGAGTTCCTACCCTGATGTAAATAACTAACTGACAACTCTAGGTTTCGTCAGAGTTTTGGGTACGATAGTTAATTGAACACTAAATTGGTTTAGGAACGGTCGCATACAGGATTGCTCTGTGAATCCTGTACCACGTTTTATCCTTAGCAAGAACATATGTTAAAACATTGTATTCTATAATCATTTTAAGTTGGAAAAACAAGAAAGGCTCTTAAAGTATGTGATCTACAACAATGTTCTCCGGTTTAGTGTGAGTAAAATATGTTTGAAAACTTTAAAGTAGTTGGGAACATTGTTGTTTCATTCCAGATCAAAACAACATTAACATTACAATTCATTTCAGAGGTATTAACAAACCTAATCAAACTTCACAATCACTAGCTAAGAAATAAATGTGCCTGATGTTTCTATGTTAAAACCTATTGACTTTTTACACATTCAAATAACCTAATACATGTTTACTTTCTGTCTTTCTAATAAGTCAAAGTACAAGTGTCTTGAGAGACACATCAACCTGTTTTATCCGTATCAAATGAACAACACGTTTAATTAATCGTGCCTTTTGACACAACAAGAAGCCTCACAACATTGTCACAGTGTCGCAGTAGCGTAGTGCTGCTCGACAGTCATGACGTCCCCCAAGGGTCCGTCCCGGGGCCTGCGATATTCCATATCTCAGCTCTTCACTTGCCGGTCGGGTAACGGGGACTCCCATTGTTTGTTAATCTGAGACTCCGATGGCCAGACGTTGACCCCTCACAATAGATCCCGACCTCGGTTACTGGCTGATCGATTGCCGGAACTTTACTGTATCTGCTCACAGTCTGGAAGTCACCAGATGGCCCGCGCCAGGCTTTCACCTCCTCGGTTTTCATAAATATAGACTACTAATTACTTCATCTAAAAATTTTCAGTCTGGTAGATTCAACAAGGATGAATAGGAGTTCCATTCTATCATTGGAAAATCACGGTCATACTGATTCGTTTCATATAAATTCACTGTAGTCTCGTTTAGTCGAATCTCAGAAAGGAGATGGAGGATGTCGTCTCATTTAATGCAAAAATTGGGCTATGATAAACATACTCTCATAGTGAGGAAAAGTAACCATCAACGTTTTCAGCCTAACGGATGTCAGCTGCAATATCGTGTGCCAAAATATCGCCTAGAGAAGTTTCATTTACATATTTTGTCTAGGGAGTCTTTTAACATCCCCCAAATGTTCTCGACACCAAAAAATACTTAAAATACATATCCTATACGTTTTCCGGGGTTGGACCGCTTCAAATTTTATCGAATGTAATATTTATTTTCTACTATCAAGCTTGTGATGTTTGTAGCTTTTAAACTTGCATATTTCTAACACATCATTGTTTTCCCTTATTTTTAGTAAAAAAATCCAATTCTAATTATTGGAAGGCCCACGTTAAACCTTATCCGCCACAAAGCTATTACAAGCATATGATTTTATGTGTTTAAGTAATTAGTTACATACCTTTTATCCAAACTTGCTATAAAAGACATTTTTATCGTAACTTCAAAGGAACTTGAAATTGATTAAATTCAAATGGAACGTCCAGAGATATCATTTCACTAAAACTAGTTGTACAAGTTATTAAAGTGACGAATATGATGCAAACAAACGTCAAAGCGAAAGCGCGAAGTCTGGCCAATACCTGTGTACAGTCGTTGTTGATTAATGTTGGAGTGACATGTTGCGTTTGAAATTAATTTAAACACGAATTTCAATAAACATGTACCCCACTCTTCGGAGGACACTCACACAACGTAAACTGACTTCGTTAATATGTTACCGTATTAAAAGTAAAAATGCATATACAGAACTTAGAGGAAGATTTTATAAAGAATGACTTTTATGGCTAATAACCCAATAAGGGCTTTGTGTCATTTCTATAGATTTTTTAAATAAAGAAAGTTCTATTCTTTGTGAGTTTAAGAGACATCTAGGAAACTTTACGAAACTGATTAAATGTTTCAGAAGATTTCAATTCGTCACTGAGCTGTCTCCCATTTGCGCCACTAAATCCTATACTTGACTTAGAGACTTTCTAATATTGGAATATTAGAAATTAAACCATCCTCTTTGAAAACGAACAAACTTAATTTATTATTGACTTTTTGCACTCAAGGGAAACATAACGATAAAACTTTTCTGTTTGAAATTTTTTTAAAGTGATATTAGGATATATTAAATAAAAAAATGTCAACGTTTGACAGGGAAATCATTTTAGAAAATAAACCAAACAAAATAGTTACACGTCATTTAAATGACATCTTATACATAGTGACCTGGTGAGTTTTACCTGATGACTTCTGTGTACTTTGTACTAAAAACCAGATTCACGTTTACACATATGTAGTTGAAAAGTCACTGATGACTATTTTTATTATCATGCGGGAATTATATTATGATGTTTGTAATAATAAACAAAATTGATAACGAAAGGTAATTTTATGCATTAGGACTTTTTGATTTTTTTTTAATATCGGGTTATTTCGGATTTGAAAGATTCGTGATATTTGTAGCTCCAAAATTTGGTAGAGGGCGGGGGGTTAAGGGCGAATGTTGCATCAATAGAACATAGTAGTGCTGCGATGCTTTGTTTTATGCTTCCCATCATCATTAAAATTACAAAATTGGTTTTAAAATATCATCGTTACTAATGTAATTTCCGCCCATACCCCCCCCCCCCCCCCCTCCTTGGAGGCCGGAGGGGTCCAAGGTTTCATTGGTCTATGTTTTAGCATGTTCATTTTGTTTCTTTACTTATTAGAAAAAAAAAATGCCTTTAGCTCAAGAACACTGCTTACGATCACGAATTTTCATATTGTTTGCGTGCATATTCATGTCTCAGATTTGGATTAATATTATTCAAGTTTTAATTTTTTTTGCCAATTGCTGTAATTATTTTAAGTTTCTTGCTAGGAATGTTCATGATTTTTTCAAGTATTTGTTTGTATATCGTTGCATATTTCAACCAACTAATGTAGGGTCATTCATAATTTGCATGTTTTCATCAATCTTTTTAATTATTGTGGATATTAATGCTTTGATGTAACTCGTTTGAATATCCAGTCTTTTTCTTTTAATAGACCAATCACCTGAAGTATTTGCAAGGTCTCTTAATTGCACATTATACGCATTACAGTTATATATACAGGGTTAGGCAAAAGTCTGGACACCCCCAGTTAACTTTTTAACGCGTTGCAGTAGGAAAACCAAACTCGGCACATGTTTACAAAATCAAAATCTGCACTTTTTCATCAACTACACAACTTTGCCCCTGCCCCCAAAATGGGGTATTTTGGGGGCAGCCCCAAATTTTCAAATGTAAACCCCTATCGAGTGACCCCTCATTTTAAACGCTTCATCAAGAAAAATTAAATGGCGCAAACTGGAGGTCAATATCTCGCCCCTAACCAAAATGGCAGCCATTTCAAAATTTGAGATGGGCAAGCAAGTATAAGTCTGGACACCCCCAGTTAACTTTTTAACGCGTTGCAGTAGGAAAACCAATCTCGGCACATGTTTACAACATCAAAAACTGCACTTTTTCATCAACTACAAAACTTTGCCCCTGCCCCAAAAGTGGGCTATTTTGGGGGCAGCTCCAAATTTTCAAATGTAAACCCCTATCGAGTGACCCCTCATTTTAAACGGTTTATCAAGAGAAATTGAATGGCACAAACCGGATGTCGATATCTCATCTCTAACAAAAATGGCAGCCATTTTAAAATTCGAGAAAGGTAAATTGACATTTGTTGAAATTACATCGGAAATTAGATTTTTTTGAATTGAGAATATCTGGAATTATTTTAGAATTGAACCTACTAGTTCATTTCTACTACTAGGTTCAATTCTAAAATAATTCAAGAAATTAAAAATTCTAAAAAGCTATTTTCCGATTTGATTTAAACAAATGTCAATTTACCCTTCTCGAATTTTAAAATGGCTGCCATTTTGGTTAGAGATGAGATATCAACATCCGGTTTGAGCCATTCAATTTCTCTTGATAAACCATTTAAAATGAGGGGTCACTCGATAGGGGTTTACATTTGAAAATTTGGAGCTGCCCCCAAAATAGCCCATTTTTGGGGCAGGGGCAAAGTTTTGTAGTTGATGAAAAAGTGCAGTTTTTGATGTTGTAAACATGTGCCGAGTTTGGTTTTCCTACTGCAACGCGTTAAAAAGTTAACTGGGGGTGTCCAGACTTATACTTGCTTGCCCATCTCAAATTTTGAAATGGCTGCCATTTTGTTTAGGGGCGAGACATCGACCTCCGGTTTGCGCCATTTAATTTCTCTTGATAAACCGTTTAAAATGAGGGGTCACTCGATAGGGGTTTACATTTGAAAATTTGGGGCTGCCCCCAAAATACCCCATTTTGGGGGCAGGGGCAAAGTTGTGTAGTTGATGAAAAAGTGCAGATTTTGATTTTGTAAACATGTGTGGAGTTTGGTTTTCCTACTGCAACGCGTTAAAAAGTTAACTGGGGGTGTCCAGACTTTTGCCTAACCCTGTATAGGTATTTTTGCATGGTCTTTTCAGAAATTGCACATTGTAAATTAATGAATTATGTAATTAATAATCTGTACGACATTGTTGTTTTTGTAAATACTGTATTTTGTTTAACATTTTAGTGATTTAAGTTATTTGCATGTTCTTGTCAACTGCCTTTATAATGATGAGACATTTGATTCTGTGGATTGTCTGTCCTGTACATTATAATGAAGATTGTAAATTTGATTCATGTCATATGTGTAAAAAATGTGTAACCTTAAATAAATAAATAAATAACTAATTTTTAAGTCATTGCATATCAATTTACCAACCCCGTTGTAAGGTACATTTAAACAAAGATAAACTATCATTATGGTATTCAGTCACTTTTCAACCACCCTGTAGTTATACCAAACTACTATCTCAAAAGATTAAACAAGTTAACAAGTTGCTAGTCGAACTGAGAGTGACTGGTCTGTAGACTTGAGTGAATATATAATCCTTGTTATGTTTCAGGTATGTCCAAACTCAAACTTTGTGATATGACCAAATAAAATTTTAGGTAGGGGAAACCGGGGCAAAACAGAACCACGGGGCAAAACAGAACCCCCCTAATTTTTTCCAGATTCGGTGGTGCAGACTGGTGGAAACTCCTGGAACTTCATAAAACATCCTACTGCGCATGTCCAAACTATCAAAGCCCACAAGAGTCGGCTCCAGACGTATTTCATACACGTTCTTGGTTTTTGAAGGATATTTTGTAATTGTATCGTGTTTTCTCCTTAAGGTAAGTCAAATAAGTTATTGATATATTAGGATAATCACTGATATTTCTTTAATAATACTTTTAGGCTGTTCATTCATGTGCTTGAATAACTGTTCCTGCGTGTCTAACCGAGTATTAGAACAGTTCTAGGTTGACGTCTACACGTGGGGCATAATGGACCGGGGCAAAATGGAACCGGGTTCCGTTTTGCCCCGGTATATAATTTACATATTACAGTGCTACTGTAATCTCATTTATATGGTAAGTGTGGTGAAATTAGAAGGAATTTTCATAGTTAAAGCCTAAAAATCGTTGTTTTACTATGTTTCAGGTGGTGAGAAATTACACCCTTAAGTCCACAGACAAGAATGGTTTCTAGGCAGTTTGAAGATGGCTGTAGATGCAGTAATAAAAAATAAACTGGACTAAAGAAAGCTGCAGCACAATTTAATTTTCCAAAAACTACAATAAGTTACAACTACAAAACATATATATTTTTTACACCTCACTGAATGCTTGAGAGTTTAAGATATTAGCCTATATAAAACCAGGTACCGTTTTGCCCCTGAGCCGGGGCAAAACAGACCACTTGACATTGTTTACTAAAATTTTTATAACATTTTATGTGGTAATCATAGGTACGTTTTCAGATACTCTATGTATGGACAAGTAAATAAACATTATAGAGATACATTTTTGAATGTCTCTGAGTATTATTTTTCATTTTATATCCATCCAAACCTTAAGTATTCCGTTTTGCCCCGGTTTCCCCTATTTATAAAGTAAAAATGTAGCTCCAGCCCATGAATTTTAGACTTTACATGGTGGTAATGGTGTTTTTATATATTTTTCTTCTTATTGTTGGTTGTAAGGGGGCAGATAAAATTTTTGGGGATGAAATTAGCTTCCTTTCTTAAAACATTTCATCAACACTCTCATATATTATGAACCTAATTGTATACCTGCAATCAACCAAGAAAAAAGTAATATCGGAGCAGTCCTTTGATGACTCAGTCCTAGCTAGATCCTTTGTATTCTCAATTATAATTAAATTGCTTATCGACTTGAATCCAAATAAACTTTGTTTTGCAAGGTAGAAAATATTTCAAATAGTATCCTTTGTTAGGCTGATACGTGATTAGAGATTTTGCTGAAAACTTTGTTCATTATTTATTGACAATATTATTTTGTTTCTTTACTTGTAGCAGTCTTTAAAGACAGTCTTGGGATTAGTAATACAAATAAGGTCTGGATGAGAAATATTTAGTACACGTTTTTAACCTGAGTTATCTAAGAGCATCGTAACCCAAGGTTGTAACCTATATAATATCTCGGTTATTCAAACAAAACACCCATTAGTGTTGAATGGTCTTTTGTAGTCATAGTTGTGGGGCGACCCACGAGCAAATTCAATTGTCTCAGGACAAACTGCCCTTCCTCATTATGAAGATTGCCCCCCCAATTATGCCCCAAAACGTACACAACTCCAGCGGCGCGGCGGCGGAGGCGGCAGCGGTCTCTGAGAACCCGCCCCACCGATCTCTTATCTTTCCGAACAACTTTCTTCTGCTTCTCACTTTCTGTTAATTCTTCCTTCCTTTATATGTTATGTAATTTCCCGATTTGCATACAAAAGGGCTCCATCCTTGTTGCGTTCATTTCCAAAAGTATCCAGTTCTAACTTGGTGATTTTCTCTTTTACTTTCATTTTTTCACGTTGGTAGTAGGCACTATGTAAAAGTATTCAACTATGATCAAATTGGAAAATTTGTCCACGTACAAGCATAATTAAAAAATACTCCAGAATTGTTTTTATTGTTTATTTTTTTGTCGATGATCAGGAGACGTTTATTTTTTAATCATTATTTGTTATTATTACCTTGTTGGTATTTCAACAACTGAGTCATGCTACTATGTTTTTTTTTTTATTTTTGTTTCATAGACTTTTGATAAAGTCTGATTAATATGCAACCATGACATTGTTTTCATAGATTAATAATTTAACTTAAAACTACTTATTTTCTTTGCTTTGCAAGAAAATTTATTCTTAAGTTTAGTTTTAAAAATAACTTTAAAATTTAATCTTACTTTTGTATCGTTTTAGTAGGCCTATTTAAGACATGATCATTCATTCCCTCCTCCTGCCAGCATATCCACGTAATGACAACAGCAGAAATTTCACCCAAATATATAAAGGGTAACAATGAAATGTATTACCTATTTTATTTATGATAGCTGATCCTATAAGTATGATTCATTAGAGAGCTACAATGCCATACAGTTCACTCACAACGTGTCAAAGTAATAACTGTTACAATTACTAGACAATAGCTACAATCGATTAATAAATTGTGGATATTTTTTTTTTTACGTTTGAGTAAACCTTTCATTGGCATTAAGCGACTTATGCGTTAAACATACATACATAATCTGTCTGTAAACCGAAGATAGTGAGCGGCATTGTTGTATACATGAGATGATGCTATGTTGTGACAGGTGGTGGGGGGGGGTCGAGCGCTTATCTCAAGTGTTTGGTCCACACTATGTAGAGTGCGGCCCCTGTTGTCATGGCAACCCCTTGTGATTGTTGCTTGCTGATCAGGTCCTGTCCTCCCTGTCTTGCATCGCTTCGGCCTCCGTGAAACCTGTAGTAATACCAAGTGTTTCTCATACACACGAGAATCATTTGCGTGGGTTTTCTGACTAAAAATTAAAAAAAATGTTTTTAAGTATTTTTTTAAGTTGGTTTACAATGTACATTTTTTATCATAAATTAAATTTTTCGACACGAAACAGGTCGTTTTTTTGGGAATCATGGAAACACTCTTCTTTTAGGGTGTTTTGAGAATGCTTTCATAATGCAATAAATACAACTTTATAGTTTGAAAACGCACAACTATACATGTGTGTTTTTGTAAAAATGTACTAAATGTCAGCGTGAGTATGACGAAATTTGTAAATTATTTAACTCATCTACACACATTTAATACGCGACAAGTTTTTTTGTATACTGTAGCCTACAAGAAACTTCACATACAGTTTCCAACCGATTTTAATGATTTTGGTGTCATTGGAAAGAGCCCGGCATGAAGTTGCTTCCAAAGTAAGGTAAATATTAGTCCAATCAGAAGGGCTTCATAAGAACTTAAAGCTATCTACTTTTGCATATGATTAACATTGATAAGGAAATAAAAAGATTTTCAAGTTTAACAACTGTAACGAGTAAACAGTATGCCAGAGCGGACATCGGTTTTATTCATACCAAAGATGTTTTAAAACAATGGAGGATACACTGGTCAACGAACTGGATTAAGAAGGTTTAAACAGTAAAAATTATTCAAATAAATTGCTCGATTTCGAGCAACAGGTTTGCTAAAGTATATTATAATTGTTGTACGGAATAATCTTATTAATGTTGTTTGTATAAAAGAAACCGTTGTCCATTAGGTAATTTATGTACTATAAATCCATTCTTAATCATGAAATTAAATTAGTATGTTGAAAAATTGTTGAAAATTGTTTAACAGTGTTTTTACTAAAAATTTTATCAGGTTTTCTTAATGCTTTTTGTCAGAACTGTTACTAAAGCTAAAACACAGTTCATACAGTAGTCTACATATATGTGGAAAGGATATGAATTTATTCTAACTACTTCAATGAAGTTATCCTATTGTCTTTAGTTTCAAGATGCTACAATTAGGTTTTCGATCTTAGGCCTACTGATGAGCTTAGCTAACTTTTATAAAACTAAATTACTTTATTACATTTTGGTAAAGTGATTGTAAAAACGTAAAAATCCTTTCAAACAATTATGTTTTATTATTTTTATGTCACCATTATACCTGTATGTACTCTAGACACTGTTTTTTATACTTTGTACCGAGCCATTGATTTGTTAGTTGCAAAACTATTTCCTTTTTTCTTACTAAAACTTGTAAATTTCATAGTCATAGTTTTAGTAAAAGCTCTTTTTCCATATAATTTTAACTACAATAAAAACCAACAAATTATTGCTTTTGGCCTAACCAGCTTCTATTCTTTTGTTCGCCGTTTCAGTTATAATCAGAAATTGATGAAAGTTGATTAAAACTCAACATAGGCGCGAACGATAGGCAGGATGGTGGATGCCTGTGCCAGAATCCAAATAAGGGGCTAATGGGATTCCCAGGTCTCGGCGCTTCGGTTTATTGAGAAAACAAATTGAGTTTTAGGATTTATTGTTTTACCTTGCTCTGTTGCGAATTTATTTCTTTGTCGCTTTAAAAATCGTAGACTATACATACTTTAATTCTACCACCTATGCGAACAGGTTTTGAACATACTTTTGTTTAACGTTAATCCTAAGCTATGAAATTATTTTCCTCTCACTTTTTATATAAAAATTATTTTATAAAGCCCAAAATAGTTTATAATAATTCTATTGGATCTGTATCATTAAATTTATATTGACTTAATATAAATAAAATATTTTCCGTGTATAAATAAATAAAAAGATTTGCAAAAGACAATTACAGTTAGATCAATTTTTGCAAGATATTTCAATAGACACGCATGTCTTCCTTCACGCAAACATTCTATTACACTAAAATACCTTAAAACAAATCAACTCTAATTAATTACAATAACAGTAACACCCATAGCAATAAAAATGTTCAGTAATTTTAGAAACTATATAATGGTCCTTATCCAATACGTTCCACGATTAACTATCAGTTTACAGTATTGTGTAACCAATGGTTTCATGAAATTAATAACCTGCAAATTAATTATTCCGCCAGTTTTAACATTTTAAAATTCGTTATAAATATGCGTTTATGAATATCACCTTTATAATCCTCAAAACTGATTAGCTCGATTTTGCGTCAGGTTTTTATTTACATTAATTGTTACACTATAAATTTATTGTAAATTTAAAACCTCTTCTACATACATGTACCCAGAATTATTATTATTATTATTCATGTGAATTATGTAGTTTGAACAGTATTATAATCAGAGGTGGTTATTTAAAACAGCCAGAGTAAAAATTAAAAGACTATTAATACCATAAGATCCTAAATTGATCGATGACTTCAGAGAAGTATCATATTGAATAATAGCTTCCAAAGAAACTTTTTCAACTACCATATATATTAATAAAAATAAAAAAATATTTTACTGTAAAATATAAAATGTAAGGTCTTGTGGTGATAAGTTAATAATTGATTCGGCCCCGATAAAAGGAGCACTGTAAGTCCAGAAGTAGCGGTATCGGAATTACACCTGAAGACACTTCACCCCAAGTCGTAAAGATGGGGCGATAAATCGAGCAACACCAGTGCCAGTGGAGACCCGTTTCTGTTTACTGAACTGAATTAATACAAAAAGTCATTGCCCTTACTCCCCAGTGCTCCTTGCTGTGTGAGGTGGGGGGAGGGGGGGGAGGGGGCCGCCGAGATTGAGAAGTTTATTAAAGTGACATCATTCCGGAGGAACATAACTTAGTTTTAATCCGCCGGACAAACGCAAGAGACCGTCATTAATTACATTTTTTCATCCGATAATCCGGTTGTCCACGCCATCCGGACCCGGACAACCGGACAGTCGCCGCCTCGCCCGCCCTCTGTATCACATTACAGGATATTATATCGAATAGCATTTTTTAGATATTTTTTCTAATCGTTGCTTATAGAAGCCTACCATAAAACGGTTTGTTCAAAAATCTGTTCTGCATATTGATTGTTGATTGTTGTAGAAGGACAACAATAAGACAATAATAGGGACCTAAATCAGCCCTATAAAACACAGCTGATTTTTGGGGTAGTTTCTGATTAATTATCAGTAAACTATAATTAATTGTGACCGTCATAACATAACGACTGCTGCGTGAATAGCAAAAAAAAGTATTGTGAATAATAAATGGAGTACTAAAACGAAATTCTCGTTATTGTTAGGAAATTCATTATAGATGCATTAAAGCAAATATACAAAGGTATCTACAAAGACTTTACTTTATTTAATAGTAACAAGCGGTGTAAGAAACAAGTCCATATTTAAATTGTGTGTTTAAATGAGCCTTGATTTTTCATCGGGTTTTTCAACTGAATTCGGGTTTTTGGGGGCCATTGCAACGTTCAAAGGATGTCTAATCTAATGCTTGCAGCCAAAGCTAGAAATATAAACAAACTCCTCCAACCATTGTCTTAAATTATCTCCATATATGATTAATATGTTAATCATTTACCGTACAGTTACAGTTACAATCCAGACTATTCGACTACAGGAGACTTTATTCGATGTATAATCCACATACTCCGCCAACACCGTATTGTCGCCGATTTATTCGGTTTATCGGAAGCATCTGTCGTAATTGGCGCCCCCTCCACGCCGCCATGGCTGTTCGTTCATCTGTCCGCCGTGCCTGCTAGTGCCTACTGCCGCCGCCGCCAGTCGGTGCCTTGCCGCTTCACCGGTAGAGCGCGCGCCATGTCTCTCTCGTTCGTTTCCGTCGTTGTCATTTCGATTAGTGGTTTTATTGGTTCCTGTGTGGATTTTTAGTTTTTATTGCTAGGTGAGTGATTTTATTACTATTTTCAATTATTTTATAATTCACATAATATGTCGATAAGTTAACTATCCATAATTATTTTTTGGGCTTGAATGTAATTAATTTATTTTTTTTTTTATTTTTGTCAGGTTCAAGCAAGAAAGAGGTTTTAATTACAATATGTTATAAGGTGCATTTGAAATTTCCCGAAATTATTTCAAGCGTAATAACATAGACTTAAGTCAATGGTAATAGGTCGGCTATACTGTAACCTATTATTATTTTTTATATTTTAGTTAGTTGACTTTATAGACATTTATGGGGTGATTGGTAAAAATCAATTGTCCTTTTGCGTGTGACATCCTTAGCATTCAAGGATTTATGTGTTTAAACCAAATTATGTATAATTGTGCTTACCCGTTCTTAAGAATTTTGCTAAATTTATATAATCTCACCTATCTATGAATTTGTACAATTACGATAAACATAAAACCATTATGTACTGGGAAAATAGTCGTTCTTCTTATAAAATCTAGTAGATCTAACTAAAGAAATGACATACTACATACATTAAAGCTATTGGCCTTATATAGCTGACCCGGGTCCACGCCCTATTAACTGACGCTTCCAAATCCTTGTCATTCATAACACTATGGAAAATTTCTAAAAATGGATTTTCCCCGCTTAGAAATTTACGTTTTTAAAGGGGTGAATAAATAAGGGGTGAAAACTTAAGTTTACATTACTATTTTGACTGTAAGTAGCCTACATTTTAATGGCACCGCATGATAGATAAGTTGTAGGTCTATAGGCTTACTAATACTTATTTACTCAGTACGATTCCTTATAACCCAAAAACGATGACAACTTGCCGTCGAAATGTTTGTATCATTTAGTACAGTTAATTTTTTTTCCATTTTAACGCCTGTGCGGTTTTATACGTTTTGATGGGGAACAGTCAAACCCGGTATTTTTGCTTTGTAACGCGGAGCTCTTTTTAGAAAGCATAATAAACAATAGCTCAGTGAAATTTTGCACAAATATCATACATACTTATAATATTTTTGTTTGAAAACGTTAAACAAAACAGATTTATTTTAATTTTCTGTATATCAAAAGTGAACATCGATAAACTGTTATATTCTCTTTCGCCACTTGACCGAGCGTTTGTTTAGGTCCTCGTTTGCCGACCCGACCTAAAAACCAACATTCCAAACCCCTCAAGTACAATGGCCAGCTCCTTGATAGGCTTCAGGTAAGGCGGCTGAGACGCTGTCGCCGTCTTTCGTAGAATAGTTCCCGCCTCGCCTCGCCTCGCCGCGCCGCAGCCGCTGCCGCAGTCCACAATACTCCACCGGTGGCGACAGTTTTTACTGCCAGATTTGTCAGATAACGTGGTTGCAGTTCGTTAGGACCTGCTAATAGGGGTGGTTTTTACTTTCGCCTAGTTTTATGTCCTTTGTTTACCATTAGTGAACTGAAAATATAACATTTGGCCCCGTTCGTCGTTTTTCTAGTTCAAACCTGGTTCTGGTTCGATTGCACTGTGAGAATCCATGTGACCATCCGAAAATCTACAGTACCGTTAGAGATTGTAAGCGAATAGCAGATATTGTACACGGAATCTTGCTTATTTGTTCTAGTACTCCTAAGAAAAGTCCTAGCGCCGCAATTTCACTTATGAATATACCGGAGAATGAACAAGTGAAGTTGAAATCGTTTATCCGTTTATCAGCCGCTTGTGGTAAACGGTAAAATTAATAATACATAGGAACTTAGTTGTATTCTCTTTCTTTTACCTAGGCTACTTAGGCCTACTATATTAAAAAAGATAGAAAATGTATTTGTTCTGTCAGTGTACTCTTTTTGTTACCATTTTGCAAAAGAATATAGGTCTAATTTTAACATGCGCCAGGGGCGAGGGTCATAAGAATTATTGTTATTGTTGGTTTTAGATATCACTTGCTTCCTACAGGCATTTTCTGTACGAGGGTCTTCATTCAATGTATAATGGGAAAGAAAGCCAAACCTCTCAAATGTGGACATTTTGGGAATAAATCTGCGACCTCTTTAGCCAAAGCCCAGAGCAGGAAACCCCCAGCTGTTACTATTCTTATTTTTTATGATATGTACAGTAAATAAATAAATTAATAAAAGGTTTTTTATAAAAGAAAGAAAAAACTCCACGTTCAAGTATTATAAAATACTGTACTTCCACAATAGGCCTACCCTCTTTATTCAACGGGATGAAACCTAGTTAGTTGCAGAAGCTGACGGTTTTTGGTTGCGGTACTTCGAAGTTTCTCTCAAAATTAATTATAAAGGCTATCCTCAATAAGTGGTCTTATTAAGGATCTGAAGAAGCATTTTCCTCAATTTGACACTCAAATCTACTTACACAAACTGCTCCTAGATATGTTCCGATCAGAGAAAGCAGTAGGGGCGCTTATTTAAGTTTACAAGAGAGGTTTTTTTTTTTAATTAAATTAAGCCTAGCCGGCGCTATTTACCTATGTCAGTTCTAGTTGTAATAGGATTAGGAAACCGAGAGAAACGGAGCCCGTGACGGCCAGGTGTCGGCTTTCTAGTGTCAAGTGTCGGATCTTCGGTGACATGATTGTCACAGCGTCTCTGTTCCGCCCTATTAACTTGACGCTTTTACTAGATTTTCCATTTTACCGAGCGGCCCTCTCAAACAGAGAAAGCTGATGGATTAACCGCTTCTATCGCGTGTACACCGTGTGACGATGGTCGACTAGGACCAAGTCTTGTTTTGAAAACTTTTAAGAGTTTCAACCTTATGATCGGCTTCAAAGAGATCGATATTTTGGTTGAGGTCGAACGTTGTAGAATGCTCATTGGAGAAAGATTTTTTTGGCAAAATTTAACACACCACAAACATGATTAAACTTTGACACTTTGATACTTTATTTTAAATACAGACACTTTGTGGTGCGTTTTTTAAGGAGAGTGTGACTAAGGGTGAGTGTGATTATTGTGATGGATCACATGAGGCTTTGTTACTGACAAATAGCAGCTGTTTAATTCGTCAGGATCATTAACCCTTAAGTGCGCGCGCGAGGGCCTAAACGACCCCACGCGAATTTAAATGCCTGTAAATTTTCTTTTTAGGTTGACAACACTGCATAGCGCCTAGGTACCTTCCGGCACGTCTATGATTTATCGATCGCAACGATCAGTTCGGCGCTGACCTTCGACAATGTCGTGTACAGTCCGTTCAAATAAAGCTCGTCACTCCCAGGTCTTTCTTACCCCCGCACGCGCACTCCCGCTACCTACCGACTTTGCATGGTTGGGTCATCTATACCCCGACGCGCGCACTCCCGCTACCTACCGACTTTGCATGGTTGGGTCATCTATACCCCGACGCGCGCACTCCCGCTACCTACCGACTTTGCATGGTTGGGTCATCTATACCCCGCGCGCGCACTCCCGCTACCTACCGACTTTGCATGGTTGGGTCATCTATACCCCGACGCGCGCACTCCCGCTACCTACCGACTTTGCATGGTCGGGTCATCTATACCCCCACGCGCCCACTTCTGTTTTATGTGTGCTTTATTGAGCTTTATTTTATTTTGAGTTTATTACAAAATTAAAGTAGACGGGTAAAATCATACTGAAATACGGCAGTTCAAGTATAGTGCGTGATGAGTTCAGAAGGCCCACAAACTGCTCGAATTAGACGGTTTTTACTTGAAGCCGAAGAACACGATGATATATTTGGCAATTTAAAACTGTCTCTACATTGTTTACTTATATTTTTTAGCAATACATTACCAGTTACTGTGTGAATAAAAAGAATAAAAAGAATTTTGTGAGTGTTGTTTGCCTTTATCAATCAAGGATGTAGGTAAAATTTAGGTTATGACTACTATCATTTATTACTTCAGTATATAAATGATATATATCCTACATATATTATATATGTAAAGTGACAAATTATGACACAATTGCATTTTAGTACTTAAAATAAAATAAAGTTTTAGTTTCAATAAGATTTTATAAAACAACTATTATTTAAATATTATTATAATATATGAATAATGATGAAAATGGCAGATTGTTGTTATTAAAAATCTATTTAACAATAACAATACAAACCATAAACATTTTCAAAGTAATAGTGGGCTATTTACAATGTTTTTTATGTTGGGGGCCTAGATGACCCCGCGCGCCCACTTACGTTACAAATAGGGGCGCGCCTACTTAAGGGTTAATTAATAGCCCAATGACCAAAGGTACCTAGGTCCAGTATCGAACCATTAAAAAGCACTACAGTATAACTTTTCTCAGGATCGAACCATTCTTCTGTCTCGCCAAAATTTTATCTCATATGATGATTTTGTCTATAGTTCAATAAATATTCTACACCTACAGCATTCATTTTTTATTTGTATTTCATAAAATTTATTTTAAAATTTGTATTTTTCATATAATAGTATTTATATAAGTATAAAGTAATTTTTATATTTCATATAGAGTAATTCATGTAATATTCCTCGTGCATTTTTTATAACGATTATGTTGTGATTGGCAGTTTTTATAGACAATTTCACAAATTCATTTGACTTTTATAGCCGATGAGTTGGTTGCATAGTTGTGGCTTTTAAAATAAATGTAGACAACCTCTAATACAAATACAGTTTTAATAATAAAAAATGTAAATTTCAATATATTTTTTGTTTTTGTTATATAGTTAAATATTTATAATTAAGTAAAGGCCTAAACACCAAATCAATTTGTCTTTAAGAGAGTAGCCTAAAATCGCTATGTGATAGGGATCGGTCGTCAAATTTCATTAGAAAATGGAATCTGGTGAAACCTAGGAGGAACACAGAGTACCTCATTAGAGCACAGAGTACCTATCAATAATCACGAAAGCCAAACCCAAACCAGCTTTTACGTCTCCAGGGGCTGCGTCTTCTCCTTCTCTCGTGTATATTCATGATTTATTTACTGAGAAACAATGTGGGCACAATTAAACAAAACCGCAATTGCTGGTAAAACTACAAAGTTGTTAAAGCTTCTCTTTACTAACATTGTACACCCTGAGGGATAGGAGTGGGTTTTCGTTATTTCTCATCTAAGCCAGTGATCACATTCTTTGTGAATACAGCAGTACTTTCCAGACATCATTTCAAAACTCACCGAGCTGCTTTTCGTTAAGAAACGAACAAAACAAATTGTGTTATTTAGTTTTAACTCTAATTTACTGTTCCCATTTTAATTTAGAAGTGAAATAAATCTTACTTGTAGATATTCAAAACTTATCAAACGCATTCGCAGTTTGTTAAACGATATGCTTGTATTTAAATATCAAAAATTTATCAGCATAAGCCTCCCAAAAAGATTTCAATTTTTATAAATTGCATTTTGGGCTTGTTTAGAAGTAATTAACCCCAAAATTTCCTCAAAAAATCACTTCAATTGAAAGTAATATTTTAAATTCTATTCCGGGGGACAGTCAAAACACTCACCTCTGAAGGAAACCACAAAAACTTGTGCTATCATGAACCATGGGCGGATTTACGGGGGTGCGTAGGCACCCCTAGATTTTTTGTATGATAATTTTTTCTATCGATTGCCCTGGTAGTGACCTAATATAAATGTAATGATTAATGTTATTTAAACGAAACTGGTGTCCTTTTAGGCCTAAAACGAACCATTTCCGCTCATCATGGTATGGGCCACTGTAGAAGTGTTACGTCCGCCACCGCCATCACCCCGGGGGCGCCCTCGGACTAAGTATAACTGGACCGAGCCCTGCCATGCAAAACTGAACTAAAAAACGTGGAAGCCTGGAGCCTGACGGGTGGCAAAAGGCTTCGATGTCGCGGGACCCGAGCGAAGAACATAAAAACAGCGCTTCGTGTAACCTGACATTTAGGCCATTCGGAATGAAAATAAAAAGGTTAAATTTATATTAAAATGTTCATCATGAAATTGTGAATCTAATGGTATGTATTTAAACTTTCAATGGTCTGCTATTAATTTTTATTATTAGTTAAACTAAAACTCTTTTTAATTCATCTCAATTAGTGACATGACAAAAGTAGTAAGCGAGAAAGTTTTTTATTTTTGGGTCAGGTAAAAAGTGTCCGCAAAGAAGTTGTAGACGACATTCTAAATAATTTTTTTTATCTCAAGTAATATTTTCTAACATTAGCCGTTTCCGCTACAGATAATATTTTATTTCAGTGGATTCGGCGCGAGCGCTGATTCTTGGATACCCGCGATCTCGACGCAAGAGCGCAAACCTCAACAGACACAATAAAATGCTGTAAATAAATCCTATCGTCTGTTAAAAATATATAAAAAATCTGCCAGTGTTTAGGAGACAGTGAAGAGAGGATGTAGTTGCTGTTAATGACCAGTTTTTAGTTATGGCTAATAGTTTTTTAGCTATGGTAAAATCTTGTTCATTTAATTGCACTAACCGAGCTGACGGACAGAACAAAGACCTGTCATTTTTCGGGTGAGCTTTTATATAATTTTAGTTCTAAACAACACAGTAATATTTTTAATATATTTTAAAGAACATGTTTTATATTACATATATAAATTTATTGCTAGGAAATTGCAATCGAAATTGTCATGTCAACATTGTTTAATGTAATTTTGTAAAGAGATTATAGTAAATATGAAAGGTAGCGTATGTTGACTTTGTAAATGTGGGTACTCTTAAAAGTAAGTAAAGATGTATTGCTCATTGTCAAAGCTTTAGACTCAATTGTTAACAATTGTAACTAAATGCAAATATTTATGAATTTTGTAAACAAGATAGCATTGCTTACTTGCAATTAACTGGGGACAAGGTTTTTTTTAACATCCATCAGTCGAGGAATGTGAGGTTGACCTCATTGTATAAAATTAATTATGATGATAAGTTTAATGTTTTGAAAATTCGTCTCCATGATTTGGCTAAGAAAGTATCTGCCCCATCCAGCGAATGTATCTACAGGAACGAAACAAAAACTGAACGAGTTATAATTTGATTTAGTAATGTTTAACAGGGATTGTAAATAAACAGTACATGAGTGTTTAAAGTCTTTTATTCTACCACGCATTAATCTCTTCAAACACCAATTTGTAGCATTCTGAAATATGTTACTTCCTGTTGTAAAAAACTGTACCGTGATATCAGCTCATATCATAACAAAGAGATGCGAGATACTCGCGCACGCTTCCACGAAATCCTCAAACGCTCTATAAAATAATTTGTACAACGACATCTGCTGGTCTCACGAAGAAAAGCTTGAGATAAAAAATAAAATTCAGAATATTAGCTACAATACTCCCGCTGACAGTTTTTATTTGGCCAAAAAATAAAAAACTTTCCTGCATCTTACTTTTTTCATGTCATCACTGAATTGAATTAAAAGTAAGTTTGATTAAACTATGTGCTATTATTATTTAAAAAACCTTTTCCTTAATCTATTAAATACTGTAAGAATCACCATTTCATGCAGAAAATTTTAATATAAAGTTAACGTATTTATGTAATGGTTTAGTAGGTAAAAATGCAGGTTTATTGAAGTGCTGTTTTGGTTTCCGTCGCTCGGATCCGCTGCTTTTTGCCACCCGATGGTCCTGAGACGTCCACGATTTTCGCCCATTGAATGCGCGGTCCAGTTATACTTAGTCCGAGGGGGCGCCATGTTCCAGTCACGGCCGGTTGTCCAGGACGTATCTCCCCGTCATGCCCATCTCTGCTGCGTGTTCCAAGGGCAGTCTACAGACACAGACTGGCGTTGTCCGACACGCCACACGCTACGGATCGGATCATCTGTCCGACTATTTATACCGTCCGTCGGCCGTCGCGTCAGTTCCGCCTTGTCCCAGGCCGACTTCTCACTGGCCACTTGTCCATGGATTAATTACACACACATTTCATGCGCTCTAAAAATACCCGGTGTTGCCAAACAGTCGAGTTATTTCCGTATGGTAGTACTTGCCACCCGCGATAAATTTACTGTTTGTTTGGCTATATATAAGCAGGTACAGAATATTGTGCGTTACATGAGTTATTATCGTAAAATATTATAAAAATAAAATCATTGACCATAGACCGCTTCTACAATATGTAAAAAGCTCAGAGTGAATAATTTTAATATTTAAACCCTTTCAAATAAATAATTGATCTACTGTAATGATAACGCTATGGCAAATCCTATGAATGACAATCAATGTACAAATGATTATACCGCAATTGAAATGGAACCTTTTTGTGATATTGCTTGGTAGAAAACAATTTTAAATGACTAAAAGTTAATTAGTTTGGTTTGATTAGAAAATGCAATGCCGTATTGTTGAAAATAGTAAAACGTAATAATTTGAAAATTAGGTTCATTCAAATAAACACGCAAAACATTTTTAATCGTATCTACATTGGAGTTTAAAAAATGGAAGAATCCAAAACTGTTTCATGTATTAATTGTGTATTGCTTGATTTCGTGTTTTTGAACAGTAATTAATAATGCAAAGAATGCGAAACACTTATCGCAAAGTTATATATGTACAGATTCGATTTTTCTCTTTGGATTAGCGTAAGAATTCTAAACCTTATAATCGGTGGTATCATTGACTAATTCGATTCCGTTGGAGTTTAAGTATTTCCAAAAAATAACGTTCTCCAGTCCTAGTCCACTTCCAAACACATTCCTTCGAAAAATCGAATTCCGTTTTACCATGAGCTGTTTGCACAATAACAGATGAAAGGAGGTTGTGTATTTGGAACTAGTGTAAGTACTACAGTGTATCGGTGTTGACCTTTCAGATTCAAAGAAAACTGATGGAAATCTTAGTTTAAAACGGTTGAGTAAAGTCAGTTAAGTTTACCTTTCGGTTGTGCATTCTCCTATATGATTAAAACAATACACTTTCACTCACACTATAACTTACTATTCAATAAATGGAACACTTTTAAGTTAAACAGATGAGATTAAATGGATCCTATGGAAGGGATACAATTTCAAGGGGATTTGAGTAGAGTTTAGACCTAATATATCTCGAGGTTAAATCATCTACCGCGTGGTGTTTTGTACATAAACTAGGTAAGAGACGGATTTAAAAATCAGCTTTTTTCTTTTAAAAAGAAAAATTTTAAAACAAGAAATCTTTGTAATGAATAAGGACTGTAGGTTATATCATGTAAATTAATTGATTAGGTTATAATAAAAAATCAGGTTTTTATTTTCCCGGTACCGTTACAAAAATACTTATCTGCATTGTAAATTCATCATGTCTGATCGCATTTATCCGAATCACAGATAAGTAATACAGTACATCGGTAATGAATTACTTCTCTGTGCCCAACGCAAATTCACCGCATACAAAAAACATTTCTTATCTATACAAAATTATTCTAATCCCGAAGGTGAACACGGTAACCCAAGAAGCTCTTGGAGACTGGTAGCCGTAAAACACGAATCATTGTCCAAACTTTTCAAGTGGAAATAACAAGGAGGCTTTTTACAAAAAGTGAGTGTGGCCATTGACATTGGATAAGGTCGACGCTGAGGTCAACGGTCGATAAGAATGCCGTAACCGAAGAAAGTGAAGTGCGGGACAAAAACGCCGTAAAGCTGTTGTCGTCTGGGCAGCGGGCAGCGGGGCTGTCGAGGTCAAGTCAAGGCCATGGGCGATGGGCATCGGCGTGGCGCGGTGGGCAGAGGTGCTAAACAGCTAACGGTGTCGATTGTCAGGTGCCGGACTTAGAAAATGCCGCATCTAAGTAGGTAAAGAAAAAAACTTAATTATCTACAAGCACTGGAATTGACAAAAATTTAACTTTAGGTCTAAGCAAGCCAAGCATTGTCCAATAGATTAGCCGTCGTTGCATTTGGGAGCAAATAAAAGTATACCCTAGAAACAAGCGATGGGGTTGATAAGCAAATTATAAATATATTAATGTATCGGCGATGAAGCAAAAAATAATCAACTGCGCACCATAAACAACGGTAATGGCGTAATGTTATAGTAGCCATCTACGACAATCTCCTGTCAATAATGCTACAAACAGTCTTCGGCAATGCTTTCAACGCGAATTTGCATCGCTAAAAACCCCCTTTTGATGACCTAGAATATTTAAAATCTTAAATACCTGATGTAGAATAACTCAAGACACTTAAGACAATGCTGTTACCTCTTTTATCAGTCTACTCATGAACATTATATCAATAGGTCATATGTACTCGAACAAGGTATAACAGAATGACGACAATTGTTTACAAAGTCATCAATACTAATACCAGTACTCACATTTAGTGTGTCGATAGTGACAAGTAATCGATGAATGGTCTGGTAGCCTCGCGCCGAGGTGCCGAGGTCACAACGAGGTCACGGGCACGCGGGCACGTTGCCGCGGGCTCCGGAGATTGGTTTATTGATAATTACCGCCGCGATTGAGGCGGACTTCCTCGTGGAGCACAATACAGGAGCCACGGACCGTGAATGTCACCGGGTGTGACGTGAGGGGCTCCTCCGGGGGGGAGGGAGAGTGTCCGGGGAGGAGGCGGTGGTGGTGACGTGCTGGCCGAGGTGAAGACTGGAGTGCGATGGGAAGGCACCGGAGGAAGGCAGTTGAACCGGGAGCCCCCTGGGGAATATGTGTGCACTAAAATAGGAAGGCATTGGAATTGAGAGGTTCTGAAATCTGAAATAATAACAATAGGTACTCTAGAAGAGGAAGGCATTGGAATAGAAATTCACTTGAGTATTAAGACTCTGGAATAGAAATGACCCGAGGTAGTAAGATGCTGAAATGAAATAGGAAAGCATTGAATGAAAGAGTCTTTAGTAGAAAATTGATCGAATAATAAGTCCCTGGAATAGGAGTGCACATAACTAGGAATACTAAAATTCAGTGACACTGGGATAGGAATTCGTTGGAACTTGAAAGACTTTTGACATAAAGACCGTGGAATGGGAGAGCACTTGAATATATAATCCCTTTAATGGGAAAGCCACTGGAATAGAAAACCACTTGGATATAGTTACTCTTTCATTAAAAGTACATGAAATAGGGGTACACTATTAACTGGTATATCATAAAATGTATTTCTTATACTTTCGTAAATGTATTTTAATTATGTACAAAATTATAGCTTACAATAATCTATTTATAAGGAATCCCTCGATTCCCTTTCAACTTTACAAATAACTTGTTTGACGCTTTGGAATACGATTGAAACATTTATCAACTATAAAATATTGGATGGCGTGACGCCTCTTGAGAACCTGATACTGCAGTAGCGGCAGAACGAGTCGTCGCCGCGCCAGCGGAGCCGCGTATCCTTCGCATCGGAATCCTTTGTCCCGTTACCCGTCCGTCCGTCAGACATGAGCCGCAGCCGCAGCCGCAGACGTGGACGTCGCCGACGTGAGTCACTCGCGATTCAAGTGTAAATGTCCACTTGCACATCTGTGCATACAAATCACCCTGATACATCCATACGTATGAGCCGCGAACAGTCGGCGCTGCAAAGCAACTTGGTCTTGTAAAGCAGCTATGTTCAACAGACATCAATATGGTAGATGGTGCTGACGTAAAATTAACTATTCCGAATTATGTGTTTTGTTATAAAGTAAACTGCTAGAAGTTCTAGCGTCGTGGCGCACAGTAAAGGCGTATGGCGTGGCGTAGATGTTTGGTACAGTACCTATGAGTTCACAGCAAAGTTTGTAAAAACTTTGGAAGAAAGTGAGAGTTTACAAAAAATACCTCAAACAAAACTGTTTTAATTGATCATAAACATTTTCCGTAGAAAGAAACTATATCTTTCTATCAAAGAATCCCTTGAAAAAAAACATTAAACTCTTACAGCGTTAACGTTTTTCTTTCTAACACTACAACGTGATTACGATCCTTAACGCTTGAGTGGCTGAGTAAGTTTTCCTCAACAGAATAAGTTAAAGAATATGAAGCAAGGCAGCAGGCAAGGTCGTTTGTGAGAGCACACCCAGTAAGTTTGCAAACACTGATAACAATGATAATAGCTGTCACCGTCCGCTGTGCGCTGCTTATCAGCTGACTAAATATAGAACGGTTCTCCCACACTAGAGTTAGTGTTAGTTGTGATAAGGTGCCGGGTCCCTCATGTTTGCTCAGAGTACGTTACATCAGAGGCCTTCCGTCTCGCTACTTTCTGTTGGAAGTAGGTAAGATAATATGGTTTACTGTTCCTGTCATTTATTCGTTCTGTTCGCAAAACATAGTTGTAAATGCAAATATTTAGTGTCAATAAACGGTTTTATGCAACTTTCTCTGATGGTAATTTCTAAGGAAAAGGAAAAGTATGCCTTTATTAGTGTCTCGCAATATTCTGTGAGTTACTCTAAGTTTTCGAGCATAAACTTTTCAAATTTACAATCGACTGCAATTCTTAAGTATCTTTAAACTAGCCACTGACTACTCAATAATGTTATTATTGGACCGGGTTCTTATCAACGTACATCTAAATTCTTGTCAAAATTATTTCATCCTTTCAACTGCTTATATAAAAGAGAAAGATGAATCTTTGTTTTTTAATTGCATTCGAAAATATATGTCAAGCAACGAAACTAGCTTTCATTAGGTTTTTACTTACCTATACTAGAGTTACAAACAATACCTCATCGTCCAAATCCATAATGTCAAACTAAAATCTAGGCTATGTGTCAATTTACAGTCAAAAGGAAATTTTCCATTTATAAGTGTTGGTAAAACACTTAAATGAATTAGTTTTTTGTTGATACGATAACTTTTTTCTACAATCACGAACTATTTTTCGCCATAAAATTAAACATTCAATCAATTAAACATTGCCAAAGCGTATCCAAGCTGAATAGAAGTTTGTACATGATCTTATTGTTTCGTTCGTTAATATTATGTGCAGCAGTTAAAATGTGATCCATACAAGTTTGTACAAATTTAAGTTAAAACGAATTTAGTGCTTTTGCCTGCGGAGGGATACGGTGACTGGTGTAATTTAATCATTTTATTTTTGTTCGTGGTAATATGTTTAACTAGCTAACAAAATAATTAAAGTCCATCAAAATTTTACATCTTTCCATCAACTTGTTACCGCTATCACCGGTAAGTGTAAGTGCGGCAGGGCGGGTAGGATCGGCAGTCCTCGTGCTGCGTGCGGGACGGTCCGATGGCGGGAGATAAGGCGATAAGACTGCGGGGCAACAATCGGTCGTTCGGTTTCAGCACACATTACTGACGTTGGCTCCATGAACGTTGATGGCTCGCTGGAACCTTCCAGCGGGAACCAACGATGAAATCATGTCGGCTGGATTCAAAAATAAACTGCACCTTCACCAGGATAATGTGTTTAGAAGGGGAGACTTTTACATGACTTCTCGATTATTCCAATTATTAGTTTTGAGACTAAAAGGTGACAAAGAAGGTTTTTTGACCATATATATTTACGATGTATTCCTTTAAAGCTGTTGTACGCTTATAATCCGTAAACATAGGATGCAAAATAAACATGCAGTTTAATTTCATCTTCAAGGATTCTTAGAACTCTTAATGGGAGAATACGTTTACGGTATTTTTAATCACTTAGAGGAGTGTTTACCTTGTGTAATGCAATCTACAGTGGAGGATTCAAGGGAAATACCTCACCCACCGCATTTATACGAGCAATTTACCACAAATCAAATAAATAATCACAAAAAAATTTTTACACAAGGCCTACTATTCAACTATGATAAATCGTTGGGGCCTGTTGGCTTTATTAGAACGCTGTATGCCTGCTAACTCTTATTTCAATTATGAAGAGAATATATTTTAAGAAACTTAAAATAAAAAGTGTTTAGAATAAAAACATCTTGTTCCTTTGAAAACCTGTCCACATCCCGTAAAGGTGGAGGGAACAAACCGTCCGACCGACCGCTAAAGTGACGCTTTGAACTCGATTAAACTGTTACGGTTCATTGGACTGTTCAAATGAATGCACTTTCTGCTTGGTTTTGTTCATCCGATTGTAAATTGAATGTTTTATAACACTTCTTATTAATTACAGTGTAAAAATCTGAAATTCTTTTGATATAAGATGTGCATAAAATGAAAATATTGGTTAGCATTTATCTGACTAGAGTTTTCATTTCTATGAACCCACGAGACCTGCGAGATCAGCGTATTTGCCTTAAGTTATAGTATTAAGTTTTTATTGAATAAGTAAAAATAATAGTAAATTAGCGAATTCCAATCCTAAAGACAATGGATGTTTCAGTGTTAATGGGTATTGAAACATATCAAACTGTTTAGTTCTGTACCCAATGCTCATCCCATTCCCAGGACCAGCTTTGCGGCTGCGCGGCTCGGGCGAGGCCCACATGGGCGTGGTCTGGGATTTACATAAACGATGCAAGAAATGCTAACAGTCGGGCCAGTGTGAATACATCAGTACCAGTAAGTCGCTCGGCGCTCTGTACATCAGGGTTGCCAAATAAAGCACTATAAAATAAGGGACACGGTTTTCAAGCCTCTAGATTCCAAAATTGAGTGGTTATAATTAAACATTCTTTGATAGTATGCGTTTAAATTATTCTGTTACATATCCAGTGTATAAATGTTATATTTTTAAGTGGTGTCCGTTGCCTTTAAGGGGGTCTTAAAATTTGTTGAATGAAATATTGTTTTAATCCCTGGTAAAAACACCAACACCGAAATTTTATACTAAGAACAGTCTGAACACTTGCTAATGTTCATATCTTAGTTAAGTTATATTTTAAAAACAAAATTACTGTAGGTTTATTTTAAAATGATATGTAGGCCTATATTACAACACAATCACACTAATCCACATTTGTAATTCTTACAATTTAGCTAGAGGTTCTGGAAAATGAGGGATTGTGGTTATCTATATATATAATTCTGTAAGCCGAATTTCTTGAGCAAAATTGTGAGCGTTATACAAATCGCAGAAAGATGGGAGGGGTCTCAAATTAAAGGTCTCGATCCCATACACGAGGGAAAACTATCGGTGTGTCCATAATGTTAACAGAAAATGAGAAATCACGTAAAACGTCCTCTATAAGAATAGCATGGGGATAAAAAAAACGTCTGCTTTGTATACATTAAAACATGTGTTATGGTTTAATTTCAAAATGAGACACAGATGATAACATTGAGTGAAGATAACAAAATATTTCACACCAAGAGAAGCAATCTTTATATATAATTCCGTAAGCGAATCGGTCCCCACGAAATATCTCGAGTTAGAAGAAAGGTAGGGTAACGTATGATGGCTCATTTTAAATCTTGAGGGCCAAGGACGCAAGGAAAAATACCAGAATCTTCAAAAGTTACCTGGGCTTTGCCCCATTGGATCTTCAAGATCCAATGTTAATCTAATGGGAAGAATGGGAAGAAGATTTTACATCTACACGAGTGATTGAGCAGATGTTCCAGTGTTTTATCATAAACTCAGCTGGTAATTGAGCAAATATTTTTGAATTAAGATAACAGTATAGTTATAATTTTTTTTATTTGGCAATGCACTATAAAAAAGGAGAACACTATAGTCATGAACGGATTACGAATCCATAGGAGATTTCTCCGTGACCCCATCTATGTCATTAAAGAAACAGGTGTATAATTATTTTTTATGATGAATATACGAAAGTCAAATTTGGCTTGGATGTGGCATGGTTGATATAATAGTTAATTGTCTTTAGTCAGTGAATATCGTTGTCTGCTTTATATATTGGCTATTTAGTAGTTGGAATGAAAGAGTTAAATTGTTTTGTTGAGTGTTAATTTATTTTCGACTGAATCATTATCTGTAAACTACTAACATTGGGATAACTTCCGTATGAGGAATATTTTGTTGATGTTTTATGCATCCTTTGTTCTTTCTTTACGTAGTTCGTAGGGAAACAATAAACGCACGTTAATCCATAAAGGCGGGAAGCTTTTAATGTAAACGATACTGTGCGAAAACTAACAATATGTAATTCAGTAATCTACTTCATTGACGAACAGACAAAATAGCCAACAAACAAAGTACGATGGACGTCAATTGCACGGAGGGCAAGGGGGCATGGATGCACGGGGGAGACATGGGGGAAATAGGGGGCACGACAAGGACACGAAGGTGCGGGAAGGGACGACGGGGATGGCAGCACGGAACTATGGGGAGCACAGGCTGTTCATAGATATGGAGGCACAAAGGGCACGAGGGGCATGAGGGATGTCGGTGGCACTGGAGACAAGGGGTCATGAGGGGAACAGTGGAGGCATGGGGAACATAGAGGCATAGGGAGGAACGGCAAGCATAAGGGCACGAAAGCATGGAGGGTACGGGGGGTGCGAGGCATACGGGGCACTCTGGGGAGGCACGAGGATGCACTGAGGCACGTGGCGGTGGAGGGTGCTGAGGCACAAGGAGAAGTAGGGTTGTAAAAGGGGTAGATGGGCATGGGGGCATGGGGGCCACGTGGAGCAACGTCGGGCATGGGGGTACGGAAACATAGGGGGCCTTGGGCACACGGTGGCGTGGGGGTGGGAAGGCACAATGGACACTAAGGGCGTCGGTGGCACGAGGCATGGGGGCAAACGGGCATGGGGACACGGCAGAGGCTTGGGTATGGGTACCATACATAGAGATTATGGGGACCACGGAGAAGAACGGTGGACATGTGGGCACGAGAATACCGTTGGTGCGGGGGCATAGGGGGCATGAGGGCTGTCGGGGCACTGGGATTAGGGGGGCATGGGGGTATGAGGGCATGGGAATGGGGGCACAAGGGGTACTAGAGACGTCAGTGGCACGGATGGTGGTTGGGCATGGTAGGCATTGGGGAGGAGTGAGGAACATAGAGGGCACGGGGCCAGGAGGAAGAACTGCGGTCATGTGGGCACGGGAGAATGGGGGCTCAGGGCATGAGGGGACAATGGTGTACGGGGGCATAGGGGGTACAGGAAACACTGGTCAGGAGAGTGAACGGGGGCACGGGGAGGCATGGGGTCATGGCGAGTGTAGGGGAATGGGTTGCACAGGCACAGGGGTACAGGGTGAATGAGTGTACATTATTAATGGGCTTATAATGTATTGAACTATTTAATTAACTTGAGTTACAAACTCATCATGAACATGTTTAAGGTTAAAACCATTTTTGCCACGTTCGGTAGTAGAATAGTGCAATAATTTGTCTTTTTTAACAAAATGGACTACTGTATTTTAGTAGAGGGGAAATTATTAATAAATTACTTATTTGATACCACCAAAAAGTTTCGTCAAGATTAGGAAATATTTTATTAGAAAACTCAAACGTGTAAATTCGTTCTACATCATGAGAAAAACACAGTAATACTGCAAGGAGGTGATAATTTGAAACTTATTTTTGGAGACAACATTACCATTTTGATTTTTAGGGGCCTTCGCCCCTACAAGCCACTAGTAAATTAGATTTGCTTTTATCGATGACACGGTGCAGCGGCGAGGTCCGAGATGAGTTCGCGGTTCGCACGCTGTGCAGACGGAAGAGTTTTACCAAGGCTTGAACTACAAGAAGGTCCCAAAAAATTACGATTATCGTACGATGATAACGACGCCAGACACTAGTTATGGCGGTCGGTCCTTTTTGTTTGCACAATAAACAACAGTTTTGTACTTTTAAGGTTAGATTTAACTCGCATCGTAACCAAATTTAATTTGCCATTACTAAATTTTTTATTTTGGCCAAATAAGGGACATTTACAGTCCCGGGTGACTTCTCTCCGGGACGGGGGACAAATTTACAAAATAAGGGACTGTCCCTTAAAATCCGGGACGTTTGGGAACCCTGCTGTACATGCCGCTTGTCTTCTCCTTCGTCAGGGAAGTGTAGCAGATCTGTAGATTCCTTGTTCCAAGTGACATGATTTGAATAAATATTGATTTATAATGAAATTGTATCCATTATCCCCTGGTTTTATCACTTTACTATTCGGCTTTTACATAAGGCCTACTAGCATTTGATTTAACAGTAAATTGGCAGTGAATCAGTAATTTATCGCTGAAAATGCCCCAAAATTCTCAGACCTCTGTGGTACTCTGCCGTTGTAATTGTCTTTTTGAGAGGTCGTCTATTGTAGGTGATCGTCTAGTTTGCAACAGTGGAAGCATAAACGTGTCATAGGAGCATACCAAATAGTTGTTATGTAAAACTATGAGAAAATTAAACGCAGTTTCTTTTCTTTGGGTTGAGCTAATTTAAATTGGAACTTCTAGAGGAAACTACAAACTTTGACATCGTCCGGAAAATATCTATCGGTAGGTATTTGACAATGTTTAGTTGTAACAGGTTCAGGTTGTACAAGTTGGTAATGTGCAGTACCGGAGCTGGTGCACGGCTATAATCGTAATGACGTTTCAAGGTCAAGTTTCTCGTGATGTCACATGACCACGTCTCCGCCAATCAGAAACACTTAATGCGTTGTTGATCCAAATGTTACGTAAACGGAGCATTTAAACCATCAAACACAATGTGATGTTGGGACGTATTGATATTCACTGTAATATATTGCATCTTACACTTTCCTGTTACTGTGCTTATGCAATATGGTAATGCGTTATAAACACATTAAGTACTATTTTGGTTTGTATGACTGTACTGAATAATATGATCAACTAATAACGTGAGTATAGCCAATATCAGCGTTATCCGGATGATTTAGCGAGAGATCCATTGCTGGAGGATCCGAATTCAATGCAAACTTTTCTAATTGCCGTTTAACCGCTTTCCATGCTTTTTATCCTCTCATACATTTTTTTATAAGCTACCAGTTTTTTTTGTAAAGAATACTATAAGTAATATAATATTTTTAATATCTTGTCAATAAAGGTTGCTTCATAATCATATTGTGTTATGCAACAAATTATAACACATATACTTTTTTGTGGTAGCTTAAATTTTATAAACATATTCATAGCATTTTCATGCGTGCTCTTGAATGTGTTGTATATGTGCGATTTGTGTTCCCATGGCTAAAGAAAAATCGAAGGCAATTAGGTGGTAATTAAGGACATCCCAGCGACGTTCAATTATTGTATTGTAGTTTCTAAGTTTAAAGGATAGGCCTAATGATATATTTAAATTACCAACGTGTTTGTATAATTGAATTCTTTAGTCTAATACAGACCTACCATACATAATGTAGCCTACATAATACACTAACTACTTTTTTGTGATGGATAATAGATTCTTATGCGTTGGTTGTAATAAAGAATGAAACATTGAAACAAATTATGATACTGGTATCAGTTTATTTGAAACTTTAAAAATAGTTTCAATATAAATATAACGCATTTACAAAACTGATTACTATTGAGTACTGTGAATCTTCTTCCGTTGTTGACAAACCCTCTGCCCGACCCCGTCACCCTCCGCCTCCACCCCAGCAGCCCCGGCTCGGTGCCCGGGGGCCGCCGGTCCCTGGTAGGGACGCTCGTGCGGTGCTTGTGACACAGACACACGCGACATGCTATGCAGGGTGTGTCGCAACTACTGGGCCTTTGTTGAACAGACGACCTTGAGAGGCCCCGGCTGCGCTATGCGCTACCACTCCTAGGTTGTCGACCTTTAATGCCTAAATAAAATCGGGGTTTAAACATTAGTTTATGTATCCCCAGTCCATTTTCTTTTGTAAGCTCGATAATGTTGTGTATCATAGCCATATAGTCTTTTAGCTGATGAGTTATTTGAGTTTCGGTACGGTATGGTATTCTCATTTAATATCAATTATGAAGAAGAAATTTATGAATGTATAATTAGCATTAGTTTGGTACTATTTTTCAAACGTATTAACAATCTGTTTAAGTTTTTTTTTTTTTTATTTTAGGACCTAGTATAGACTAGGTCCTAAAAGATAAACTTAATCATAAAATTTCATAACTTCTCATATTTTATCTATGCTCCAAAAATACGATATTCGTCAGTTTTGTGCTATTTTCTATGTTACCTGAGAACATTATATAACTGTACACAATGTGATATTTTATAATTTAAACGAGTATAAACAGTTTGCCACCCTATTTTAGAGGTTGAGTTAATCATTAACAATTTTACAGAATTGCTTAAATAGATTGTGCTCTTTTAAAGTGTAAAATACTAAAAGTCCAAACAATGAAATTGTCTCGTTAGCTTAGATTGTTACCCCAAATGATACTCAAATATCTTGAATAAGTTACCGGAAATTTATCAATAAATATCAAACGGAAAACAAATTGTATATTGCCAAATACGTACTTTGTAACAAATTAGTTAAGGAACACACATTAAAGTTCAAGGCAGGCGACGGACGGCTACGGTAGTGAGTGTGGGCGCGGACGGTGGACTTAAAGTTATTTGACAATTGACCCTGGAGCCAAACCCCACGCTAAGATAGTAATTGAAATTGGTCAACACTTAACATCTGAAATATGGACCGTGAAGGAATTGTCTCTCTTTTATTCTTGTAATTCTATGTAATGGTTACGCTACGCTTTGAGTTTATGAATTCGTCGTAAAAACCTCCTTTCGTTAAGTTCCAGCAGTAGGCCTACTTATCTCGAAAAGTTTCAGTTATGTTTTTCAATCACCATTGGTTTTAGGAAAAATGGGTAGGATTGAGGGATACTTTGTGATTGGACCCTTCTCTTAACAACATTCTTCCACGGCATTTCAATTTATCGTGCTATAATACATTTTGTCTTATTTTATTGAATACGGGGATTCACTGTCAATATATACTATACAATAATAGCTAAACTAGCAAACATGACTATTTCATCTGGTATGATCTTAAGATCTATTAATAGTTACGTCGCTTTGAGGTGTTTTACAATCGTCCGCATTTCCTTCGAGAATATCCTAATCTATTTAAAAGGTGTTAGAGAAGGGTTTTTTGTTATCGGAGATACAATCAGTGCAAGATAAAATACTTCCGATTTGTTTAGTGCAAGTAGATGATGCAAATAGAAATATAAATCTCAAAACTCTCCCGCAGAATATTTGCCCCAAGAACACAAGTTAGTTAGTTGCCTGCCAAGGTCGTATGTTGTATGTGGGGGCTGTCTAAGGCCGGCAGCACACCAAATTCGACACGACGCGACGCGACACGACAAAACGTCGAATCGTCGCGTCGAAGACTCTTCAACCATTGTAACAAATGGACGTGCCGCACACCGCTTCGACACGACATAATACAAAAATGTTTTGTCGAACGACAAACGGCGTTGTCGCACCCAACTTCGTCTTTCGACAAGACATGATTATACAAATGGATCTGCGCATGCGCGAACCTCCTCCACACTCATCTCTACAAACAGAGCAGTCGTTGTTGTTGAATCACTAGTTGCTTGTTGGTTTGGTTTTCTGCGTTAAATGAGTGAACAAAGTGAAAGCTTACTACCTGATGGTGATTGTGTCATTGATGTTGACAAACTTATAATTTCTAGTACTAAGCAGGCCGGAAATATATAATATACTCGCCTACGGCTCGATGGGGGCTCCGCCCCCATGCCCCCTTAGGGGTTGCCCTAAATTTGTAGAATAATTAAAAGTCAAGTATGTAATAAGTTAGTTCCACGGAAGAGCTATACGTTGAAGACAGTAACAAAACGGTTTAAAACACAAAATTCACAATCAATAGTAAAAAAAGCTTTGAAAAACTCCTATGAATCGGTTTTAGTACCCCTTTGTAATTAAAATTCGCTAACAAGATTTTAACTGCGAAATGATAATAATTTACGTAATATATGTAAATATTCTAGGTAAATATTTCTAGGTTAAGCTGGATGTAGGGTCCACCCCCTAATTGGTTACCCCAATTCCGTAATTACTATAAAAATTACTGTAAAACTCTCATGCAATGAGGCTAGTTGAGGGCTCCACTCCAATACCACTCATTGTGTTCACTGAATAACCTACGGCTCTTCGTTTAAATCCCGTTCTTAGTTCCCCTCATTTCAATATAAAAAATAAAAATAAAAAAATTGAGAGTTGTGAAATAATACTTAACTATGTATTATTCTAGGTAGGCCTATTACGATCAGAATTGTATGTGTAAAAAAAATTGGAGATACTATTATGATAACTTATGACTGGAGTGTATTTCAGAAAGAATGGAAGTGGGGAAAAATATCTGTACTATACTACTAAATATACTAAATATACTACGGCCACATCATCATCATCACTTTCCATGGTAAACTGCTTAACAAATGAGACTACACCACACTTCTCTCAAACAGGAACAGTATTTTTTTGTATCAACGTGGCTGTCGTGTCGAGTCGAGTTGTGAAGCATCCCTCCACTGAATACGACGTTTTGTACAATGACTCGACGTCGTGTCGTGTTGCGTCGCGTCGTGTCGAATTTGGTGTGCGGCCGGCCTAATGTAAGAGCGATGTCGGTCCGCACCTTACAATGCACTAATGTTGTCGTCTTTGTTCCCAGGTGAGTCCATCTACATAGCTCCTTGTGCTGAGCTGCTGTGGTATGTGCCCAAAGTTTACAGTTATCGTGTCGTAACATCTTGTCCCAGGTAACATTTTGTCCCAGTAACATTTTGTCCTAAATTCCTCAGATGCCCAACTCTCTACTTGCTCCCTAGTAACATTCTGTCCCAAAAATTATTTGACAGGTCTTCTTTATCTGGGGTCATAAAAATGCCAAAATCCATCTCGCTCCAAATTAGCTGTTAGTCAAATAGGTAGAATCCTTGTGTTACAAATTCAACATGTGGTTCAACATATATACACCGGAGTGCAGAACCCGTAGGCCTACAATGAAATAGTCTGAAAGGGGAGTGAGCGAAGCGAACGATCTCGTCTTGGTTTTGAACAAATCTTTTGCTACTTGTTACTTAAGCGCACTGTCTGTAACTGATATTACAATACAGAATTGTTTAAGTGTTTACCGAGAAAATGCTCGGCCCCCAGGTACTTAATGTTTAAATAAATAACAGTTATGTAAAAGTATAAAACAACTAAACAATTTGTAGAAATACATTTGAATTTAAAAACAAAAGCTTTAGTAAGAATGATAATAAGGGCTGTTAACTTAATAATTAGAATCCACGTGTTAAAGATTCAACATGGGTTTCATAATGAGTAACATGGTAGTCTCACAAGCCCGGCTATTTCGCTGTTGTCTTGTGTTCGGACTCTCAAAATACAGCCGGCGGCTGTGAAATGGAACAGATTTCCGGGAGTTTAGCCGTCCCGTGTGTTTACGACCTTTAGCGCTGTTTTGACACACACTACCGAATTATAGGCTATACACGGTTGTCAAGGCGTTAATTTTTGTAACTATCAAATAACACCGTACTTTTAATCTGCACCCCTCCCAGGCCGGCGCTCCATGCGGCCGCATGCCGCTCGGACTTGATCTGCTCTTACTACCTGAGCTGCGTTCCTCAACCCTTGTCAAATTTTTGTTGGGACAAGATGTTACCTCGTTAGCTGTCAACTGTAAAAAAGATTGTGACAAAATGTTACTGGTTTTCCAAGAAATTCGAGTTAGGACAAAATGTTACTGGGACAGAATGTTACCGAACCTACAGTTATTACTCAAATAATGAAAAAATATCGAATAGTGATTTGTTTTGAGTTTTAGGGCCTATAGGTATTATTTGGATTTTGAAAAACAGCTATGTATTTGTATAGATTAATATGAAGCCCTTTAGCAATCATAGTGGTACGGTAGAAAACTGTTTACCCAAGCAATGCCAGGTCTGCTAAAATTTATTCTGTGGGTAACCTTAATCGAAATGCAAATAGCCTTCATCAAATTAGGCTACACCGAAGTAATATGACATGTTTAATGCGTTATAGAAAAGGAACATTAAAATTAAATCTTGTATACATTTTTGTGAATGATGGTTTTGAGTATGATACCCAAACCATATTTCTTCTGGGTTCAATACCTTCTTCTGGGTACAAATTTGTTAATTGATTGTTTTTTATTATTTTTCTTTTTTTTAATGACAGTAGCTAGCAGCAGTGGAATGACAAACTTTAAGCACTATTGTTTTAATTTAAAACATTATTCCGACATTCCACCTACCTTGCTTAAATAAACATTCTCATTAAATTTAGTAATTTCAAAATTGTTACTAAATTTTCAATCGGTGAAACATACGTTCATGTAATGAACTTAAAACTATCATCGGCAGTCTGTGTTAAAAATATTTTTATGAGTTAATATTTTGTAACTATTAACTCTTGCTGTGAATCGAACTATGTCTTGTAGAGTTATCAATTCAAATCCATATATGCTCGAGCCATATGCTGAAATTTAAATTTTGATTTGTTAAAACGCTTGTAAGAAAAATTGTGCTATCCATTGTTAAACTAATAGATGTTACGCCTACATATTTTAACTCGAATAACAACTAAACAATGTATTGTTTCGTCGTTAATTGAGGATTTGGTGTCAGTTTTTAATTCCGAAAAAGTTCTTCACCCAATATGTAACCAACAAATTTCTTAAGCCACTCACTACACAGTAGTAGTAGTAGGCCAGACGCTCCCAGTAGTTTTCACATCGCTCGGAGGCGTGTATCGTAGCCAAGCCACCAGCCATCAGATTCAGGGTCACTAGAAGGCGTGAATTAATCTTGTTTTGCATTCCTTCAGAGATTTTTTCATCCCGTTGATAGATAACAAGCGCATTATCCTGTAATCTCGATTAAATATTCAAAAGTGGTTTTTCCGGTTTATTTATAACTCATCCGTTGAGAAGAGACTGCATTCTTGTTTATCGTTAATTAAAAGTGATCCAGTTTTACATGAATAGCCAATTCCCTAAAATAACTGTTTATTGTGTTTTATTTTTTAGAGAATGACAGTGGCAATGGAATGACAAATTTTAAACTCTATTATGTTAATTTAATACATTTTCAGACATCCCTGACTTGCATAATTAATCATTCACATTTGATTTAGTAATTCAAGATGGTTACTACATTTTCAATCGTTGAAACATACGTTCAAAAGTTTAATTGCAGAATAACCGTAATATGGTTCACACGTTTTCTTTTTTATGTTGGAATTTTATCATAAAACTCACTCAAGAAATTAAAAAAAAATTAAGTTTACATCAATTTAAATCATTTGTGTAGTTGGTTTAAAGTTTAAATTTTCAACCCTCGAAGACCTTGTTAAATTAGCCTACATATAAGCAATGAAATGTGATTACCTTCAGGTATAACAAAGTTCCAGGTATGTCCCAGGAATTAACTTCCGCGAGAGTCCAAGTGTCCCAGATTACCGGACGACCCTAGAGTTTTTTTAATACGTTTAAGTAGCGTGAAAACTTTTCCGTGACACGCAGAACAAAACCGTACGGAAGTTTTAAATTTTCTTTTACTTCTTTTGCACGTGACCCCGACTCGATGTATTTAAAAGCTTGGTGTAAATATATATCATACCCAAAAACACAAAGTGTTGAGGAGTTGCCAAGTCCAAAAATGTATGATATCAAAATTTCTTCCAAGTCAATGACATTGGTTTTAGAATAGCTACTCAACAAATTGATTTGATCTTTTAATGCTTGTTAAACATTGTGTAAAACATTATTATTATATTTCGAGACCGTACTTGGCCAGCCGATACGTAAAAATTTAAAACAGAAAATTTAAATTCAATATTTTTCCATTAATCGTAATATTTCCCCATTCGTAAACGGTCTAACTTTGTTAAAACATCTGCTGGCCAAGTACGGTCCCGAAATATAATAATAATGTTTTACAGAATGTTTAACAAGCATTAAAAGATCAAATCAATTTATCGAGTAGCTATTCTAAAACCAATGTCATTGACTTGGAAGAAATTTTGATATCATACATTTTTGGACTTGGCAACTCCTCAACACTTTGTGTTTTTGGGTATGATATCATTATTTTTTATCATATTTGGGTTTTAACAATACAATTTTTAAGTAGGAATAGTGTTTTAATTAAAAGTTTTAGAGTTAAACAGATTCGTTTGTCTGATTTTTACACAGGAGGTAAAAATGTGTGAGGAACACTGCAGTTGCATATAGGATCGAATTTAGCTATTTAACTGCATTGAGAGATTGAAATACTAATGTATAGACCCATGCTAAAACCCATGATTCGTAACGGAAGTGACAGGAGTTACCCGCCTCCGAATTTCTTTTTACGATCAAGATATATAGGAATAAAACAAAATGATGTTAAAGGCATATACGTTTGTGCAGTTGTTGATGTACCAAGTTTTATTGCTTCATCTGCATTGTTAAAAAATGTAAAGTACTTGTAATCCCTAAATAACGCTGAAGTGAAATTTTCAAACTACATAGAACTATCTTTGAGTAAAGACAACCTAAAAATAACTGCAAGTCACGAAAATGCGAGCCTGAATTTAAAACAGTGTTGCCGATTTGTGCCGACCTATCCAGCTGTTTTCGTCCGTTGTTAATTACTACAATATTAGGAAAACATGAAAACAAAATAAAACCGACAACATCGCTATATAGGTAAGACTCTAAGACTAATGTAAATCAGCTTCCAGCTGTTTAAATTTCCGAGCTCGTAATTTCGTTGCGCCTAGTATACTACATGTCTGCTGTGTAACTTCTTTGTGTTCTGACGAAGTGGTTTAAGACGAAAGTCAATCTATATTGTTTTAATATTGCACATGATTAAAAGAAGGGTTGAAACAATGATGATACGAATACGATTTTTAATGTAACAGTTCTATTACTATTCTATTTTGAATATACATTTGAATATTGTTTAATATGAACATTAGTCAATCATCTAACTATAAATTATCAATCAAGGTAAATTGCAATGATAGCATCTTGTGATTTTTTTCTAGTTTAAAAAATCCGCTAGTAGCCTACAATTTTTCAGGGAGTACAATAAATGGGCCTACCACGCATGTTTTGAACACTAGGCGGATGAAGCAATAAAAGTTTTTACATCAAAACTGCACAAAAATTGCATTGTTTATGGGGCTATCAGATTTCTGTAACTTATAGGGGGCCTGCGAACCGGGATTATTTCCTACCCAAGAAATGCGTCGGTCCAAACATTTCATTGGCAATAGGGTGCAACTCTAAAATTTCGCCTGTTAATTTGACGAAGATTTGGCAAGTATAACATCAGATTGTTACCAAATATTACCAAACCTACATCAGTTGAAATCAATTCACTAGGTTTGAAGATAAAATATTTTATTTTCGAATGTAGGCCTACTTATACAGATAATTGAAACCAATATTGGCAATAAAACAATTTATTGGATTGGAGGATTGCCAGCACAAGTCAAATAATTTTCTGTGTAAAACAATTCATAAATGTGAGCAGATGAAATAAATGAATATGATAGCAGTGTTTTGAGTTAGCTTCTTTTGAAACGAATCGAAATAATATTGCCAAACGCCTGCTTTGTTTACCTTTTAAATTTACGAAGTGCAATCAAATTGCTTTTTGAAAAACTCATATTTGTTTTATTTTGTGATATTTAAATTTAATAAATATGATCTGTGTACACAAAGGTATGCACTACGTCGAGATAGGAAACTCCGTGCGAAGTTGCATGGAATTCCTATTAGTGGTAAATGCTGTACTAAAAACTAAACAAATGTTTGTTGTGCGTAGGAAACTATTTTTATAACAATTTTAGGCTACTTTTGAACGCATATATTTTATTTCACTAAGTGTTTTCGAGGTAAGCTCAGCGACTTTTACGAGTTCAACCGATGGAAAACAAGGATTAGTTACAGCTTTTTTTGTTGCTAATTTAGGAAGTGAAAATTTACCGTATTCAGCTTCGTGTTTAGGCACGCGCCGTCTGTTTCGTTAGGTGGGACTTGGCGGTGAGACATACGATCGACCGTGCCGCTGGATTTCAGAATCTCATAAGTATTATTATAATTAAGAGGACTAGTATACGTTGTGCTCGAAATCGAGCAATTTATTTTAATACAATACAAATGTTACTTTTAGATCTAAATCAATGACATCCGACCAATCCAATAATGTGAATATCTGTAATCACAAATAACAAAACATATTTACAGCTGATTATTAACAGATGTTTAAAATGCTTTATTCAATTCCAATGTTATTTTAATGGGAAATTTTGAGATTTAAATCTTGGATAGCGCCTTTATTTTCAGTCCGATTCTCATCATTTTTTGGCGGAAACAACTACAGATCAAGCCCTATCCAACGACACCAAAAACTTGAAAATCGGTTGAAAATTGTAGGAGGAGTTCTCAAGACAAAAAAACCCTTAGCGCATTAAATAAGTATAGATTATTATATAAACTGGCTTATTGAAAGCCAGTAGAGTGAACTTCACCAACTTAATCTAAGAATGTCACCTGATTAAATTAAATGAATACGGTAACAGATGTTTTGGCTCTTCTAAATTGTAATATTGAACGTCTTCTGTTTTGTTTACCTTTTAAAATTACGAAATGTAAACAATGTTGTTTTATAAAACATATATTTTATGTGTTTTGTTATATTTAAAGTGAATTAACTTTATCTTTGTACACAAAGGTTTGCACTACGTACATATACGAAGATTCCTGCAAAGTTTCGTGTGATTCCCATCAGTGATAAAGGCTGTAGCCTTGTCTAAAAATGTTTTCTGTGCGTAGGAAACTACATTTCTACATTTCTAACTTTTTTAGGCTACTTTTGAACGCATACGGTATATTTTGCTTCACTGAGGGTTTTTAAAGTAAGTTTGGTGATTTTTAGTGCTTATTGACCCAGTTAAACGGATTGAAAACTATTTCCAAATTATTTATAGCCTGTTTGTGTCCTTTTGAGAAGTGAAAATTGGCCGTATTCTGCTTCGTGTATATATAGGCACGCGTCGTCTGCTTGGTTGGGTGGGACTTGGCGACGTGACACGACCGTGCCACTGGATTAGAAATGAATAAATAATATTTTATATTTAACTACACCATGCTTTATAGTAGGTACCGATTTATATATTTACCTCGCTTGCAAAGGTCAAAGTAACTTAAGCAATTTAAAAATAATGTTTTTAAAAAAAAATCATAGGATATGTGAAATAAATTAGTGGACCATCACCAACATTTGGGAGTTCCCAATGGAGAAAAATGAAATGATGGAAGTAGGACATAATTAAGCCCCCTGGGCTTTGGAATTGGAGAATGAGGAATTTGACGTGCGTGGGCGGGACTCTGAATTGGTGCCGACAATTGGTCGCTTTCGGGCACGGGACCGCAATGAACTGGGGTACAGTGAAACTTGTACGTTTATTCTGTGCATTATGAAGCATGTATTAATAGGTATATTCATTTCAGAAATTAAATTTAGGGGAATTCATTGATGAAAATCAATTATTTTTTATTGCCAGACTGCCTTTTCGACAAATTATTGTCATAATTCATTTCTAAAACTTGGTTTTTTTTTTAATTTTTATCCTTTACAGTTAAAATTAAACGGCAATGTTTAAAGTATTAATATAATTAGACACATTTAAAGGGAATCTTTATTCCTAAACACTATAAAAAAACTAAACCATGAAACAATTTTTTTTATATTTTTGTTATTGTTTTTGTGCGTATAGCTTTCGCTTACTCGGGTCCTTTCTATAAACATTACAGCTCTGTCCCGTCTCTTTAGGTGTACCTAATAGGTTCCACCCTATGTATATAATTCTATCACTTTATCACTGATATTGAACCTCTTTCGGCTAATTTTCTGATTAAATTAAAAATTTCATATTTGTGAGTTGACCTAACCAGTACTAGAAACAAGTTATATTAGGCACTACGTTCAAGAACAGAATTTCGGACTTTAATGGACTGTATAGTAGGTCCTTCGTTGTAAGTAAACTAGGGCGTTGGATTAATGGAAGACCCATGTAAGACTCTGATTGCGTTTATTCTTCCCTTCCTCTCCTTTTAGTCATTGTAATTCTTTAACGAATAGACACTTCAGTTTAAGTGATCTATAAGTTAGTTGTAATAATCAACGATACTTATGATTTAATGTTTTTATTCTCTTTTAAATATGTTGAATTTACAATTCTAAAGTGATCAACAAAACGTTCCACTCCCGATTAATGCCCGTTGATATATGTTTTAACAGTAATGTATTTTATATTTTAGCAAACCGTAATACCATCATGGATACAATGTAGCCATATAATGTGCATAAATCATGCATAAATAATGTGACGGTCTGATGGATGATATGAGAATATCTGCTGGATGGAATATCAACCGTATTCGGCAAAAGTATTTGCGTTACATTTTTATGGTAATTATTGTACCTCAGCTCTAAAACACCTCATTCAATCCTCGAATGTTCTTAATGCAGGTTTTGTTCTACAGTATATGGAATAACTGGTTTGAGATACATTTAAACTTGCATAAAAAAACTTTGGAACATTTTATGCCTGGAATTATTACATTCTGCGGTTTACGAATTTGTCTTATTAATATTGCATAGCCTATTTTATTTTGTGATAGTGATACACCGTTTGGAAAGTTGCCACATTTTTGTGGTTGCTACAGCAGCGCGGCTCTCTTCCATATTCAGTGTTACCAACCCTTCTCCCTTGAGAGAAAATAAACATTGCTGATATTGCCTCAGTGTACTTCGTCTGACGCGTTTTGCCCTTCCACGATGGTTTGGTGGTCAGGATATATTTGATTAATTCGCCACATAATTATTATATTTTATGTGTAAATCTGTGAATAATTTTAACTTATCATTCACATCATTAAGTTAAGTTTTGTAATTCCCTATATTAGAATCGCACATTTTATCATACTAGTGTATTTGTTTATCGAAATCAAGCAATTGCATTTGAACTTTCGTGTGTCACTGCTCAAAATTTTATGCCTTAAGTTCTAAATCAATTACATACGACCAATCGAATATTTTAATTACCAGAAATCATCCCAAACAACACTAATTATCAGCTGAACATTAACAGATGTTTAAATTCTCAATTCAATCCCAATAGTTAAATAATAAATTTCAATGATGAGTAGCACCCTTGATATAAGTCCGATAGTCAATACATTTCTTCAGTGGAATGTACCTAACTACAGATCCTATCCAATGACGCCAAAACACTTGAATATCGGTTAAAATTTGTAGAAGGAGTTCTAATAAAAAATAAAAAAGCGATATATATATAAGTAGATAGTATCATGTTACTTCTAGGACACTTTTGGAGACAATCAAAAATCAAACAAATTTCACAGTTTTTTAATACAATTATGCAATATTTTTGCCATTTTTTGGCCAATTTTCAGCTTTTGTCAAATTGTCATAAAAAATATGCAATTTTAATGAAATTTTTAACAAATATGCCTAAAATTTTCTACAAAATAAAATTTTTTTAAAAACAAGTAAAATTATCACATTTTATAAGTATTTTTTAAATAAAATTAATAGTCGACTTTTCATAAGGTAATTTAAAATTTTAGTAGTATTTTTTCAATAAATTTGACTAAAATAGTAATAATTCATTCTAATTAATTTCAGTAATATCATTTTTGATTATATTATATTCAAGTAATTTTCAGATACAATAATAATATAACAATTTGTTTTACTAGTAGCTACTATATCATAATCAAAATCTGCATTAATAATAATATCATTTTTTGAACTTGAAATATTTGTTGGATTTTTTGTAGTATCAATTACATAAATTGGTCTATTTTCTAGAAATTCTGTTGGACTATAATACATTTTACTACTAATATAATAAACTTTTTTGTAATCTTGATACATTTCATACATAATTCTAAATTTTTCATTGTTTATATCAAAATTTTCCAATTCATCAGGGTAATAATGACCATTTAGTTTTACTCTTATATTTTTTACATACATACTATCAAATTTAGAAGTATCAAATAACTGATCATTTGTTCTTGATTTTTGAAATCCAATTATAATAAATTTTGGATTATAAATATTTCTATAGATATTTGTTATATCAAAACTTAAATTCTTTCCTGTAATATTTTTTTGTTCAATGCATTGCCAATGATTAAAATGAAAATTTACTTTTTCAAATTTGCTTAGTTCATTAATTAATTGAATTTTACTTGTTGTTTTGTATTCAATTATAGGAACTCTAATAAAAAATTCATCAATTGTTATTTTACCTTCAGTTGGTAATGTAGCATTATCATAAGATCCATCAGCCTTTTTAGTTTTCCATCTAAAAATTGCATCATTATCTTCTGATCTAATAAATGTTATATTAAAACCTCCTTTGTATATTGGAATATTTACATTTTCAAAAAATCCTAATCCAAAATGAGATAAATTACCAATTGCTTCAAATTTATTTTTAAAATTTGATTCAAAACCATTATTTGTTTGATTTATTTCTGATTTTGAATAAGTTATAGTACCTTTAATTGTACTTAATAGACCAGGATATTCAATTTCATCAATCAATTTATTATGTTTTCTAACTTCAATTTTTGAAAATAAAAATGGAACAAAATTATCAATTAATTTTATATTAGCACCATTATCATATGCATTTCCATCAGATTTAGTCAATTTACCAGATATATAAAATTGAAATTTAGAAGTACAAAATCCATCTCCAAAATCTATATTAAATTCAGTTTTTATTAGGTTCATTTAAATGTAATTTAGATAATGGATAGAAATTTTTGTATTCAGCTCTTTCAATATCATTTACATATTTTTGTAATCAGCCATTTATTAAGGATAAATTTTTTAAATCAAAAGCTTTTTTAAAACAAGTAAAATTTTTATAATTTTATGATGTCAAATTTTATTTATGTATCAATTTCATTTTTACTTTTAAAATATTCAATTTCAGTAGCATGATCAAGTATAAATTTTGCTGATATTTTTTGATGTTCTAAAATTAATTCCCAATTTAAGGTAAATGCATAATCATGAATGAAATATTCAGTTAAATCTTGATATTTACAAATCAAATCAATATAATCTTTTAATTGATAATTTATGAATTCAGTAATAAAATCTATAGTTAAATTTTGATGTTGAGCAATTTTTTGCCAATTTAATTTATTTTGAAACAATCTCATCATATTAATACTCAACTCATATTTTTCAGAAATATCATCCCAATCATCTTTGTTTAATTGATTTTGGTTTCTGATAATGAATAAATCAAATGAACTGTATAGAGCCATTTATTAGGGAGAAAATTTTGTAAAACAACTTTTTTTGAATTACAAATACAACATTTTGATTTAATTACATTTATATTTTTTAATTTTATTATCTGAATATCTTTAGAATTAGTTTTTTGTTTACATTTAAGACAATAAATCAACTCCATTTATATAAAATAATTATTGTAATTTATCTATATCATCTTTAATTAGTATTATTTCAGCATTTAATTCTTTTATGGATTCATTGACTCCATCAAATAGAAATTTTAGTTCTTTTTCTAATTTGTCTTCTAAATTTTCAACATATTTTCCAATATTAATTAAAAAGTCTGTAATTTTATTTAAATCCTTTTTAGTTTCTGAATGATCATTACCAATTTTAATAATTGAATCTAAAACTTCATCTAATTCTGATTTTATTACAACATCATATTTATTTATACTTGGTTTAACATTAACAATTCTTTTACCATTAATACTTATATAATTTTTTGATAAACCAATAGCATTTACTAGATTTTCAGTCTTTTTTACATGACTTTTAAAACTTTTACTAAAATTATTAAGAAATATATTTAATTTAGAATTTATATAATCTTCTTTAATATTAATTGGATGTTTTTTCTGTCTTCCAAACAGATCAAATATATTTTGTGATTCCATATTTATTAAGGATTAATTTATTTATTACATTATCAAATTTCTTATTATTATTTAATTCATTTAATATAAAAATACATAAATGACCACAAATTGGTGGATCATTATAATTTTGAATTTGATTATCATTATAAAATATATTATCTTTTCCTAGATATTTAACTAATTCTATTGGTGGTTTATTAACTATATTTCCATATGAGTCAAAATAATATTTAATTTTATCTTTTTTATAATAACAAACCCAATGAGTTCCATTTCCATCAAATGAATCTAAATTTATAATTCCACATTCAAATTTATTAACTTTATTAGGTAATATATCTCTCATAAATACACCTCTAAAATATTTTATATTTTTACACAATTTTTCTAATTCACCTAATGTTAGTGGTTCAAAATTTTTTTATAATTTTGTTTCATATATTTTAATGTTTTTTTTATCTAAACCAGATCCTTCTACATTTTTTAATTCATGATCTAACCAATCAACAAAATTTCTAAATTTAGGAATTATAGATTCTTTTACTACTTTTGCTCCCTTTCTAACATTTGGTGTATAATTTTTAACTATAGGTATATTATCAGCAAAATCTAAAATTTCTTTTAGTAATCCACCATTTTTTATTTCTTTTAATTGGTTATATGAAAATTCAAATCTTAATCCTTTATTTAATTTTTTATGTTTATTTAGTTTATTAATTTGTCTTTTAGATAATAATATAATATCTTTTCCATTTTCATTAAATTGATCAATATTAAATTGAATTATAACTGATTTTTTATTTTTAAATGCTAATTTTATTTTTGATTTTTGATTATCTGTCAAGTTTATATTTGTTTTTTCCATTTATTAAGAAAAAAATTTATAGTTTTTTATAATATAGATTAATATAATTAATTTTATTAAAATTTTAATCCTACTTCTAAACCCATACCAAATTTTCTTTTCATCCACATAGCACCTGATGTTGGTAATGCAATTAATCTTTCACCAATTCAATGATCATTTGATGTTACTATATCCCATGCTTTATCTTGTAAAATTTTATCAGCTATTTCATTTCTAGATTTTGTATCTTTATGATCTCTATAAAATAAATCATGTTCTTTAGCAGCTTTATCTAAATCATTTATTCCAGGATCACCTCTTTTTACTCTTTTATTTAATTTAGTTCCAGGCCCTAGATATTGATAACCAGGTACATGTAATTCAAAAGGTAAATTATTTATAACATTATTTAAAATACCTGATCCATCTTTTAATAATGGTGATGAAATATTTGCCAAAATTCTTTTTAAATACTTAATTCCTTCAGGTTTTTCAATTAATTCATCTAATTTATTTGATATAAAGTCTTTAATTGCTTTCTTTTCATTTAAAAAATTATTATTGCCAGCTTTTTCTTGTGCATATATATAATTAATAATATTATCTAATTTATTTAAATCATCTATAAATCTATATTCAATTTTATTTTCTGTATTTTGTCTGATTCCTGAACCTTCAATTTCACCTTTTAATTCCCAAATATGTTTAATTAAATTAATATATTTATCACCTTTACTAGATTTTGGTTTCTTACTATTTGGATCATTATTTTTATAAATTGAATTAGTTTCCCATAAAATTTTTGAATAATTATTTAAATCATCTTGTGTATATAAATTGTTATCTGGTTTCTTTTCATAAGTTAACAATCTCCATAATCCATGTGTTCCATTATATTTTTTATCATCAATTATTAAATCATCATTATCAATTACAGTTATTTTATCACCAATCATAAATGATTTTTTATGTTTATTCCAATATAAACCAAATTTATCATCTTTTGTTCTTGGTAAATATTTTTGTGCTAATGGACCAATAATTTTATCTAATGTTTGAGGTGAAATTAAATTTGGGTCAATAAATGTCGATTCTTCTTGAATTATTGGTTGTCTGATTGGTCTAAATGGAGTACTTGAAGGTAAATTAGTTCTTCAGTTTCTGGTATTGATATATTGGCAAAATTATTAACAATAGGTACCAATTCCATAAGGTTTTTATTTTCATTTAAGACTTCACCAATTTTATTTTCAACTTTACCAATTGCTGATGTTATAGGTTCATATGCTTTTTGTTTAATTTTTTCATAATTATCTTCAATTTTAATTTGATTTTTAAATTCTTTTATTAATTTTTTCTCAATATCATCTAATTTTTTAGCTTCATTAACAGATATTTTATCCATTTATTACAAAGAAAAATTTAGGTTCAAAACAAATCATGTTAACATAAACACAAATCATGTTAACATAAACACAAATCATATTAACACAAAACACAAATTATGTTAACACAAACACAAATTATGTTAACATAAAAACAAATCATGTTAACACAAAACACAAATCATGTTAACA